>JASUUF010000321.1:0-486537 GCA_030449835.1 Clausena lansium
CTGTGATCAAATTCATGTCTTTAATTAATTAGAGACTAAACGAAACAATTAAATTCTTTAGCCAGCCGGCCCAGCTAGCCAGGGACGTGAGTTTGAGTTGATAATATAACGCATTATCAACCCTTCATTCTGGGAAAACCTTAGATGGAATTGTGCTACAGGGACACTAAAGAGTATCAATCTGCTAGAAAGGGTGCTATTGAGTCGGCAAAAAAATTACTTCAATTGAAATTTGTTAGACTATAACTTATCATCAACTATTGCGTCTGTTAGAACAAGCTATTTGATGTGGTATTGTCAAGAAAAAATTGAGCTATGTTTAAGTACTGATGTTTGCTGAGACAGTAAGATTTGTGTGACTAGAGGTTGCATTGATCATTAGAAGAGGAACTAGGCCAAAAATCACAAGACAAATGCTAGATGTGTTTCATTTTATACTATCAACTTTTTTTTTTTAATAGAACCTCGACTAGGGTATGATATTATTAACAAAAATAAAAATTACCACCAAGGTACCTAGAGAGCAAAGGCTAGCTGTACCCTTACATAAAGAAGAAAAACATTCCATGCAAACCATGAGATGAAACATTAAGACAAGCGCAAACTTCAATCTAAAGAAATTAAAAGAACCTATAACTAGGGGAAGCCATTGTCATCTTTAGAAAGAAAGGTAAAAATAAATAAAAGAGAATATTGCTCCTCCCACCACGCAAATTGAGGGTGAAACAAGTTTGCCAAAGCATATGCTGCACCATTTCCTTTTCTGTAATACTAGACATGAGAGCTAAACGTTTATTCCATCTATGAAGGTGCTGCCAAGGAGGGGCTAAACAATGATTTTTCTAGTGAAGAATAGAGAGCATAAAGTCACTCTCAATACACAAGTTAACCCAAATCATGACCAAAAGCCTTTTCCACTGCTATTATAACAGCTATAATTTCTACATAAAATGAAGTTTGCACCCCCAAAGGGTGAACAAAACCGCCAATGAAACTACCAAGTGAATTTCAAAAAACACCTGCACTAGCGGCCAAACCCGAATCATCTTTCGACATGCCATCAGTATTGACTTTCACCCAACATAAGGGGAGGGAGCCAGCGTACAATTTTGGCTTTAAATTATCATCCGTACTAAACCGATTATAACAAACACGCCAAAGCTAGAAGACAATTCCTAGGAGAAATATGAGGACCCCGCAGGTATTTCGACCTAGTATCATGCAAAGCTCATATATATTCCTAATGATGTCATAAGCTGTCTTAACAGAGAAACAACCATCAAATGAATTTTCTCAAATTAACTTAATTAATTAGTCTCTAATAAATTTTACACTATCACCTTAATTATTTCCTGTCCCTTTTAATTTTGGTGTTTTCTCTAGCCGTATTTTGTTCTCATGAATATCCACTGCAACAATATCAGTCTTTCCTGGTGATGAAAAAAATTTTTGTCGCAATAAGTGCTTTTTAGCGAGGACAATAAAGTTTTGCCACCAAAATAAAAAGCAAAAAAAAATTTAACTCTTTTTTTTAGCGACGAAATCTTAGAAGTCTCTAGAATTACATATTGTGACCAAAAATTTGTTCGTCATCAAAAAAATTTAGCGGTAAAAATATGTTGGCGCCTATACTTTTAGTGACAGAATTTTGACATATTATGACCAAACTTTTTGTCGTAAAAAACATATTTAGCAACAAAAAAATACTATATTTTCATTACTAAAGAAATTTATAGCGGCGAAATATATTTTTATCGCAACATGCATTTTTAGCGGCGAACCCTTCATCATGAAGAACACTATGGTGACGAAAATGGATTAAATCGCTAAAAAGTTGGAATACTTGTATAAATTATGTTAAAAATAATGATGCTAATATATATATATATATATATATCTTATAAAGGTTAAAATAAAAATTTACCCGTAAGGTTGATAAAATATATAGTTTAATTTATGAGCAAGTATAATATATTTTATTTAATTTTTAAAACAATTATCAATAAAACTTGAAATAAATATATATTTTTACATAAGATTCATATAAAATATAATTTAGAAAAAAAGCCACCAGCACCCCAAGGTTTGATGAAATGGTCATTAGACCCCACTTAATTTCAGGAATGTACACCAACACCCCCTTCCGTTAGCTCTGTTAGGTTGGATGGATTAAAAGGGTATTTAAATACTTTTTTTTGTTGACTAATCACTTAAGAAAATTTTGACTAGCGTGCTATGTCAAATTTATTATTACAACTTAGCACCACATGTCAAAAATTAAGTGGACAATATAAAAGTATCAAATAAAACACATGCCTTTGTCATTCGGATGGCTTTCTTCTTCTCCACTCTAACAAAATTTTTACCGACACAAATATCAAAATTTTTGTCCTTTAAAAAAAAAAATCAAACTTTAAGAACAAAACCTATTTAATTCCTAATTTGGCCTCATACCCATGAACAAATACACTCTCATAACCCACATTATCATCTCTCATTTCATTCGAAAAAGCTCACCCTCAAAGTCCACATCATCATCTCAATTCATTAAAAAAATTAAACACCAGAATTGAAAAAGAAAAAGAAATTCACTTACTTTAGTACCCAATTCAGAATTGAAGTCATACTTCTCAAGAGCAGAGTGAAACTCCTCAAGAGTGAAAGAGATGCCTTCCATGGGAGCAGTACGACACCGTTCGTAAGCTTCTTCAAAGAGCTGCTTGAGGTCCTCCCTCTCTATAGTCTGTGCATTTGATATTGCCACTGCTGACACTATCATTTCTTTTGCTATTAAGAAGCTTTTGTTGAATTTGGGTAATTGATTTTCTTCGTGAGAGGCGTGTGTGTGAGATTGGTGGGCATCTTAGTCTTGTGAACTGTTGAGCCAAAGTAGCCATTTTCGCTTTCTCTTTAGCTCGCCAAGTTTTTAGCTTTGCTCTGGTTTTGGGTTTGGCAGTTATTAATCTGTGGCAAGACATTTTAAAATTAATTTCGACGTACTGTAGACCATTGTGCCATCATGGGGGTATAATAGTAAATTTAAGATTTTTGATAGGGTGGTTTTAGATCATTTTAATAATTAAGTTTAGCATGAGATTTGCATTGTTTTTAATTATTTTAAAGTTTTTTTACTTGTTATATGTGTGCTTGTGTAGGCATTGATGATTGGGAGCATGTGGTGCAAGTTTTGATCGACAAAAGCGGAGCTGAAACGAAAAAACAAATTGGAGCATGATAAAATTAAATGTCGACTATGAAAGGAAAAATGGAAGAATAATTCTTAAAGAGAAATTGTTAGATTTATTAATTAATTAATTCTACAAGTCACATGCATACATTCACGTGGATTAGAAAGAGTTTGGAATTGTTTGGAACTAAAGAATTTGACATAAGCTTGGATTGTAGGCTTCACGTGATGGGCTGTTGGTTTTAAAAAGAATTCTCTGCATGCATGAATTAAAGATGCAGCTTGGTTTTGTTGGAATCCGTTGAAGATATGAATTAGGAAGCAAATATTCTTTGTTTGACTTTAAATGGCATGCACGTGAATTTGGAATTTGGGATTTTTGGATTTGCTTTGATTGGTGGGCAAGTAATCTAAATCTAATAAGGATTAGCCATGCACTATAAAAGGAGAAGCAGCTGCAATTGAAAAGGGGGAATTCGGCACCCGCACAAAAATAAAGGAGAGGCAGGACGGAAGAGAAGAAAATAAGAAAAGAGAGCTGCAGCCACACAAAATTGAATAAAATAAGAGGAGCAGCAGCTGCATAAAGAGGAGAAAGAGGAAGAGCAAATTGAAGATCTTTTTCAAGAGTTTTTTTTACTAAACTCCTCTTCTCTTGTTTTAATTATAAGGATGTTTTATTTTATTATGGATGTTATTTTCTTCTTTATTATGAACTAAATATTTTTATCTAGGATTGTAATGGAACCTAGTATGAACCTTAATTGATTGATGTTTTTAGTTCTTCCAAATTGCCTTCTATTGATTATTTATCATATTTTGTGCTTAATCTATTTGATTGCTTGATCACCAATTAAATAGCACGTGTGTAGTTGCATAGATATCGGAAGAGTCATGCATCTATAGACCTAAATATGATAACATGTGTTAATATGAGATAAGAATATACTTAGATTGCATATGCACTTGTTAAGGAGCTTGAACTTAATGAATTGCTTCTAATTGATCCTCATAGAAATATAGTGGGTTGATTTTGAGTAATATATTTACTTGACCATTGGAAGAGGCTTGTAAAAATTTTAGTGTTCTTAGTGATAACTGAATTAGGTTAATTAGAAGAACTGGACAAAGATTAATAAGGGGATTAGTAGGAAAAATTACATACCTAAGTTTCATCATCCATTGATTATCTTCTTGATTTATTTTGCATTTAATTTACCGACATAATTTTAGTTAAGACTTTTTATTCAATTGTTTGGATTAGACTTGGGAGGTATAAATTAATAGATAGTGATAGGATAATAATAGTCTCTGTGAGTTCGACACTCTCATTTATCACTTTATTACTTGTTCGATACGTGCACTTGCTTGATTAGATTTTTAAACAACAATTTTCCATCCAATCTAACGGCTGAAGCTAATGAAAGGGGGTGTTGGTGTACATTCCTGAAATCAAGGGGGTCTACATGACCATTTCATCAAACCTTGAGGGTGTTGGTGGCTTTTTCCCAATAATTTATTATATGAAATTGGGGAAAACCCACCCACACCCCCAAAATTTGCTTAAATAGTCACACAAACCTCCTTAGTTTCATAAATGGTCACACAGACCCCTTTTTTTTTACTATTATACCCTTAATTATAACAATCCAATATAATTGGCTATAAATAAACTTATATAATAAATATAAATTAAAATAATATAATATAGTATATAAAATAAGATAAATTTTATAAATTATTTTGAATATTAGAGAAGTTATTTTTAACATTATTAATCTGTTATATTATTTTAATAATAATAAAATATATTTGACATATTAATAATATTAACATAATTATACCTAACAATTAACATTCATATAATTTATAAAATTTATATTATTTTATTTACAATATTTTTTTAATTATGTCTATATTAATATAAATATTAAAGTCAATTTTTACATTAATAGATTTTAGTATTAATAAATTCCATCATGATAGACAAATAATCACTTAATATTAAAAACTAATTTTCATTATATACGTTGTTTTATTAATTATACTTATTGTAATATTTTATTTATATCACATGATATTTATTTATTATTTTTATCTTATTATTATATTTATATTTATATATATATTTAGGTTGTTATAATCAAATGGTATAATAATTATTTAATCAAATTTAAGGAGGTTTGTGTGGCCATTTATGAAACTGAAGGAGTCTAAGTGACTATTTAAGCAAACTTTGGGGGTGTGGGTGGCTTTTTCTCTATGAAATTATATAATTATGAATTATCAATTCAATTTCATTAGATTTATACAACATTGCAATGTAATTTCAAGAAGCGATAAGAACCAAACAAAATGAACCGAACCGAGTTTTAAATTAAACAAATAAGTAAAAATCTAAAATACCCATTTGATCACGATCCTCCTAAATTAAATCCTAATGCCTAGCCTCTCTCACAAAATTAGGGATGGCAACAATCCTTGCGGGAAATTAAAATTTTATCACTACATGCCTGTTCTAGCAACAAAATTATAAGTTCTTCGTTAAAAATATTCATTTAAAGTAGTTAATTTTCTCCCAAATTTTAGACCTTTAGCAACGAACTTTGAATTCATCGTTAAAAGTGCTTTTAGCTTTTAGCTATGAAAGATAAATTTGTCGCTAAAAATATTCATTTAAAGATTTAAATTTCCGCAAAAAAATTAGCTTTTAGAGATGAAAGATAAATTTCGTCGCTAAATGTATACTTTTAGATTACTTTTTGCAACGAAATGAACATTGTAAAAATTAAAAAAAAATTGGTGGATTAATTTCCACCAAAAATCTGGCTTTTAGCAATGAAAGATAAATTTTGTCAGTAACGATTATTGGTAAACATTGTGAAAATTAAAAAAAAAATTGGCAGATTAATTTTTGCCAAAAATTTAGCTTTTAGTGACGAAAGATAAATTTCTTTGCTAAAGAATACTTTTTGCAATGAAATTCATTTCCTCACTAAACATTGTAAAATTTAAAAAAAAAAAAAAAGAATTGGCGGATTAATTTCCACCAAAATTAGGTTTTAGCAATGAATTTTAAATTTCGTCGCTAAAATCTCTAGTTTTTCAATTTATATATCATTTTCTTCATTTCTTTCATCCTTTCATTTTCTCATTCTCTAACTTCTACTCTTTAATTCTCTCATCTCTAATATATAATTCTCATTCTCTTATTCAATCTCCACTTACTTTTCTATTTTATTTTTAACATAGTAATCTCTACTTCCTTTCTCTTTTATTTTTAACATGGGGTAATTTTTTTTGTTTTTACTTATCTTATTTTTTACAACTTATATTATTATTATGTTTAGAAGTTAAATAATTATTGTTTGTATTTATTTGTAGGAAATATTGAAGATCAAGTACACCAAGATGAAGAAAATCAAGAAATTTATATTCATTTGTAAAATTTTTCTTTCAAAAGAATGGATATTAAATTTTGTAATTATTTTTGTATTTTTCACCAACAATAATAATTGTTTAAATTACTTATTCTCTTTTTATCATAATAGTAGTAATTATCATTATAATTTAGTATTAAAATGATAATATTTAAACATTCGTAATAATAATTAAATATTAAAAAAATGATACCATTCAGTGACAAAACACCTTTCAGCGACGAATAGGATTTCGTCGCTAAAAGACATTTTTAGCAACGAAATATTATTCGTTGCTATAAATACTTTTAGTGCACATATAAGCGACGATTGTATTCGTCGCTAAAAAGGAGACATTTAGCGATGAAATTTGAAAATTCGTTGGCAAAAACCTAACGCGACGCTCCTATTGTGATGAAGTGGCGGCAAAAAAAATTTTCATCGCTATAGTCATAAGTGACAAAAATTATATACTTTAGCGATGATAAAATCATCGCTAAAGCCCTTTTTTGTTGTAGTGATCGTTATCTCCCTCTTAGTGTTTTTCCACATCTACTTCAGTCATTCATCAAGAACAAGCATTCATCAGAGCCAAACATGAAAGCTTTAGCTGTAGCAACAGCATGTATCTATCTATATATCTATATAAAGCTAAATATTAGAGAGGTGAGGTGGCGATCACAAATTTTTTTTCCTTTTAATATTATCTATTATCTCATTTAATTCATTATCTCTCCTCGCTATTTCATTGAACAATTTTCATCTTTTTATCTTCTCAACAAGAAGAAATCAAACATTAAATTCTATCTCCTCCCTATTTCATCATCAATTTTCATCTTTTTATCTTCTCAAGAAATCAAGCATTAAATCCTATAGTTAAATTTAATAATAACAATAAATTCTATAATTTGGTTCCCTTTCATATTCTTTCTCTCTTTCTCGCTCTCCAAACAGAGAGAAGTGAACTTTGCAAAATTCTTCATTTCAATCCAAAATCATGAGCAACTTCCTCAACGCTTTGCTTTCCTCAGTCTTCGTGATCTCCGTCGTCCCCTCCCTCCCCCCGCTCTCTCTCTCTTTTCAACTTCAAATCTCATATCTTTATTCAATGGCTTCAGTTACAGGAACTTCAGCCTGCATGACCTCTCTGTCTTGCTCTTTCAAGCAGACCCAGGTCGTGTTTTTGTCTTTTGATGATCTGATTTCTCTATTCCTGTATTTGATTCATTGTATCGTTTCGTGGGTTTGTTTTTATTTCTTTGTTGATTGATTTAGGTCCTGAAAGTTTTTTTCATATTTTTAATGTTTGAAATGTTATGCGTTTAATTTTCAATTCACTGATGCTTATCTTAGATCAATTAAATGTTTCGATATGAAATTGAATGGTAATTTAAAAATTTATATTATGATTTGTATTTTTTGATTCTTGTGACGGGTTGGAGATATAGAGCTGATTATTTTTTATATCAGCTGATGTTGTTATTTGCGTCTGCGTATGAGGACGAGGAGAAGGAGAAGGAGATTCTCTTTTTATGTATGTAGTATTTTTTTCCTTTATTTTTTTGGCTTTCATACGTATTGCAACATTGCACGAGATGCCATGTGAGATGTGACAACATGAACATATTCTTACATATATATATATATATATATATATGTATATAATTGTTACTCATTTTTAATGAGCTGCTGATGAGTTGTATTTGGATTTTGATAGATGCAGAACAGAGCTGAGATTCAATGGCTGCAGAGGAGAAGTTGAGAGAGCCATTTTTGAAGAACAAGAAGACATATCATGAGAATTGCTCAGGATGTAAAGTTGATCAGCTTAAAGAGTTAAAAAGGTGTTTGCCAATTAGGGAACTTTTTTCTAAATGGATTGTTGTGCTTTGCACTGGTAAATTCTCACTTTTTGCTTTAAAGGGCAGTTTTGTTTTTTTCTATTTGTCTTGCAAATTTACCAAGTTTTAATGACTTTTGTTGTCAAACAGGGTGATGGGTAATTTTTATTTTTCTGCATTACATGTTTCTTGGAGTGTGATGCTTTTGGCATTATTTCTGTGGTTAATTTAGAGGTTGTGAGTGAATTCAGGTCATTGAAGGAGATTAATTGAGTAATAAAGTGAATTAAAACAATTTCCTTCGAGTTTGAATTCAAATTTCTAGCTCAATTTGATAGTTTCTACCCATTAGGTTCTTATAAAACTTAACAAAAGTAGTTCATATTACTCCTCTGGTTTTGCATAACAAAAGCTAAACAGAAAGGTGGTAGTTTTTAGCCACCATGATGAAATTTTTTTTGCTTGCTATGTTCATTGAGTGATAGTTGTGTACAGTGCATATAGTATTCAAAACAAGTTCTGTGGTTGATTTAAGGTACTGCAACAATACCCTGTTGCAGTACTTTGTTGGTTTACTGCATCGCTTGTTTTTCTGTTAAACTTTTCTTACATTGTGTGATTACTGTTGTTTATACCATCCCTTATACCCTTCTTCTGTTCAATTTTTTCAGCACTGCCAGTTGTGTAGAGGTGTGCTGGTGATTTTGACAAAGACAATACAGGTGAGTCCCAGAAGGAAGGGGTACAGACACTGGATGCTGGACTCAATTCCAGAAGATGAGGAGATTGAGAAGGATTTGAAGGGCAGTAATGGGTTGGTTCGACAAAGGAAATTGCAGGTATATTGAGATTCGAGATTTTGATGTCGTTTCATTTTTTTTTTTTTTGTTGAAATTTTTAATGGCATGCTTTTATATTGCAAATGTTTGTTTGGTAGAGAGATGAAAGTTAGGGATTCTGATTAGGATTTTGAATCAGTTTAGCTATGTAGGTAGTCTTGGCGATAACGATCAGTATTTCGATCATTACACAAAATTTAATGATTTGAAAAGTTGGAATATGTTTGATGGCATATAAAAAAAAAACTTATTGTGGCTAATGGGTTTGTGGCCTTAATTATAGTCTGCTTTGAACTTCTTGAGCCCATGACTGATCTTATTAATGTCTGTACTTTTACATGATGGCAATCTTTATGGAATGCATATGAATTTGATGTCTGCCCTGTATATTGAATTCCTGGTTTGGTCCAAGAGGTGAATTTGTTCTCTCTCCCACTATGTCTATCCTCTATGTAGAGTAAGTTCTATTGCATCAAAAAGTGGATGCATGAAACCAGTATGTTAATTTATGTTTCTGTAATTTTAGAAATGAAGTGAGATCTATAAACCGGTGAACTCAACACCTTTGAGAAACATGTCCAAACCTTTATTGGTAAGCTTCCGCCTTCCTTCCAAATGGCCATCTTGTCTGTTTATTATTATTATTATTATTTCCTATCATTCTATTGGTTTTTAACTCCAACCGCACGAACCCCTCTTTGGAGATCTGAAAAAAGCTTATCATACATAGGACTCTGAAGGTTTTTTTGTTGCCTTCTTTTTTATTATTTATTTATTTTTTGGGCTGCATGGATGAATGCCAATAGTATGATGTGTTGATGTCACGGCTTAATTTAATTTTCAAGTATGGCTTTTGGCTTTAGATTATTGATACAGAAATTTATGCTTTTCATACATATTTCTATTATTTTCTTGTGTATTTTTTTAGATTTGTAGTATTTTTTGAATCTTTAAGCATTTTTTTCACTTAAAATTTGCATGCAATTGCATTTTTAATCAATGTTTGTCTATTCCATTAAAGGTTCTCTATTTATTTTCGTGGTTATTCAGATTACAGAAGCTGAGTTCAATGATTATGAGTCCGATGGGAAAATTAGGGAGAATCTCTACTCCGAAGACATGTACTACGGTGAGGATGGCCAACTTTCATGGTTTAACGCTGGTGTTAGAGTTGGTGTTGGAATTGTCTTAGGGATGTGCCTCGGGGTTGGAATTGGTGTTGGTCTATTGATGCATTCGTATCAAGCAACTACTGGGAGGTTTAGGAGGAGGTTTTCCTTAACCTAATCATTTCTTTTGATATTTGATATTCTGATTCAATAAAAAAGGAAAGTAAAATTCGTTGGGATGTCAAAGGAAGTTGGAGATACCTCACAGCTTTAGCGGAGTTAATAAGCCATGCATGAGAAAGTAACTTAAAACATGTTGGACATGAATTTTTGTAAATGATACGGAGGTGTATAGTGTATCTGTTAGTAGCTTTGAGTTTCTTCTTGTGAAAAAGCTGTTGGGGAGCAGATGAATCTTCTATCTCATTCTCATGGCTGCTCTCTAGAGTATGAGGGTGTTTTGAATTAAATATGGATATGATGTAATGTGCTGATCAATCTTTGCACCAGCACACTTTTAAGGTATTAGCTCTGGAGCTCTTAGTAAATGATAAGTGTGTAAGGGATGTAGAGACCACTTCAGTAGCCAGCATAAATTATCTGGGTGTGAGAAAATTGTATCTATTTTGCATGTCCTGTAGAAATTTTGCTATTCTGATGTGAAGTTTTTAGTCTTGTTTTGAAGTTTTCATTTTTAATCTAACAGTGTTCAAGTTCTGTATCTACTTTGTGGTAATTCTTTTATTTTATTAATTTTAATTTGTTGGGAGCTACTTGTTTCTTTTTGAAATTAATGAAAATTTGTTTCAATGCCGATTAGCAATTTTATTGACCGCAGTTTCTTGTCTTTTCTACTGGAAGCATTGAGAAGGTGGATGAGTTTCTTCGTTAGACCACCACGGATCTGTTGGTTTGTGGTTGACAGCACATTTTCGGATAGAAATTGTTAGAAATTGCAGAGCTCATTGTGTCTCTTTTGCTGTAGGCTTCTGTACAGATGATTATTATTGTTATTATTTTTTCTGAAACTACTTCCTAGCTTATGTTTTGTTGACTATTCTTCCAGAACTGTCCACTTTTTCTCTATGATTCTTCTTGGTTTATGTTGATAATTAGCAAGTAATCTCATGTGGTCATAAAGCAGGTTTGATTATTGTATGTTGAGAACAGGGCAGATTCTTTTTATCAAACAATGCAATAGCAAAAGATGCCAAACACAATCATCTCCCGAGTGTTGCTTTTACCAAGTATCATAACTGTATCCTAACTCTGTGATGCTTACCACTAACTATGTTTAATACGCACTTTATTACATTAATTTTATTAAAAAAAATATGAAAAAAGAATTTATTTTCACATTATTATTTAATAAATGGAAACATATAGAACATCAAACCTTACATATAAAACAATAATTAAAATAATTATTAAAATAAATTCAAAGGAGTTTATATATTATTAATTTAAAAATAATTATTAAAATTATCTGTGACAATTTTTTTATATTATTAATTTAATAATTAATATAAATTTTAAGAATATTAAAAATAATTAATTTATTAATAATTATTATTTTAACATTTTAATTTTATTAAAAAATTTGCTTGATTATTAGCAAGTTCAATCTAATTAGTCATACAAAACTCACTAATCAATGCATTATAACCAAACACATCAGGCTCACCATATTTCTCCAAAATTTCCATGACCCTCACAGCTTTTTTACTCTTTCATTCTTGAAAGAACTTATTAATGAGCTTTGTACACATAACAACATCAGGCTTGCAACCATTAGCACCATAGACTCAATAAAATAAAGTGACTCTTCGAACTTGCCTGCCCTGAAGGATTTTTTAAGAAGTTTCATGAACTAGGTCTCTTTGACATCAAAAGATATCCAATGGATGTTGTGGTCTTCAGGAAATATACAATTCCTCTCCCCTTGAACCTAACATTATTATTAAGAGATCATCATCATAATCATTAAGGGTTTTGCTAAGTTACAACCTTTGTAACATGCAAAAATTAAGAAGCATGAATGTTTCTTGGCTTTAATTTTTTAAAGAAATTAAACATGTTTATTTAATTTTTTTTGCCAATATTTATTGAAGAAAAAAAAGATAATATTAAATTTTTTTTCCAAAACCGCACGAAGTGCGGTTTTATTTTCTAGTATATATATAAAGCAAAATATTAGGAAAAATGGTAGCCATATCCTTAGGGGTTGGTTGGTATGCCGAATTGAATTGGACTATAAATAATAATGTCTTTTGTTTAGTATGCCATGGGATTGGCTAGTAACTAATAATATATCTTATATATTAATTTATCAAAATTATCTTAGATTTATTTTAAAATGACATTGAATATAATCTAACTTAAATCAATAATTATTGGTAAATTTATTCCTTAATTTTTTTTTATATTTAACATGTTATAGTTTTTAGACTTATATTTTACTAAATAATATCATCATAAACATAACAAGAATATTATCAACAAATATAATAAGAATATCAGTCTATAAATAAAAAAAATTACATAACAATGTCACTAGCTTTATTTAACATAAACTGAAATTTTTAACACAAAAAACATTCAACTACTATATAAAATATGAAAATTCATTCTATTAAATACACTACAAGAAATTTGACTTTTTAAGACCATTTTTTTATGACATTTGGAACTTATTATGATGGTTTTTTAAAATCGTAGCCAATAATCTCATCCTGACTCATATTATATTTTGTAACCAATGATATTTATTTTAGGACCCATTAATTGGTCACCTAATCAAGTGTTTTGCGACAAACATAAAATTAGTCACAAAAGGACATGCATTTTTTAGCTCCAAAATTTTTTTCCAAAATTGATCATTTTTTGACAAAATATCATCTTTTATGACAAAAAAATGGTAGCGAAATATAATTATAGGTGACATAATTATTTCGTAACTGAAAGAGTTATGTAAAATTGATCAAACCATTTATAACAAAAAACATTAGTCTCCAAAGTTACTATAGTTTTGATTAATTTTAAGACCTTATTTTTTTGTCACAAATAATTACCTATTGTGACAAAACTAAAAGATAGTAGTTTAAAATTTTGTCTTGAGTAATATTGTATTTCATGACCATTTTTTTTTCAAAGACACATTATTTAGTATTTAATTCATTTTTTTTGTGACAATCTTTACAACACTAACAAAAAATAAGAATAATAATTCTTAATTATATATTATTTTTTGACCAACAAATTTTTTGTTAAGTATTTGATTTAATAGTTGATATTTTATCTTATTAAAGTGTGAAAACATAATTACCTCCATTTACTGTTTAGGGTTTATCCTAAACAGCATAAATTGAAATTTTCATACTAAATTGATGATTGTAATTCTAAGTAGAGAGTAAATTGAAGTTTATCCTAAAAAATATTGAAGGAAAATTTTTAAATTTTAAATAAAGACTTGAACTTGCTCGAATGAGAGCTTCCCTCAAGACTAATCAGTAAAATATCTTTTTCTTGAAATTAAAGTACCCACATTATTGTTTACTATTTAGCTTCATACAAATTTTGGTTACCTATGTTTGATTAATAAAAATTAAAATAATAACCTTAAAATAATTAACTTGGATTAATAAAAAATGATAGTAGACTTGGATTTTATATATATATTAGATTAATATTAAAAAATAATAAAAGAAAAACTAAACTTAAATAGAGCCTATCTCACCTAAATCTCTCTTAATGAAATCGTGAATTGAAACACAAATTAATCCCCTCCCACGCCCTCCCTTGCAACTTTTGTTTTAATCCAAACAAAACAAATAAATTCCCTCCCACTCCCACCCTGGCCACTTCACTTTGATTGGTTTAGTATTAAAAACTACCCATCTTTTTCTTTTTTTCTTTTTTTTTTTTCCTTACCAATTTGTCCGTGTGTGTTTGAATGATATCTTAACAGAACAGAAAACGCGTGACTAGGGAGGCAACAGATTAACTCTACCTTAGCCGTCGAGCAGGCCTTATAATCACGCCCTTTGCCGCTGCCCAAAAGCACGCCACCCTCACCAGTCCACTCACTCATGCCAAAATAAGCCACTCAACAAAATTCACTCTCATCTCTCCCTCTGCTTCAAAATTGTGAGTATCATTTATAAACTCAGCCAATTTAATTTTGATTAGTTTAGTTGTGATTGGATTATGTAAAATTCATATTTTTTTGTGTTTAGTTAAATTAGGGATTGAAATTCTTGGATCTATTATTTGAATATTTTTATGCTTATCAAGTGTTTGATAAAATTCCTAAAAGAATCTAGAAAAGAAAAACAGAAAATATATGCAAATAAATAAAGGAAATTGGAAGCAAAATTTAGCAGGTTTTGAGAAACTTTTGCAAAATTAGGATATTAAGATGAATTTGCTATTCAATTTGGGAAGCCTTTAGCTAGGTGTGATGACATTTTTTTTCCTTCTAATATTCCTTCGTAAGAACTTTAGAAAATTGGGATATTTCTATTGTTGTTCACTTCAACTTGGTATGTAATTATCTTTCTTTATTTTTTAAAGAAAATTGTAGCTAATGTTTAATCAAAATTAATATATTTTTTTTCTTTTGTACTGGAATAACAAAAAAGCATGGAGAGTCTCCAGCATTACTTTGTTTCAAAAGGTGTATTGGAGTGAGCGAAAAAGGTTCAAGTAGTCTCCATACAAAATCTAAATGTATAAGTTATCTTATAATTATTATTATTTTTACTTTATTTTTTATTTCTTTCAACTTTATATTTATTGTATTGTAAATGTTGATTCATTGCCTGCTTAAAAATTTAATTTAGTTCAAATTTGACAGCAACTAATTAATAGATTAACTTGAAAGTTTTGGATGCAAAATTTGTCCAAGTGAATCGAGATGGATTATGTGCTTGTAGTCTTTTGATTATATTGTTAATCTGAAGTAATAATGAAAGCAAGTATGTGCTTGTAATCTCCTGGTCTTTCATTTACAATTTTTTTTTGGTTACATATTTTTATTGGATGAAAGAATTGATTTTTCTCAGAGCTTTCTTATTATTAATATTATTTTTTTAATCATGTAGGGCCAATTGATAGATGGAGGAAAATGATGTACCAATAATAGATGATCAAGTTTGTGAAATACTTTTGCGAAAAATCTTTAATTTTATGAAGATTGAAGATGACGGGTACCTTCAAAGTCATTAACTACTAAAACATTGTCTCAGCAAAACAAGGATCAAGAATTAAAATCAAGGAACAAGATAGCAAGTTAAGGAAGTTGAAGCATTCATGAAACAATAACCGTTGTTAACTTAATTATCCTTTTGTGTAATGTAACTTTTATTTTTCTTCTACAATGTGTATTTAGATTTTAGATTTCTTTGTGAAGAATTATATTTACGTTAATAATATTTTTCACTTTGAAGTTCTTTTGTCATTAAATTTTGAATTCTATGACTACATATTGTGTTCAAAATTTATGTGAGATTATATTAATTGTCTTTAAAACAAATTCAAGACTAAATTAATTACCAATTGTATTTGTAAAAATTGTCACAAATGACAACTACTTGAGACAATTATGTAACGCCGCGATATGTAAACTTCAACAACAAAAAAATAGTGTTCCTAATTGTATTTTCGAACATTTAAAATGACAAATTTTAGTAAATAATGAGACTATATTTGCATACTTTTGAGACAAATATTATAGTCACTATAAATCATCCATTGAGACAAATATTATAGTCACTATGAATCACCTATTAGGACAAATATTATAGTCACTATAAATCACTTATTGTGACAAATCTAAAGTGTCATTGATTGCATTTTTTAATTTCTAATTTGACCATTTCGAATATCATTTGTGACTATTTTAACTTAATTTTAAGACAATGATTTTTGTTACAAAAACATATTTTTAACATGATGAAAATAATTTTGGTAGCTAAAACTTTTTAAGACAGTCTTTCCACGACTAATGTGTGACGATTTATTTTTCATCCTAAAAAATATAAAGTGACTAATTTGTTATTTTTAGTGGCTAAATTTTTTGTAATAAATATTATTTTTCTTGTAGTGATAATTACAACAAATAAATAAAAGAATGAAAAAATATTTAACATAAATTGGTTTTTTGAGTCAAGATTTGAGGAGACTTTTTCCATGAACAAAGGAGATTGGGCAATGAGAAGAGAGACTTTGGCGTTAGGAGGGATTGATAGAAATTTTGGGATTTTTTTTTTCTTATCCTGTGAACAATGATAGATTAAATTTTAGCTTATATATTATTATCTTAACCCCCCCCTAATTATGAAATTTTAATATAATATTGGATTAAATGGTGGGCTCTAATAATTTTATTTTATAACTACTTTTGTGTACCAACCACTACATTAGAATAATTTAAAATTATCCAATCCCATTATTTTATACTCTATCCAAACCAACCCTTATAATTCAAGAATATGATCACACCAACCTTATGTCAAGGGACATCAAGACCACCAACCTTTATTTTTTACCGTTTGTTTGAATGGGAAAAATGATATTTTGCTTTGTGTTGACATGACCTGACACGCAAATCAGAGCAAGGTGTCAATTTAATTGGCCAAAAATTAATTCGCAGCCAACAACAATTAAAACACACTTCATTTTAATTACTATTCTTCATCTTCTCCTCTACACTTTAAACAAAACAAAGAAAACCTAACCAATTCCACAAAATCTTCTTCTCTCCTATTAGGAATAATTAGAAATTCTTAGTGTCTGTAGATTTTAATATTTGTGTTTTATTGTTTGAGGCTACATTAAGCTAGGTTAGAGCTATAGGTCTTTATCCTATTCATAGTACATAAGTGGAATATAGCCTTGTATTCACACCCGATAGCATTTGTATTGTTGGCCTTCTTGGTTTCACGCCCCATAGCATTTGTATCGTTAGCTTTCTAGTCCTTGAATGATTCTTATTGAAAGAGGAAAAAGCAACAAATTGAGAACTGTAACGTCCAAGGAAAAAAAAAAAAGTTTTCTTTAGGCCTTATTTGGTAATGATGAGATATTGTAACTTTTAAGCTACAACTGTTGTGAAAAAAAATTATAATTATGAAACAAAAATTAATAATATACAGTAAATATAATTTTTAAATGTTAATTTTGATAATACTATTAAAGATATATATAAATTTTTCATCATACAAGTGTAAAATTAAATGAACTTATCTTCCAAACTATAACAGTTAGTGTTTATCAAATATTTTAATACTGTAACTTTTAATTACAGCTATCCAATCTCAATCCTAGACGGGCCTAATCAATAAAAATCAAGATCATCTTTCTCTGCCTTTGATTTTCATATAACATTCTTGCACAAGACTGGTCCTACCTAGCCTGTAGCCGTGACAAACACGTCCCACACGGGCTTTGGGCCTCGACAAACAACAGGACGTGGTTTGTCAAAAGCCCATTTAAGATTTCAAAGGAAAATTATTGGCGACTTGGTCTGATGCTTGGAATTTTAATGTTAAAACTTGGAATATTATTGGAAAAACTCCAACAAATTTTTTGTACTAGTAGACTAGCACTTGATCCTAATCCTATTTAAAGAATGCACATAAACTCAAATGAAAAATTCAGTTAATCTTAGTCATATTTTTCTCAACAGAACCATAGCATATTGTTCATCAAACAACCGATTGATAATAATTCACGGTATTACAAAGTCCGACTGAGGATAGTGTGCTGCAAACTCAATAGCACGCTTTCTAATAGAGTGATACTCCTCGGTTTCTCTGTGGCACAATTCAATTGGCTTTCCAAGGAAGAAGGGTGGACAAGGATAAAGAGTCACTTTGTCCAACAGCTTAGCATTCTCAATCAAACAAATCAAAATCTCGGTATCAGTTGTAAGCCCCGTGAATCCAATCAATTCCACCTCCCCAATGCTTAAATACGGCCGGAAGCTTACGTATGGATGATCCTTGACAGTTCGTACAAATCCAGATGAAGGCTCTACCTTGAATAACTGCATGGCACATGATAAAAGCACAAAAGAAATTTATAAATAATTATATGCATAGAGAAAATGATATTCTAAAAATACAAAAAAAGCTCCCAAAGTATTTACCTTGAGTGTAAGGTGGCGTTTGTTTTTTTTAACTGAATGCTGAATAGCGCTGAATTTAATTAAATCTGAATAGAGCCGAATGTTGAATATTGAATATTGAATAACATGTTTGTTTTTATTTTTGAATGTCTGAATTAATATATTAATTTATTTATTTTTTTATAACAGAAATGTAAAAACTTGTTATTTTACATTTATACCCTTATTAAATATTATGCATATTATTACAGTTATATATTAATAATTCAATGAAAAAACCAAATAAAATAAATAAGCTATTATATTTAATAAAAATGAAGCTAAAGTTATTATTTAATAACAAAAATAAATTGAAACATTAATAAATAAATAAAAAATCAACTAAATCCGTTAAAAAGTTGATTTGCAACGTTATCTCGCAATTGTTGCATGAATAATTAAACAAATTGCAGATTTTAGGAAGCAATGAATATGCATTGTTTTCATGTAAATAAAGGGGGCCATTAGCAATTTCATAATCTTCTAACTAGTACAACAATAACTCATAGAGATTTCAATGAAATTTCAATGACTACAGTACCTAGGAGCTATAAATATTAAAGAAAAGAAAGTATATAATTAAAAATTAATTGGGGAATAGGAATAAGAAACAAGTGCTTGGAATTAATTTCCTTTAGCGATCTGATTATTGACTCAAAATATTTGGTAATATGAAAACTTGAAAGCAAAAAGAAAAAAGGAAGAAGATGGCATCATTTGAAAAGAATGTATAGGAATATAGGGTTTTATTTGTGAGAAATAATTGGATATTGTTGGGATATTGTTGAAAAAATAAAAATTAACTTCTTCAGTGCTTTTTTTAATTCAGCATTAAGTTAGAATTTTTTGCTTAATTTTGAGTGTTCAGTTAAAAAACAAACACATATAAAACAGCTGAATGCTGAAACTGAATTCTTTTAAGCATTCAGTCAAAAAAACAAACAACCCCTAAGTCTATGTAATGAAGGAGATGCTTTCAAGAAAGAAGCACAAGGAAGAAAGCAATCATCATCCTAGACCTTAATGCTGCATTTACTTGTCAGTAATCAGAATGGGAATGGGAAATGAGAATTAGAATAAGTTGTTTACTTTAGTGTAGGAATCGGAATCAGAATGAGCTGGAATCCCATTAATGTGTTTACTTTATCTTGTAATCGGAATCAAAATAAACTGAATTGTTTCAAGTTACTAAAATGTCCTTAATTAATTATAATAATAACTATTATTATTATTTTTTTAAATGATATTAATTAAAATAATAAAATTAACAAAATTTAATAATAATAATAATAATAATAAATAATAAAATAATAATTTGAATAATAATAAATCTTAATAATGATAATATTAATAAAAATAATAATAATAAATAAAAATAATAAAATAATAAAGTTAATATAGTTTAATAATAAAAATAATAATAAATTAAATTAAATAATAATAAATGTTAATAAAATTATTATTATTATTATTATTATTATAATAAAATCTGGGTGCAGCTAGTTGGCCGTCAGAAATTAGTCGGCTAGCTGCTATCTTTCTAAAATTAAAAAAACAATTCTGGGCCCAAGCGGCTAGCTGCTTCCTGAAAAGCGGTTAGCTGCTATCTTTCTAGAATTGAAAAACCAATTCTGGGCACAGGCGGCTAGCCGTTTTCTGGGTAGCAGAAAACAATTATGGGCACAAGCGGCAGTTAGTCGCTAACCCTCTGCCTTTCATACACTATTTTCTATATCATTAGAATTTGGCCCCAACTATCTTTATGAAATTATATTATGGCCCAATTCTTTAACAATGGTCTCAAAAAGGTCTATTTCAAAAATTTGAAAAATAACACTTATGGATTTCAAAACTGAAATCTTTTCAAAGTGGTCCATAAATCTTAAAATAATAATAAGCAAACATAATATGCATATTTAGATCCAAAATAATTCCCAATACGAAATAAGGTCCACCAACATCAATCTCGACATCCTCACATAACACATATGAAAGTTCAACCATCACTAGTTAAATAAGTCACATATTGATATATATAAGTTCAAAATCCCAAAATAGTAGCAAAAGTACATAGTTTCATCATCAAGTGATATCGCACTACACCCCACAATGAAGCATCTGAATGATATATCCTTTCTTGAGGTGATCGGGTAAGGTAAAGAACACATGGAGCAAATCATGTTTCGAGGCCAACATACAAGTTGCATCATATATGTCCTCATCAGCCAAGCCTTCAATTTTCCTCATTTCTCCATACAACTTACCTTGTGAATCACTGGCTGCAGTCACCATTCACAACATAACAAAAAATTAATCATCAAAACAGTCATCAACCATGATAAGAAGAACATAAAATTATGCATTAAGAAAATAAAGTAAGAAGATAAACTAATTCAACTCACAACAACATTACCTTGTGCGCATAATCTATAATACTAATTCAACTCACGCCAACATAATTATCGGAACTCAGAAGCAGCCATTGACAAGGAATTGGAATTGGCAAAAAAAAAAAAGAAAAAAAGAAGCTTAAATTGTATAGCCCAAAAATTAAGAAAAAGCAAAAAACAGCAATATCCACCTTTAACTTGAACCCAGTGCACAAGCCATGCACCAAATTCAACATGCATTTCATAGAAATATTCATATCTTCTTTCTAACTAATTCTAAAAAAGCCGATCATTCACTAATGTCAATTCGGCAATATAATGCTGAGTATCAAAACTAAAAAAACAGACACATATATTATTATCAATAAAGATCCAAACCTGTTTTCCCAAACAAATAATGCATCCATATCTCCAGAAACATTAACTTCATTTGCAAAATGCACAAGCAAAATCAATTCCCTAATATACTGTAACTGACACCAAAATTCAGCCACTTTCCCACATTCCTATATGTTACAATCCCCCTTATCCCAAACAAAGTAAATACTAAACAATACCCAAAATATAAATACAATAAAGACTCAAAAAATTAACACTTTTGGCATAAAAAGCAATGAGAACCCAATGCTTATCACGAACAGCTCTTTGTCATGCTAGGTCCAAATCAATAAAAAACGGAATGAAACACAACACAAACCACTAGCTATAGGCAGCAACAACATATAAATTTAAGAATCCCCATAAGCATCACTTTATTTTCTTTAATACAATAACAAATCAAAGAAATAATCTAATTATTCAAGAAATAATAATCTAATAATTACAGAAATAATAATATAATTAATTCAAAAGAATAAAACAATGAAGAATGGTGAAGACAGTGATTGACTACCGAAATTACCTAACCGTTACCTACAGCGTTGAAGACGGTGCTGGGAAGCTTCAAATTCGCAGTGAAGGCAAGCTTCGAAAACCAAAACCGGCAAGAGGGGAGATGTCCAAGAGCAGAGATGAAACAACTTTGACGGAGAAGAAACCCAGAACCTCTAGCTACTTCCGTGCCGAGGAGCACCGATGATGATGACGGCCATTGATTTCGGCAGCAACGATGAGAATGGTGCCTATGGCGTTGTGCAAATTCGATGAGATGGTTGTGTTGTTAGGGATTTGGCTCTTTTTTTCAGTATTTATATTTTTAATTTTAATGGGGGGCATTTTAGGAATAATAGAATGTTTGTAGGGCATAAATGTAAGTCCTGAAAACGAGAGACTGATTCCCAAATTCTCCCACTGAATCAATCTCCCCTTAATGATTCTCAAATTTGGGAGAGATCCACATATTTGATTTTGATTTCGGACATTAATTTGTGAAGTAAACGCAATAATAATTTTAATTTCGGACGCCGATTCCCCAATCTAATAAGTAAACGCGCTATAATTGTCAACTCCAAATGCTTAAGATTAAATAATACCGGAGTATTGGAAGGGACCGGCTCAGGCATCTAAAACAATTTGATAAAGATACTATTATTGCTACATACATATACATTAGCGAACAATAGTTGTTGAAAATTAAAGATCGAACATACAAACCTTAACAGAATGAAGTTCCAGCTTAAGAGTTTGTAGTTGCGACAGGAAACTCGAAAACTGGTTAAGGTTATGCATGAAGTACTGGGAATAAGTGCACGCAATATGTACCTCAGCAAGACTTGGACATTTAAAAGAAACAGTGGTGTCATAAGCGAAAAATTCAAATGGTATGAGATTTGCAGCATCAATTTCAAGATCCGTGAAGTCTGACAAATACTTCAGCTCTAAGCGCCTCAACTTGAGTGATGGACCAGAAACTCTGAGACGCTTAAAACAATTCGAATCGTCCACACTCAAAAACACCTCAAGAAGGCGACAATTCGATAATAAATTTTCAACAGCCTCTCCCGTTATATCTAAGCATGTCAAGCGTAGGGATTTAAGAGACCTAAAGTTGGACATACTATCAAGATGGGATGTGAAATTATATTGTCGAATTCGTGAACCAAATTGAACTTAAGTAAAATCCAAATCTACTTCAGTAAAATCTAACTCTAATTTTCGAACTCTCCTTTCTATAGCAAAATTAATCTAGTTAGCAATATCATCATCAGAGACAACATCGAAACATATTCTTAATCCTTCTATAGTTCGACATTGAAGTGATTTCAAAACTTATAAATTTATCCCTTTCTACATCAAGTGCCTCACTTCCCATGAGCAAATGGGACTCCAAATCAGCCATTGTCAGTGGATCATCAAAATCCAAACAACCAGAAAAGAACTTCCACAAACATCTCCATCAACTTGATAGGACTCTGGCGCGTACTGCTTCTTTTATAGTCAATCGTGATAACACATTTACAAGAATATCATCAGGTAATTCGCTAATGCGATCATCAATTCCGGTATTTTCTTGATTTTTTAAGGGCAAAACACAACTATAATCACCATCCAATTTGTCTGTTTTTCTTGCCTTGTTGTTGATCATAAGGGAAATCTGTCCATACCATTATTGTCTCTCTTGATACACTACTTAGGAGTGGGCAAAACAACCGACCCGATCCGACCCGAAAAAATAAAGTTATGGTGGGATTGGATGGAAGTAAAAATTCGATCAGATTGAGTTTTGCCAATCCGATCGGGTCGGATGAAACCCGATCGGGTTGGTAGCAAAAAAAAAATTTTAAAAATATAAAACGTTCACTTGCTCAAATTTCACCCTCACACATACCACTGACCACACATAAAGAGCACAACCACGCACCGCACACACACGCTGCTGTGCTGCAGCTGCACTCGGCACTCCCTCTTCAAGTCTTCAACACTCAACTCAACAACTACAACAGTAGCAACCAGCAAACACACACAAAGAAGGCCACAGTGCGACCAGATCTGCCGATCTGCAGCAAGTTAGCAACCCACGCAGGCACGCACCTCACTTCGGTGATTATCGGTGGAAAGACTTATTGGAAAAATATGCTCTTTAAAGCATATTTGTTTGTTTATTGTAATAAATACTTTTCTGATTAATAAAATAAATGAGGTATTTTATTCAAGCATTTCTATTGCATTAATATTTTGAGTAAAGTCCATTTAATCATATTATATGTATTTATGTGATCACCATGTGGATTCACAGAAGACATAAATACAAGTTATCTTATGATTAAATAAATTAAGTTCGCAGTTGATAAATAAAGTTGGGCGCTTTATTTAGGTATAGACTGTAATAAGTTCATTGAGTGATTTGTCTTAATCATGTATGAATTTATTGATGTAGTGTAACTACATTGAACTGGATCAGATATGAGATTTAATTAACTTTGTAATAACTGTCAGACTTATTAAATCTCATAGGCATTGATTTAATGTAATCTTAATATTGAGTCAGTTATAATTTCTTGATTGTAATTGTCATTTCATTTGAGTTACCAATGGGCACGACATACACTTGTAGTCAAGATTACCCGGTATCTTGGTGGGAGCAATTACAAGTATTGAATTTATAGATTGACAATATAGAATTTGTACGACACATCTCTTGATGGGTTTCAGTACTTGATCATAGAATTCTCTGGCCAGAGTGTGTCAACATATATAAATAAGTATGTTGAAAATGATCATTAGAGAAAACCAATAAGTATCAAGGAACAAGATGTAATTAAATTGATTGGACAGTTGAGATATCAATTTAATTAACGATGTGGTACAAAGGATTGTGCAGTAAAGAAATCAATGTGGCTTGGGCGAATTATTATTCGAGCATACAATTATGGAGGTCAGTTCCAATCTTATAGTGGAGTAGAATTGGAATTAAATAATTATATTTGTTTAATTACAAGCTTAATTATTGTAGCCACTATTGTATGTTCCCAAATGATCCCCGGGTTAGCTAATTTAATTGACAACACCATTACTGGACCCAAATGCGAGAAAACTGGTATATAAGATAAAAATCTTAATTATAATATTTATTAAGGCCTAATGTGTTATATACAAGTGTGAATGGGGTCTTGTGATATTTTACAAGGTAGTTCCCTAGTAGGTTACACATTCTCTCTACTTTTACGTTAATGGAGAGATAAATATTTAATTTAAAATATTTTAATATTTTAAATTAATGAGATATAATACTTAATAGGGTTTTTTCATAAGCTATTATAAATAAGGATTTTTCTCAAAACAAAAGTGGGAGAGAAATCTTTAATAAAAAAAAGAAAAAGGATGCTAGTTGCAATTGGGAGTGGTGAAACGGACGCCCACACGTCCAGTGTTGATCAACTTTGAGTCATAGCCTGAAAGATCGTTTGGTGGTGGATCTACAGCTTTCGATTATCCATATTCTCTTATAAACAAGGTACGAGTTTCTAGATTACTTAATTCTTATATATTATATGAGATCCATGTTAAAAATCAGATTTTTATCCAACAAGACTAACCGAGCCAAGGCTGAATTTCCAGACGACATGAATCGTTTGCTTGATTGGGTTCCAGAACTAATCGATTCATCTCTTTCCAAGCAATCTGATGGCATCAATGGCTAGTTTTCCGAGGCAATATTTGTTCAACGTAATGGAGAAGCTCTTAGTGGCATAACATAAGTCGGAATTTCAGATATTGACACCAAACCAAGATTCTGTACCCATTAAATTTGATTGTCCAGCTTGACAAACAAGCAAGAAGCAATGCCATGGCAACTCAATTCATCAGTTCTAAGCTTTATGGGCTACTGGGTTCGCATAACAACTCAACTGAAATGCCCACATCAGTTGTAATCGTTTGTAGCCACTAGCCACTAGCCACTTGACAACTCAATTCTTTTATCCGAACCGATCTGAGCTGAACTCAACCCGAATAATGAGTTCGGGTTGAGTTCGGGTTGAGTTCGAATAAAATCTTTGCCAACTCAATCAACCAGAAATCTTATCGGATCGACCCAAACCCAAAAATGCCTAGTCCTAACACTAACATGGCAGAAGGGGACAAAATAAAATAAATAAAATATTACTGTTTCAGCTAAAAGCAGAAAAGCTACATATCAAAACCCTAATTAAAGACATGGGTTTATGATAAAGTAAATATGGTAGGGACTAATATAATTATGTTTAATTTTAAGATAAAACTTTAAGAAATAAATCGGATGATATTATAGTAAGCATTACCTTGTTGAGTGGCACAGATTCTGCCGCCATTGCTATTTGATTTGGCAAAATTTAAACAAGTCTTTGTTAGTCTTCTGCAGATTGTTGTGTTACGGTGCCTTTAGAGTTTAGACAGAGACTTTGTGTTTTTGCGTGAGTAAGTTAAAGCATGTCGGCGTGAAGGGTTCTATAGTCTCTATGCAGACGGCCAATTGGGAAATAAATTTGCTTAGACCAGTTTTATTTGGAATTATAATTATAGTACTATTGATATTCTACAATTAGAGATTTATTAAGATCAATTAGCATTAATGTATTTACTTTGTCTTGCAATTAGAATCAGAATGAATTAGATTGTAACAAATTACTAAAAAGTACTTAATGAACTATTGTTATAATTATTATTTTGTATTTTAATTATTATAATTATTTATTCAAAAATTATTATTATTAATAATATATTAATGTATTAATTAATTTTAAAAATTTATCATTAATAATTATAATAATAATTAATATTATATTAATTAATTACAATAATTTCAATCATTAATAATAATAATTAACATAAATATATTAATTAATTATTTTTTTTGTCATTTACAACAACAATAATAATAAATTCAAAATATATTAATTAATTAGAATAATTATATTAATTAATTATTATAATAATATATTAATTAATTATAATATATTCATTAATTATACTAATTATATTAATTAATTATAATATATTTATTAATTATAGCAATTTTTTTGAACTGAGGACAAAAAGGGTTTTTTTGGCTTCCCATTCCCAAATGCAGGTGGGCCACATGATTTTGATTTCGATTCTCGCCTTGATTTGTGAAGTAAACACCATCAATGATTCCAATTCTCCAAATCAAAAAGTAAAAGTACCATTTAAATAGTAGTGTAAAATAAATTTAGATTCTCTTTTCAATTTTAATCAATTTAAGTATAATATCCGATCTGATAGCCACTCAAAATCCAATTCTGTTCTATTTATTTTATAATTAAAGTTAAAGTGATATTGATAATATATTATTGATAATATATTATTGATAACTATGAATTGTCTTTTCACTTTCCTACGACACAGCACTTCATAAATGTTTTTATTATTTAATTTAATATCTAAAAAATCAAAAGATCATTTAAATTATAAAACATTATTTAATTTTCCATTTTCGAAATTAAAAACATTATTTAATTTTCCATTCTCGAAATTAACACAGTAACGCTCTCTGTCTCTCTTGCATCGTGGCGGATTTCACCAAACTCTATCAAATCTCTCTCTTTGCGTACGATTGCACCAGATTTCATCAAACTTCTCTCATCGCTGCAATTGTCCTAGTCTCTCTGCCGCACGGTTTTATGACGATGCCATTCGCTGCTGGTGTAAAAATTTCGTTCCTTTTTTTTTATATATAATTTATGATTTTTACATTATAATTTATTTTATAAAAATAATTAGTCATGTCATGTTCCTTTTTCTTTATAATTCATTTATTCTTTATATATTGTTTAAGTGTCTCGGCTGAAACTTTCCCCGTTACCAAAGTTTTTAGGCTTAGCTATTCAAGCTTCAAATTCAATCTGTTTTTAGGTTTTTTGGCTCAGAATTAGAAAATTCTAGTTCATTGTAATGCTTTTTTCACTATACTGAAGTCTCTTTGTATTGTGTCTGTAATTGTGGTGATGATTGTCTTCCTTGATGGAACTGACGGTGGTTTTAGTGAGGGTAGTGAACCTAAGCGTGACATAGAAAAGGGATAAGGGTGATGCTTGTGTGTTAGAGGTTTACACTTTTGTTCCATTTTGTAGATTTAGGAATTAGAAACTTTTTGTAAATAGATGATGCAACAGGCTGGTTTTGTAACTCTTAGAGTTAGGGTTACACTTTTGTTCTGTATTGTGGATAAACTTTTTGTATATGCATGATGTAACTCTAACACACATGATGCAAAACTTAAATGCTTAATGATATCTTAAAATTGACTTTCTCCATATATGTTATTTAAAGTTTATTAAAACGTTGTGTTATTCATTCTTTCTTAACTTTATTTATTAGATCAACTTTATGTGCTGCTGGTTGGTCGAAATCAATTAAAAAAATCAACCTTTTAATAAGATCATGGTAATCAAAATTTTATTGTTTATGAAATTTTTTTTAACATATGTTCTCGGTTTATCACCCGTGCATATTGTGATTTATTTTTCCCTTTCTTCGATTTAAAAATGTGTAAGGAAAAATCTTTTGCTATGTTTGAGGGTCGCAAGCCGGGGATCTATGACTCATGGGATGCGTGTAAATAACAAGTCCACAAACTTTGTAATGCACAACACAAGCCATTTACTAAGAAGAGGCAGAGAAAGAATATAACCAGCATTTTATGAAAAAGAGAATCGCTTCCCAACTAGCTCCTTCCAACTCAAGGTCAAGATGTATACTTTTACTAGTTCTAGTTCCAGTTCAAGTGATGCATCAAGCTATGATGACATATGGTTGAGTCATCAAATAGCATTAACTGAAGCAGCATGAGACCAATTGGCTGAGAGTCTAAAATCTCTATCCCTCGAACAATTAGGGCAAAATAGTCAACTAAAATTATTCTTTTACTAATTTGTGGATGTAGATGTAAATATTGTTTTGAAACGATACTATTGTTTAGATTTTTACTAATCTATAATTATTATATTATGCTGTTGATTGATATGTTTTCTTATGTTTATGGTTGTTAATAATTGTGTCTCAAAGTTCTTACAGATTGATTTTTGGTTGTCTTAAATTAAGAAGAAAAGATGAAAAGCAAGGTAAATTTTGCGATTTTATAGATTTATCTTGAAATATCATTTATGATTCCAATGTGCCTATGAATTGATTTGGCGTTTCAGGATATGAGGTTTTCTTCATCAGATTTTCATCCGAACAATTTTTTTCTTTTTTATTTGTGCAGGTAAGGAGTAAGGACAAGTCAGTGGTTTCATGGAGCATCGAAGACCATATAACGTCATCGGCCAATGATCCAGCAACTGTAAATCTGCTAGATCAAGTGGATCAATCATTAAACAAATTCCCAGGCCTGGAGACGATAATGATAAAGCTGTAATATATGGCCCTTCAATTGGTCCGCGAGGTATCTAGTATGGGCATGAGGATACAATTGAAGATGTGACATTCTGTCCATCCAGGTAACTGGCATATAGTGCATTTATTCTCTATAATTTATTAGTATTTATAAGTGACATTACTTAACTCTCGTCTTTCACTTAGGTTTTTAGGCTCAGTTTCAATCTTCAAATTTCCTTTGATGTAGGTCAACAGAATCAAGGAACTTTCATAGAATACTAAGATAGTTGCCACACACATAGACATCCCTGATGTAAGAGGCAATTGTTGTTTCTTCTTTTTTGTTTTTGTTCACTTCTCTTGGTCCCAAGGGTTTTCATAGCCAGGATTTCTTATTGGACAAAGTTTAATTTGTTTCGTAACTAGAACTTTTCAAAATTCTTGTGATGACTTCTTTGGTAATGTTCGAATTGGGGCACTAGCCCAGTTGTTAAGTTAATGTCCCCTATATTTATCTCTTTAGTCTTCTTTGGTATTCTTTGTTACCTAATTTTTATTATTTAGACTTTGGTATTCATTTTTATATGATGTTTATTCTTTTGCTTTTAACTATAGATTAGGAATCCATGTTTGTCATTTTCCAATATAAGATAATATTTCAAACATTCTCTATTTTCATTTGTGTCTGCAAGCACATTTGTGGACTCTTTCCCCTACTTGTTTGAGTACTATAGCTTAATAGCATTTTGAGATTGAGAGTATGTCTTTGGAAGAATTGAAGTTTGGCACTTGAAAAGTGGAATCTTGTTTCAAAGATTTTCAGACTTTGAGGGCATTTCTTTTTTCAATATATATATATATAAGTGAGGTCGTAGCAGGAGGTTGTTATTCTGATGTTTCTATGCCTGAGCTGCTGGGTTACTATGATGCAGGCGAGAATTGTTTCAAAATATTTGGTACTGTGAAATTCTGGATTCTCTTGTAAAAAAACTCTCATATGCTGCAAATTGTTCAAGAAGCAAATTTTTATGTGAAAATTTACCTAATAGTCACTTATGTTTTTCATCTATGCAATGAAAATAAAGTTGGATAAAGGATTTTAAATTGACATACTGTACTTATCAAAAAAAAAATTGACATAATTGTCTACACAACATCAAAACTAATAAGATATTATCAGAAAATGGCATTTTCATGAATATAAATGTGGTGTGTTTACTAAACGAGAATCGGAATGGGCAGGAATCAGAATGAACTAAGATGGGAATAGGAAATGGAAATCAGAAAAATTTATTTACTTAAATTGTAAGAATCGAAATCGGAATGAACAAGATTGCCATTGATATATTTACTTTGCCTTAGAATTGGAATAGAATTGAGTTAGATTGTTACAAATTACTAAAAATTCCTTTGTTAACAATTGTCATAATTATTATAAACATTAATATATTAATTGATTATAATACTTTTATCAACAACAACAATAATAATAATAATAGAAAATTTTAATAATGATAATATTAATAAAAATAATTAACAACAATTAAAATAATAAAGTTAATAATGATGATGATGACGACGACGATAACAATAATAATAAATAAAAAATAATAATTAATAAATTTTAATAAAATTGATATTAATAATGTTGACATTAATGACAATAATAATAACAATTAAAATAATAAAATTAGTAAATTTTGATTATAATAATAATAATGAAATTAATGACAATAATAATAATTAAATAATAATAATGATAATTAAAATAATGATAATATTATTAAAAATAATAATATAAAAATAAGTTATAACAATTAAAATAATAACAATATTATTATTATTATTATTATTATTATTATTATTATTTAATGATAATATTTATAAAAATAATAAAAATAATTAATAACAATTAAAATAATAAGGTATTAATAATAATAATAATAATGACTACGATGATAATGGCGGCGACGACGACGACGACAACAACAATAATAATAAATAATAAATTTTAATAATATTAATATTAATAATGTTGACATTAATGACAATAATAATAACAATTAAAATAATAAAATTAATAAATTTTGATTATAATAATAATAATGAAATTAATGAAAATAATAATAATAATAATTATAATAATAATAATAATAATAATAAAATTATATAAATTTTAATTATTATTCTTCTTATTAATGACAATTCTTCTTCTTCTTCTTCTTCCTTTTCTTCTTCAATAATTTCAATTTATGGATATTTAAGGTTATTTTCTGCAAAGATAAAATTTTGGTTTATTTACACTCTGATCTTCTTCTTCAGTTATTTCAATTTATAGATATTTAAGGTTTTTTTCCGCAGAAATAAAATTTTAGTTTATTTACACTCTGATTTTGGTATGGTTTGATCTCACTAAGGTTTAAGATGGACTAATTGGAAATAGGCATCTTCTTCTTCTTTATGTCATTAAAGAATATTCAATTTTTAGTAGGAATTTGTGATTTTAAATGCTCATATGATATAGACATTTTTCAGTTATTTCAGTTTATGGATATTTAAGGTTACTTTCTACAGAAATAAAATTTTAGTTTATTTACACTTTGATTTTGGCATGGTTTGATTTCACTAAGGTTTAAAATGGACCAATTGAAAATAGGCATGTTAAAATCACATTAAATAAAATTTTCATGCTATATATCCACATCATGATCTATGTCATTCAGTTGTATTGGCCTTGTGACCATTGAAATGGGATGAATTTATACATATTGTGGGGGTGGAATACCCCTAGCCAATAGAATATTGTTCAGGTCTAACTTTTAATAGCTCATCTATTGGGATTTCGGGTTTTGTTCTAAGGGCTTGTTTGGGATTGTTTTTGGAAGGCTTAAAGGTGATTTTGAGAATTTAAAAGCTAATTTTAGTGTTTGGTAAAAAAAAATTCAAAATCACTTTTGTCAAAATCAGCCCCTCCTACAGCTGATTTTGAAAAGCAGGGAATGAGTAGCTTTTAGATTTTGATTTTGAGAATCAATTTTATCCTTTAATACTATTCCACATATATCTTTACAATTATTACCTAAACCCAAAACTATCCTTATTCAAATTGAAAACAAAATCAATATTTCAATAAATTTTTATTAAAAAAAATAAAAAAAATAAAATCAATATAGTATAAATTTTATTTTTAATTAAATTATTATAATACACAATTACAAATATTTTGTGTATATGTCTTTATATGCGTAAGTAAATTTCATCCTATATTATGTCCATTTTAGTCATTAGCTTTTTTACAGTAGTTTAACAGTAAAAATTACCAAACGCTCACAATTATTTTCAAAACTCACAGTACTTCTGAAAACAAAATTTACCAAACACTTAACTGATTCTTTTCACAGCTGATTATTTCTACAACATAACTAACAGTAATTATTTTAAAAGCTACAGTATTACCAAATTGGCCCTAAGTCTTCTTAAAGGGGAAAGACTACACACACCCCCAAGGTTTTCTTAAATGGTCACACACACCCCCTATTTTCATAAATGGTCACATAGATCCTTTTTTTTTACTATTATACCCTTGATTACAAGAACTAAATAATTGAATTTAAATATACTACTATAATAAATATAACTTATTTTATTTGTATCATATAGTATTCATTTATTATTTTTTATCTTATTATTATATTTATTTTTATTTTATTTGAGTTATAATAATCAAAGAGTATAATAGTCATTTATGAAATTAAGAGGATCTTTATAATTATTTATGAAATTAAAAGAGTGTATGTGATTATTTAAACAAATCATAAGGGTATAGGTAGCTTTTTTCCCTTCTTAAAAATAACAATTGGGCCTATATTGAGCATAAAGCTTGCTGGACTTATGACTAGGCTCCATTATTCATTGTTTTGAATATGCAATTCTCTTTTTACGTTAAAAAATGAAGAATACGACAGGAAAGAGAATACGACAAGAAAGAGAATACAATAATGCATTATATGAGTCTCGAAATGGAACTAAATTATACCTGCACAATGCTTTCAACGAGTTATTGCAATTCTAAGCATATGGTAATGTTAGTCATAAGATTTTTTCTTTTAGTATTAATATGAAGTTTTGATCTCTATTTGATTTTGGGTATGAGTCTTGATCCCTTAACTAATTTTTATTGTTATTAGACTCTTAATCACGTTAAAAATATTAAAATACCCATTAAAAATATTAGAATACTCATATTTGTGTAGCACAATACAAAATAATTTCGTACAATACATATCTATAGAGTGTAGTACAAGATATAATCATAAAATTCATGACAGTATCGTATAATACATGACACTATAGTGTAGCTTAATACAGGACAATTTTGTTGCAATACAATACATTATAGTATAGTACAAAATATGATCATAAAATACATGAGAGTATCGTGTGATACATAATAGTATAATGTAATATATGACTTCATCGTGCGTGACGAGTTAGAGTTTTTAAAATTGAAAGTGAATGATTACAACTAAAAGGACATTATAGACATTTCATTGACTTTAAGGTTTAAATTTTATCAGGAGGTCCAAATCTAGAACCCCTCTTAGGGTCCTTTCAAAAAAATCTCTTTTTTTTTTTTCTGACACTGACTATTACAATAAGAGGACTATTGATAGGACTAGTTTACACAAGTTCTTATGAAGTACTGCCTAGACTTTTACCCTTTTTAATATTCGAGGAACGTCTACTCCACTCACAATATTTTCAATCAGATTATCAATGGGACTAGTTTACACAAGTTCTTATTAAGCATTGCCCAGACTTTTACCCTCTCTAATATTCAAGTGACATCTATTCCATTCACATTGATAAAAGAGAAGACTACCTCCAATTAATTATTTGTTATAATTGAGGTAGGACTTTTTAGCCCCCACAATACTTTTGTGGGGACTTGAATTGTCGCCCTCGCAATTGTGAGGGCAGTAGCCCGACTACTCAACCAAAAGCCGAGTAGTTAATGTTATTCATAAGCTTAGTCAATACAAAAGTAGTCCAAAGTTAAATTTATTCCATTTGAGAAAGTCTTGGTTGCTAAAGGCGCACCACATCATTCACATTCACAATATAATATCTGAGCACAAGAAATTTTGTCAAAAATATATACCATTATCTGCAGGCTTTAAATTTTATCCAATTAAAAAAAAATTGAACGTTCATCATATTGCGAAATTAATCACTAGTTTGTAAAGAAAATATGGCTCTAAAGTAGTTCCATTTTTTCCCACCATAGAGTAGTGAATAACAACAAAAACAATACATTTCATGGCCAGCAATGCACATTAACAGAGAAAAATACGATCTTAGACGATCTAACAAAATAAATATATAGTAATTTCACTCACAAACTAATGCTACATTTACTAATCAATAATCGGAATTGGCTGGAATCAGAATGAGCTGGAATCAAAATAGACTTGAATCGAAATGAACTTGAATTGGAATGGGCTGAAATTGGAATGAGAAATGTGAATTAGAATAAATTTTTATTTTAACTGTAGGAATTGAAATCATAATGAATTATATTGTCATTGATGTGTTTACTTTATCTTGGAATCAAAATGAATTGTTTTAAATTACAAAAATACCATTAATCTATTATTACCATTATTTTTATTATTTATTATATGATTAGGATTATTATTATTATTAAGAAAAATACTGTTAATAATAATAATAATAGTTATAGTAATGATAATAATTTTTTTTGCTTTTGTTTTTTATTATAATTTTCTCTCTCTTATGTTTTTTCCCCCTCTTCTTCTCTTTTTTCTCTCTCTTCTCCGCAAATTCTTCGTTCCTTCTTTATCATCAACCACGTAATTTCATCTTCTTCATCAACATCATCATCATCACAATTATCTTCTTCTTGCTCCTATCAATTTCGTTTCTTCTTCCTTATCAACATCAAAATTTAGTTTCATCTTCATCATCGTCATCACAATTACATCATCAATAATAATCATCATCATCACATTATTGTCATAAAAAATCATCATCATCAACAATCTTACCATCAGCAATCATCATCATCGATTGGTTCTTCGACAACAACAGAGAGGCTAACCATGATAGCAGCGACAAATCCGAAGCAACAGAGATGGGTTGCTTCTGATCACGAGACGAGCACGAGGGAGAATGGTGATGATAAGCACGAGCTGCTTCCGATCATTTTCCTTTGGTTCGAGAGAGGAGATGGGTAGGGGCTGCTTGCTTAGGATTTCCAGTTCTCGACTTTCGTTTTTTTTTTCAATTTGCCAAGAGGGTGTGCTGGGAATATTTAAAGTATAGTGAGGATAATTTTGTCATTTCAGGGAATAGGTTTCTGATTCCCAACCCCCCTCTCATAATCAGAACTCCCGTAATCAATACAAATTTTGTGTGGGTTCCACGCAACTCATTCGTATTCCCAACTTCAATTTAACAAGTAAATAAGTTATTCATAGCATTAGAATGTTCTTCACTTTCCTCTATGGAGTATTCAAAAAGTGACACTTACATACTTCCCCTGACCTCAAAACATTTTTTACCATTATCGTTATGTGGCTCTTTACTTCACCTTGATGACACCGGTCCAGCACATTTTTTTTTTTGTAATCTACAATTTATGTTTATGATTTTCGGACTTGATAACAACTGTTCATTTATAATCAATTTTAAGAAGAAGGGAAAGTATTTTTACTGACACAATAAGTTAGCTTTCCCAAAAGAGAAACAAAAGATTTGGTTCACATTCTAATTAAAGCTAAAGGAAATTAACTAAGCTCCATTATTCCAACTTCCGAAATCAGTCCATCACAATTGAATGTTAATAATTAAATTCTTCAAAACTTGCAGCTATAAGCTAGCCTAGTTCCAATATGGAAGTATAAGATTTCACTTCCTTAACTAAACACATATCTTTCATTATAAATTTGAATAAACCTAATTCACATAAGCCACCAACGTAGTAGCCATGAAGAAAACAATTTTCTACAAATTTTGTCGCTCCAAGCTGAAGAAGCTGATGCTTTTTCAAGCAGAACCATAGTGTCATCGAAATAAGAGGCACTGATCATCCAATACAACTAGCGCTCCCTACATATCCATGGAAAGCTTACGTTGTCACATGAGTTTTTAATTATATTTTTCAATATTTAACTCTTGAGATTTGCAATCGTATTGACCAAGGCAAGAAGTATCATATTTGTGTATGTGATTATACTGACGACGGCATGGTTCTTATTATATTTTGGGATGGAAGGATTTGATTCGTCGCTGGAACCCTAACGTAGGAGATCAAGTTGGATTGCGTTGGGATGACAGAAGGGCCCACACTTGACTTCAGATTTCTGAATCCGTGAATTGCATGCCAAGCTAGTAGTTTAATTGTGAGGAACTATTATGGCTGGACTATAATAATTATTATTATTATTCAATTCAGTAAGCTCTATTTGGAATCAATTTTCATTTTTGTCCTTTGAGTCTTAGTTTTTTATTTTAGCCATCAACTAATGTGCTAAGTGTTTTTAATGGATTTTGGGTGAGCCAAATGAAAGTGTGAAACCCACTAAAGACAATGAATTTATTTTCGGGTTAAGGGGTACCTGACTGAGTTGTAGAGTATAGGCTGTCTTTAGACTTTTTAATGGAGGTGGACAATAAGAGGTGGCTGTTAATGGCGGAAGGCTGAGATTTTAAGGGAATGGCTTGGAGAAGGTGCATTAAACCTACAAAACAAGGAGATTGAGGTTAGAGGTGGGGCCGGTGATGGCCGACGACCATATTCCGACGCTCAAGTCAGCAACTTAAGCTTTTGTGGAGTGGAGAGCTTGCAAGCTCTCTGCAAATGAAGAAAAAGGTTGAAGAAGAAGGACCTTAGTCTTTTGTGATATGTATGTGTAATGGTAAAATCTTATGAAAGAATGAACCTGGCTGTCCTCATATAATGCTGATGGGGTACCCCGCCGCGTGGTACATTTCCCAATGGTGATTTTGATGTCAATTCCAGAATATTCCTTATCCCTTTGTCACCATTTTACCTTTTTGGGCCATTAGAATTGAGCATGGAGAACAACGGAGCAGTTATTTGCAGATCTTGTCAATTTGTACACGTGAGGTAAGCCACAGGACTATACTGGAGATTCCTGCAGAGGCTGTCTAGACAGCTGTAAGTGTAGCAGCCAAGGATAGTTGTATGTCCCCTCTTTATTGACAACATATTTCATATTTGATTTTGCCAAATCAAATAATATCTTTTGGTGATTGTGACAGCTCATGTGGAGAATATTTGACCATTTAAATTATGTATGGCGTATCTCTTAACTCCTTTAGTGTATCTTGGGTACCCTATATTCCCCTAGGATACCTTACGTACCCTTAATAGCCAAAGTTACATGGAGAATATTTTGGAGATCGTTTGACCACCCTAACTTTATATGGCATACCTCTTAACTCTTTTGGTACATATGGGGTAACCCAGTGCCCCATGTACCTTTAGTGCCTAAAGTCACACGAGATAGATTGGGATACCCTGAGGTGTCTCTGGGATATCCCAAGTACCCGTGATGATCAGAATCACTTGGAATAAATAGGGTAGTCCAAGTAGGGATGGCAGAAATCTCCACAGGGACGGGGCCTCTCCAGGATTTTTCCCATTTGGGGAGGGTATGGGGATAATTTTATACTCACTTTCTTATTCGAGGAGGGAATTGAGATGATTTTTTACCCAAATTCTTTTTTGGGGAAGGGACGGGGATGAGCTGGAATCCCCATCCCCTCCACAATTCCCCATTTTCCCATTTTTATTTTTATTTTTTAGAATTAGTAATGAATATATAATAAAATTTAAATTATAAAATATTAAATATTAGTATTAATATCAAATATCAAAATATTTGTACAAATATGTTATGAAACTTTTGAACCTAATTAACTGGTTATAGTATTGAATTATTATTCGATCATGTCTTATTCAAAAGGCCTTAACCCAAAACTTTTATTTTAAGCTTTTACTAAATAAGACAAACTTTTATTAAATAAAACAAAAACTTTTATAAAAAATATTAATTTCAATATATATATATATCAATTTCATTTATTTTATTATTAATATGAATATATTTTCCTTTTTTTTATTATAGGATAATAAAGATTGACGAAGATAATTATGCTGATGATTTGTTTGTAGTGTAACTTTTATAATGGATTAATGTTAATGTAAGATATATTGTCAAACTTTACTTTTATTTAAATTTTTTATTTTTATATGATTAAATCAAATTCAGAAACTTAAAACGTATTGATTATTCAGGGGTTTATTAGGGGATCGGGGACTCTCAAGGATCCCCTGTTATTATTCGAAAGGGAACGGGGACACCTTAAAACAATTCTGACGGATATGGGGAGGGGACGGAGATTATGTAGAATATCAAGGATTGGTACGAGAATGTTGGTCTCCTCCCCTCTCCTCCCCTCCCCATTGCTATCCCTAACACTAAGCACCCAGATATCCCATATTCCTATTTTAAGCGAAAATCTTCTAAGTGGACATGTGGCGCTATATCATTGCTTTTTATATTTCTTCCCCCAACACTAAGCATGCATTAATTGAAACTAATATAATCGGAATTTCGACTTTGTTTAATTTATATCTCTATGCGTGCAGATTTTTTTAGTCTATTAAATTTGTCTTATAATTTATACCGACAGGATTGATTGATATTATATGTGTTGTGTGATCACGATGGTGCTTATTGATTAACATGTGTATATATTTAAAGCAGTTTGCTTGATACCATGCCTTAATTAACTGGTGACAATTTATTGAAAATCTGTATCTACGTATCTAATTGAAAGTATCCAAACTAGTCAAGTACATAACATAAATAAGAGAACTGCATGGTGCAGAATGATAATAGTCAAGTTTCTAATTTCTATGCTCTCGTTTTCACGATTTGAATAAGATGTCGCTCTGACAGTGGATTGGCCACCTATTTTAAGTAAATCTCACACTTTTGACAAGTGGCAATAATTAGTGGTTATTCAATGACTTTGATTGGTAATACCAAAAAAATAATTCAAAGCAATTTGATCCCAGAGGGGTGAATTGAAATAATAAAACATATTGAACCTCACTATTCACTGATTTCTGTTAAATTATCCCAATTTTGTGGTTGAGCCTAAGGAGAAAAAAAGTATTAAAGAATGGGAAATGAGAAAACGAATTTACTAGAATGATTGAAATCAAAGAAACCTTGGCCAAGAAGAGCTATTAATTTGACCATGACACATTTGTGCGGCTTTGTCGAGTCCGGCCCAGTACATTTTTTTGCCATCTACAACATGTTATTCTACAATTTATGTTTATGATTTTTGGACTTTAATAGTAACGGTTTATTGACAATCTATTTTAACAAGGAAACGTATTTTAATTGACACACTAAGTTAGCTCGCAAAACTTGCAGCAATAAGTTAGCAGCTTTCCCGAAAGAGAAACAAAAGATTTGTTCCACATTCTAGTTAAAGATAAAGGAAATTAACTAAGTTCCATTATTCCAACTTCCGAAATCAGTCCATCAATTGAACATTACTAATTAAATTCCTCAAAACTTACAGCGATAAGCTAGCCTAGTTCCAAAATGGAAGTACAAGATTTCATTTCTTTAAATAGACACAAAACTTTCACCATAAATTTAAATTAAACCTAATTAAAGGTCTTCAATTCACATAAATCACAAATTTTTCTCCACCAAGGCTGAGGAAGTTGATGCTTCTTCGAGCAGAATGACTCGTAGTGTCATCGAAGTAAGGGTCTGTTTGGAATTGCTTTTGGTAAGCTTAAAAATGATTTAAAAAGCTAAAAGTTAATTTTGGTGTTTGGTAAATTTTTTTAGAAATCACTTTTGGCAAAATCACCCCATCTTACAGTAGATTTTAAAAAGTAGGGAAGGAGTAGCTTTTCAAAATCTGTTTTTGAGAATCACTTTTATACTTAATACAATTCCATATATATCCTCATATATATTAAAAAATCCAAAATTATCCTTATTTATTAGGAAATAAAATCATTAGATTTAAAGAAATTATTATTATTACCAATTATATTGAGATAACAAAATAAAAAAAATAAAATTAATGATATAAAATATTTATTTTAGTTATCAATTCTTATATATACATAATTAAAAAATTTTTTTATACATGTTTATAAATATGTAAATAAAGTTCATTCAATATTATGTCTAATTCAGTCATTTAAATTCTAATAGCAGCTTAACAGTAAGATTTACTAAATATACACGACTACTTTTAAAATACACAGTATTTTTAAAAATAAATTTTACCAAATGTTTAACTGATTCTCTTCACAGCTGATTATTTCTACATTACAGCCAACAGCAATTATTTTAAAAGCTACAGCATTACCAAAATGGCCCTAAGAGGCACTAATCATTAAGTACAAACAGAACTCACTACATATCAATGACTGATCACAAACAAATCTCTAATGAAGATATCACAACTTTGTATACACAATTACACTGATGATGGCAATTCTGTTAAGGACATATATTTGCAAGGAAGAGAGGGAGGTTCTTATTACGTTTTGGGATGAAAGGATTTGATTGATTGCTGGAACCGTAATGTTGGAGTGTGTTGTGATAACAGAAATTGAGAAGCTAGTAATTTACTATAATAATAATAATTTTTTTAAGTTCGGTCTTAAGTTCGATTTGTAATCAATTTTTCTTTTTTTAGTTTCCTCCCATATTTTAATATTTCATTAGTCTTTTGAAAAAACATATAATAATATTATTAATTTTGTATCCTATTATTTAACCTTTCTAAATTGAATAAGTACATTTTCAACAATAGCAATTACTTTAGAGCGGATAAAAATTTTTGTCTTTTAGTCAATTTTGAGAATTTTTAGTAAAAGAAATATAGTAAAATCATTAAAAAAAATTTCAAAAATTCACAAAAAGACATAAATTTTTGTCTTTATGTTATCGTAGTTTTGATCCTTTATCATTTTCAATTAGTTTAATCTTACTAAAATCTCAAGTTTTCATTTAAATTATAAATGCCTATATATCATCCTAACGCCATGCTCGCAACCAATCAATCACGTGAAGGTATATATATATATATATTGTTTTCACCAAATTTTCGCTAGGTTCCAATTCGAGTGCTTCTCAAATGATCCAACTCAAATTTGATTCAAACAAATAAATTTGTTTTGGAGGAGAGCGTGTGTTAAGTTTGGACTTAGGTGTGTTTTTCTAATTTCTAGGTAGGTAGTTTAGCTGAGGTACACTAGGTGGTGAGTTAAATTAATTTAGTGTAACTGAGATACCCCAGGTACGCTCATACATGAAACACAATTTGAATCTTAAACTAAAAACATAGCAAAGCAATAATAAATAGAAGAAACACACAATATTTACGTGGTTCGGCCTTTGGGCATGTCCACGAGAGCAAGTCATCATCAATCGACTATGTAAATGAGTAGGGCTGGACAAAATTAGATTCGAGTCGGGTTCGGATCAACCTGGTCGGATTTTGAGTTGCTCGGGTTGGTGAAAATTTCATCTAAACTCAACCCGAACCTGTGATCTAATCCAATCCAAACCGAACATATTCGAATCGGATCAGAAAGTCGGGTTGAGTTCGGATCGGATGTACGTGATATTGTCGATAAGCAATTCTGTACAGAGAGTTATTTTCTTTTTTTGAATCACTAATCCAATAATTGAAGTTGGAATCAATCATAACATAGCCTACAAATTGCAATCTCAAGAGCTTCCAATTTCAACACACAAAATTGAATACATAATTACATACCATTTCAATAAATCAAAAGAACAATAAACATCACAATTCTTCCAACTTCCCATACCTTTCGCCAACATCAAAAGCCTTCACAGCATCCCTTACAACTATCACAGGCCTAAAAAAAATTGACTAACTTCCACAACTCAATATCACTAGCATCACCTGTAAAGGGCTTCACCGAAAAATGCCATTTCGAGGGTAGAGAGAGGCTGTTGTCTGCTGACTTGGTAGCTTGGCGTGACCACGGATTTGTTGTGTTAGTGGCAGCTGGCGCGACCATGGATTTGCTATGCTTGGTGGTGACTGGCGCAAGCAAAATAGAGGCTAACGGCTTGGGTGGACAGAGAATGGTGCGGATTGCAGGTTTGATTTTGCTGTGGACAGTGGTGGTAGCTTGTGCCCACGATGTTGGTCTTTCGGAACTGGAATTTTGGTGGTGTCGGCTTAGGCTTGTTTGTGTGCGTGTGTGTGGATGCAGAGAAATTAGGTTTTAAGCTTTATGTTTGTGTGCATGTGTGTGGATGCAGAGAGAAATTAGGTTTTAAGTTTGTGTGCGTGTGCGTGGAGTTTTGGTTTTTATGTTTCTTTTCCTTTTTTTTTTCCTCTCAATCCGATCGGGTTTAACCCTCAACCAGCATCCGAGCCGAACCTGAAATATTTGGATCGGGTCGGGTCGGATAATACGCCCATCCTTATAAATGAGATATTACATGAGATTTTACATTATACAAGATGAATAATATAAACTAGATAGTTATATAACGACATTTGGTGTTGGTAAAGATGAAGATGGTGAATAAGATTTGTAGAGTGATAACATGATGAAGAAGATGATGAAGGTGGAGAATAGAAATAGTCTCTAAAAATAGAGAAATTTGTGATGATCCAAAAGATGGAGAGAAGAGGAGGAGTGTGTGTGAGAAAGAGAAGAGAGGAGAGGAAAGGAGGTAAGGAGATGATTAGAGATGAGATAGGAGATAATTTCATCAGAGAGCCCCAAATATGGGTGAGTAAGACACTTATATAATGGAGGCTAGTGGTAAGGGGAGTCCATAAAAGTTAGGATTAGATGTCATCTTTAGGTGAAAAGAAAAGAATGCTTGTAGGGCTATGTGTCATATTTAGGAAAAATGGATAAGAATATTCCTTTTGTACTAGGTTTATTCTTTCTCATAAATACCTTAATGCATCAAATCTTGGCCGTTGATTTCCAAGTCCATCTAAATATAATTATACAATGATAGATGTAAGTATGTAACATCAAATTTTACATAAAATTAGAAACAAAATAAAATGCCTTAACAATACTAAAATGAATTAAAATAATCCAAAATGTAAATTACAAATGATTCAGAAAATCTATGAATTAATACTTATAATGAAATTGGATTATGAAGCCGGATTGCATGTTTTGTAAATCCCAGTTGAGATTTCTCACTTGGTCTAGCGTGGTGTTGTCTTGTCGCAATTTCAGTTCATAAATTGAGTCTGGATTGAGTTTGTGTGTATATAAGTTGTCGGGAATTTTGTAATCTCTGGTAGCAAAGTTCCATAAAGCTATTTCATGAATATCAGTGGGCATTAGGAGAAGAAGATCTTCTTGTAAAGATGCATCTGCCAATGTTTCATCAAGGAAAGTTTAATAAACACTTGGATCATCATAATCATCCGCACCTTCATCGTAATAAAAAACTACATATCATATGTACTTGTGTGTCTGTATATAAATGTATATTTTTTTCTCAAACCTAATGATAATAATAGTAATAATAAAATTAATAAATTTCTAGTAAGGATATATGATATGTCACACTAAATTTTTTTTTTCCGAAAAAAATCCTTTCCAGAGAATTCAGTAGTACTTTTCCTATTCCTAGTAACCGGTTAAATGGAAATCTTGCGTGATATTCTACCTCTTCCAACATTGTAAAGATTTATTTGTGCTATTTATGTAAAGATTAAGACTCACTATGTTCTCCTGATGGATTAGGATTCTCCCCTGATTGTTTGTGGTTTCTAGTATCAATAATATTCCTCCATAACTAGGTTCATTCGCACGAAAATAAAATATAAAAATAGATAAAAAAAGGCTGAAAACCGAAATTAAAATAACATATCTGAAGCTGAAAGTAAAAATTAAATCAAACAGAACACTAAAGGCGCCATGTTAAAGTTCAAACAACAGATTACGAGTAGGTGATTCATATATAGCAAAAGTCTTCTGGTGATGCTTCTTTCAAACTAAATCGGAAGCACTTCAATTCCAGGATTAGTCGATGCCCAATACTGATTGCAGTTCAAGCAAGTCAGATGCCTTCTGAATGATATGAAGGACATCTTTTTATGTCCACATCGACCGCATTTGCAAATGCCAGAAACTATTTTTTTGGGTGATACAAGTCCAGAAAATATTCGACCATTAGCCCCAGCTCTCTCCTTCTCCATATATTCATACCAGATTTGCATTTTATCACTAGCCATTTCTTTTGCGGTCAAGTTCACAATTGTCTCTGGCTTAACGTGTCCAAGCAGAACTTTCTTTCGGAACTCCTGATTTTTTGGATCATTGATGTTAAATAGTAAGCGTCTGTACTTGAACTTGTAGGTCCCATTAGATCTGCCCCATTTTTCATACATTGCAGACTCCACCGAGATAGCTACTTGAATTGGATCGCAAGCCCTCACTTGATCAATAATTTCTTTATCGTCACGAGCAGCCTCGTTATAAACCTTGGAAAGGGCACCGAAGAGTTTTTCCCTTACAATCTCCCTAATACAATCATTGCATTTAAGAGATTTCGATGCATTGGGAACATTGCCTTGATCTCCATTAACCACTTCTTCAACTTTGACATTCTTTACCAATTTTGCTTTCTTTGTCACAGCAATATCAATATTGTCATCATCAACATCCCAGTAGGATTTTCTCCATGACCAAATCAGATCATAAGTAAATAGCTGGATTTTCTGACAGGGATGTTTTAGCATAGTTGCGAGATGTCTTACAACCTGAGATCGATATTATATTAATAGAAGAAAGAAAAAAACAGTTCTGAAATTTCATTAATTACTAATCAAATTCATTCAAGCTGAATGCAAATGGATACGGATCCACATGTGCCAATTTTCTGATGCGGACTTGATTGCAATTAGACGTCTATCCTCAATCCACATTACTATATAGTTTAAACATATATTTATAAGTGATTAGTAATTTAATAGTACCTGAGTAGAGACAAGAAGTTCATAAGTGATTGAACAATTCTTGAGCTGATCCAAAGCATCAAGGCACTGTGCTTCCTCCACCCCTCCCTCCTTCCACACTGCTGCGACTGCCGCTCTTTTCGCGGCTTCACTCAATTCCATCACTTTTTTCTCCATCACTATTTTTTTTCTTTTTCTTTGAATATCCATCACTATTTAGTCCAACTGTAAAAACATCGAAAACAAATTAAGTCAAGTCGTTCAATATATGAATCTCTTATAACTAGATAAACAATAAAACTTGATTTCGACCCTCTAAAAATTAACTGCTAGACAACTGATCATACAAATTAAAAAGGGGAAATTTAATTTGGAGTGGCATGCACCAATTCTGAAGCAAAAAATGAGTACCAAAAATTTCAAATTTCAGCAGCACCGTAGAAGTATGAAGAGATATATATATCTTCAATTCAAGACATATATAGCAGGATAAAACCCTAATTTAATAGCTAACGGAAGAATTAAAGCTTAAGGAAAAAAAGAATAAAAAAGATAATTAAAGTTTAAGAACAGAAAGAGAGTCAACGTGATACGGATGATCAAACTGAAATTTCACCACCAGGTCTATTTTGACGTGATGATCCAACCGAAGGGCAATCAAAGGAAGTTATTTGATGTAAAAATAATTATAGGAAGTCTTTTGTGTTATTTTATTAGGTATACTTATTTTAGTTGTATTTGTCTTAATTAATTATTAATTTAGTCAGATCGTTATTTCAGTATTTTAGTATATGTAGGATTAGTGGTTATTAGTTTGAAAAAAAAAGCACAAAAAGAGTTAGTTGTGGGGATTAGGATTCTCCTGATTTGAAATCTTACATAAAAACTACTATTAGTAGTTGATAAATGATAAATATAATAAATAAGTAAATTTGAATCATACATAAATAAAAGTGCATATGTGTCAAAAGATTCTTTAAAAGTTCATATTTGATCAAATCCAAAGAGGATTGGGTATTATAGTATTCTAATTTAATTTATCAGGAAAAAAAAAATCACGAATATGCCATGTATCCATACTAAGGACTAATAGCACACACTCAAAAAACTACTTTCTACAAATTGTGACCAAAATTGCTGTCGATCGAAATTGTCACTTAAAGGGTAACAAACCATATTTTACCCAAAATCAACAAAACCTGAACATAATCCTTGCCTAGATTGGAAAAAAAATTGTACATAAATATAGAGTGTTAAATATCCAAAAATTTTATCTCAAATCATCCCCAATGACGTGGCACTCATTTGTTGAGATAGTGTAATTAATTCACTTAGAAATTATGAAACACATCATATGCCACATAATTTAAAATGAAATTGAAATAAAATTTGAGAATGTCTCCTATTACTCATAAAAGAATTAAACAACTTGCTAGATCATTACTCGTAAAAATTTGTTAAGATTATCAATGAACTTTTTTTTTTAATTTTTACAATTTTTCTCAATTTGATGGCATGAGTACAGACCGTTTTCCTTTAATTATTTATTTATTTCACGCTGGTCTTAATTTAGAAAAGTGACATCCAAGAAGACTGAGATAAGTGCCACACCCTTCAATGTAGCGTGTGTAGCCTTAAGCACCAAATCTTGGCTAAGCTCAGCGCCTAAAATTTGAAAAACCCAAATTAGTCCACACCAAAACAGCCCACCACTCCACAACAACCAAAACCCGCCCCCAATTCACATAACAATTTGTCTGAAAGAACAAGGTGTTACTGTCCCTTTTCTTTCTAATTATTTCAAAACTCGTAACTAGCTACAAACCTCCTCCAAAATAAGCAAATTATAATAATTCAAATGACCAAGACCAGTTCAAAATCCCTTTGCGAAGTAAAATGAAACAGAGTAAACAAATGGATATTCTATAAAAATGAAACCGAGGAACAGTAGAAATATACAATCAAAATAACAAATCATATCCAAAAACTAAAGTTTCAATCATAAGCAAAAGTCTGAAAATAGATATAATGGTGAATGTGATAATTGATAAATAAAAAGTAAAATGGATCAAGGTAGCTTAATTAATAGAGCTTTGTTGTAACCACTAGAAGCAATTTTTCTCTTACTTTTTTTAAAACTTTACACAAAGCTCGATAGTTAATTTTTAAGTAAGATATTTTATTAAATATTTCAAAAACACCAGTAACTATAGATAAGTTTCCCTCAAAATAAACAAATTATAATTATTCACAATGTCTAAAGACCAGGCCACATCACCTTTGCAAATTAAAATGAAACAAAATAAACAAAAAGTGAGGGAGAGAGAGAGAGAGAGAGCGACAGAGAACTCAACTGGCCTTTTCCTGAACAGGGCTTAATTGAACTTCTAATGCCATTTGTAAACCGAATTGAACATCTTCAGCTTCTGAGTACTTTACATCTCCAAAGAAATTAGCGTATTACCCACGGCGACAGCCACAGTATTTCCAGTGGTCTCTAAAACAATAGCTCCGAGTTTGAAGCTGAATATGCATCTAATTGGAACCACCCTTGAGTGTGGGGTGGGGAGTCCAGTCTTGAAATTCCTTTCTGAAATTCTTTTAAATAACTCAAAAGTTGCCTCTGCCCTTGTTGAAGCCTGTCATGTGAATCTTCCATGCATAATTGAAAAAAAAATGACTCAAAGATGGGGTTCACTTTCAACAATAGGCTCCATAAATCTAATCCAACAATTTCTAAGTAATTGAAAGAAAGCTCTTTTGAAGCAAATTTTCTCTTTACTTTCTGTAAACTTTATACACAGCTCATTAATTATTTTTTCAGTAAGTTTGTATTAAATATTTCAAAAACTCCAGTCACTTGAATTAAGTATCCCTCAAAATTATAAAAATTATAAAACCCCCTAATGAAAGTAAAATGAAGTAAAATAAACAAATCAAATGGGAAAAAATGAGATTGTAGCCTGAACTTTATGATTCAAATGATAATTCGGATTATGAACATTCGGTAACTTTAAAGGTAAAAAATAAAAATACAAGAAAACTATATAAATTCTTTAAGCTAGCATTCATAATTAAATAGCTTTTAAATTCAACATAATTAGAGTCATTGCATCACTTGATTAATTTTATTGAAAACAAAGATAGATGAAAATAGATAAGCATAGAGTAATGATTAATTAATTATAGTAATCAAGCAATGAAATCATCACTTTGTTTTTTTCCTTTTTCCTTTTCCCTTGTGATCTTCAGCTTCTGCGTCCTCCTCTTTCACCTCCTCTGCAGCTTCTGCTTCCTCCTCTTTCACCTCCTCCTCCAATGCTTCCTTCTTTGCCTTCAAGTTATCCAGCCATTTCTCATAATTCTTCAATGGCTGCTTATTGCGGTCCACTCCTTTCTCAGCTTCTTCATATTGACGAAACAATGTGCTCAGACGAGTAAGCTCCTCCTCATCAATTACTGTTGGATCAGCTTCTAGCTCATCCTCACTGATTTCATAAACTTTGGATTTGGACACTTCAACACAAAAACAAAACAAAAAGAACAAATTATTTAAACCAAAATTTTAAAAAAATAATAAACAAATTTAAAAAATTTAAAAAAAAATTACTTTCCACTAGCTTCTTCAGATTTCTCAATTTCTTATCAAAAGTTAGACTTAGCCGGTGCATGTAGGAACTATGGGGAGCATTCTATAGATCTTCTTCATGCAAATGATTGCCTTCATGCTATCGGAGCTTTTTATAAATCTTCTTCATGCAATCATTTGCGTGATATAGATATAGATATGAATTTTTCTATGTCGAGGTTTGAATATTTACAGCATTAAATAATAGGTTGTTGTGGACCTTTGATTTTAACTGTTTTAATTTTCAACATTGGTTTAATTTAATTGGTATTGTAACTATTTGATTAATAATTAACATGTAATATTCAAGCTATTGGTTGTAATATATAGGTTCATGGATATAATTTTATTTTGAGTGAGGTTATTTAAACTCGTAAAAATACTCTTTAAATAATATAATTTTATTTTAAATGAGACTATTTGAACCCGTAAAAATACTCTTTAAACTTATTTTAAAATTAAAAAAAAAATTATACTACAATAATACCATTTTATTGAATTACTATAAAAGATATGATATTCACACCTATTTATAAAGGACATGATATTTGCACATTTAACATATATTCAAAATATCTTCTAAATCGAAATAAAGATTAGCAGCCCATTTAAACAGATACGTTAGAATTTAAGGCAATAACAATCAATACATGTTGAAGACTCTGGGACTCATGGAAATCAACCTACTTTTGTCATGTAATCCTCCATATTTCAAAGAGAGACAAGGAAAAATAATTTCATAAACTTGATTGAAGAGAGTTTCACTAGCAGAAAAAAGAGTTTTACTGACACCAAATTGGTGTCAGCGATCACTTTTCTTAACATTTGTTAATTGTGTCAACAATACTCAATCCAAAACACACTAACACTAGTAATTTTATTCCAGTAATTTGTTTCACTATAACATCACCAAAATAATAACACAATAGTACTAACATTTAATAATACTATTTATATATTAGTAATTTATGTAACTACAATACCAGGAGCTCACTAACTTGATAGTATAAAAATTATTAATATTATTTTAAATATTTAGTATCAGTATTTAATGATAATATACGCTTTTGATTAATAATATATTTTTATTTTAATTATATTTTTCCTATTTATTTTAGGACCAAAAGAAAACTCAAAATATATTAAATATATAAAATCTTGCAACACAATTTACATAATAAACATCTCAAATACATCACTTAAATGCACATAATTCATCTACACCACTATTTGAAAAAGAAAAATATAAGTATCAAATTAAGTTTCGACGATCTCCAAACAACAAAGTACTAACTACTGCTATATTAAGCTTCCAACAAAAAGAACTATAAGGTCACTCAATATCCATCGACAGCTTCATTTTTTTCCCACCTACAAGTGCACAAAATCAATAAGTACACCATAAAAAATAAATCTTTAATATTTGGAAGCAAAAATACTCATATATTACCTCATGATTGTAGGCTGTAATTAACTTGGCAACATATGTGGATTCTGCAATTTCTTTTTCTGTTTCCTTAACTTGCATCTTTCATTCTTGCTCTTCCATGTTGAAGCTCATACTTCTTTTCCCGGGATGATACCACAAATTGCTTCACCAAAATTATTCTATCAAGTATTAAAGAAAACAATTAATAAATATATCAGTAATGATGACATGAATAATGGTGCCTACAAATTGGCAAGCATAAGTTATATTTTTTTAATCTATTTCATTGTCTTAATTTAAAGTGAACAATACTATAATATATGACCAAATACATTAAGTTAACAAGCACTGTAGCACTTATAGTTCCCACATTCAACAATGATCGATTGGACCCAAAGCCATAAATTTAAAAAAATGAAAAGATATTTAATGAGCTCAAAGAGGAAAAATAAAATTTATCAAAATTTAAACATCTTGTGAAGAAATTAACCAAGTCGAGATGAAAAATAGAAATAAAAGGCCACTATAAACCAAATATTACAGATAAGTTTGTTTCTTAAGACATGAACCCAATTTCCAATTACAGCACTTTTGAAAACATGAGCCCAAATATTACAGATAAGTTTTTTGAAAAAATAAGGGTTTCCTAATTACTAAATCTTTTTAGGATTGAAGTGGACTGATAATTAAATTGGAGAATGAAAATAAAGTGGAGCAAATATTAGTTTAAGATATGGGTCAAGTAAAAAATAAATAAATAAATAAAAGATAAATACCAGATTTAGTGCAAACCTGGGTTTCAGACAATTAGCAAAGAAACAGCTTCTTCTTTCTTCAATTTAATATTCTTCTTCAAACATGGAATACTAACAAAATACAATTAAGTAATTCATAAACATATAGTAAAATCAGATAAAATTATTTTTTGAGACGAGACTGAGAAATATATATTTGATTAAAGAAAGAAAGTACATAAAAAAATGGACCAGGTGTCCTCAAAGAAAACCAAAATGGGAAAATTAGAGAAAGGAGAATAGTCTATACAAAAACCACCCAACCGCCCTTAGAGACCGTCCTTCTTCAGAGCAAAAATCTGTACAAGATTAGCCCAGAACTCCAATATAGTAATATGGGTTCGACAGACTAATTCTAATCTTTAATTAGAATTATCTACTAACAATTAGAATTATCTACTAACAACCATCCTATAGTTTGCCCACTATATTTCTGGATGTTCTCAATTAAATGTGTGAATATATATACATGTGTGTGTATGCCTGCTCCCAACCATGAAAGGTAATTAACAGAGGTTATATGCAGTATTTTCATACCTGTGCCAAAAGAGAGAAGAGACCAAAAAAAAAAACTGTGCAAAAGTAACGGCGGTGGTAAAGGAACGAATAAGGAATAAAAATAAAATTGTGCAAAAGGAGCCACCAGCATTGTGCAAGAATTAAAGAGTCTAGGTGAAATTCTCACTCATAAATGCTCATTTGTACTAGGCGCATGCATACTTCTGAAGCATTAATTAAATGGAAGCATCAACAATAATCAATGAATCCCTATGGGAAAAAAAAAAGAAAGAAAAATATGAAAAGAGCTGAGGCATACCATTGTAATACAAGATTGACAATCAAAAGAACCTTTCCCTTGTAGACGCTAAGATCAACATCCTGTCCCTTAGCATCCTGCAAATAAGATAAATTTTATAAAAACAAAAAAAAAATGTCAAATTCCAAATTGAATTAAAAATCAAAAGGAGGGAAAGAAAATGACAAGAACCCAATAAAAATAAAAATAAAGCTGACCTTAGCAGTGAAATTGTGAACAGAAATTTTCGATTGCCTTGCCATCAGCTTAATTTTTTATGGTCTCAAAAGGATTTGCTTATAATTCCAAGTGAAATGTTTTGTCAAAATAAGGCTGAAGCTTGACGTGACCGTAGAGGAGCGGCAGCAGCGACGTACAGAAACGGTGGCCAGTTGGTCGTTGGTGGCTGAAGCTTGACGACGGTAGAGCAGCGACAGCAGTGACGTCGAGGAGCGGCGGCAGTGAAAGTCGAGGAGCGGCGGCAGCAACTTAATAAGTGGTTTGCTTGATTAGGTTAGATCTAGGGTTTTTTCGTTTTATACTTTAGAAAGTTATGTAGTGTAATTGTTCACATTGTAACTTAGTAAAGCATCGAATTATTAGTCGACACGTGGCTAAGTAAATATTATTATCAAACAACACATTAAAAGTGGACAGGTGGCTCAGTAAAAATATTATTATTATTATTATTATTATTTTAAAATTTAGGATCCACCTATGTTACAACAGATGCACCATACAAGACCTTTTGTTTGTATTTGATAGAGCCGTTGGAACCTTTCTCATTCAATCTGACGGCTGCAAATAAATTTTTTTTAATCAAACCGTCACCTGTCAACGGTTTAGCCGGTTGCTTTAGTACAGATGATTTAATTGCAACTAAAAGGTAATCAAGATTTAAAAGCAGAAGGAGCTGCCACCACCCACAACCCTGTACCATCACCATCACCATCGCAGTCCTTAGCCGCCATCCACAAACTCTAACAACCACCACAACCCCCATCACAACTATTCACAAATCCTAGCCACTGCTGCAAACATTCACAAGCTCTAACCAGGACTGTTAGTTCACCAGACTTAGGGTGCGTTTAGGATTGAGGTGTTGGAAAAAAAACTGCAATTATGAAATAAAAGTTAATAGTATGTAATAAATAGAATTTTTAAATAATAATTTTCACAAAATTATTAAAGATATAATATATTTTTTATCACATAAGTGATATCAATATAGCTTCCAAGCTACAGCTGCTAGTATTTACCAAACATTTTAGTGCTGTAACTCTGTCCAACCTTAATCCCAAACGCACCCTTAACCTCCGTCATCGCCGGTTGCCAATCGTCCCTAACACCTAACCACCGTCACCAACAAACCGTAGCCGCCGCCTCTTGTAAGCACGCCTCACCACCCACCACAGCGCACACACACAGCCATTTAACGGACATGGATGGTTGTGGTAACTATAGACACGGATACTTGAGGCAACTGTAGACCAAAATTAGTATAAGAGTATCGCGAACCGCATCTAAGTGAAACCAAAAGCGATTGTATTTAGGTTTAATCGACGTCGATCTTCACTTCTTGAGGCAATATAGAAAATGAAATTAGTGCAAGAAAATTGCAAAATTAATTCAAGAATTCCCATCATGAGTAAGAAAATGGCCTCTCGCAAGCAGGCAACCGACGATTGGATTGTTATGCTATTAGGACGAGTGATTCACTTATTGAGTTGTTGTTGATGGCTTTGGTGTAGTCGTCAAATTGAAATTGAAGAGTCCAAATTAAATTGGTTTTTGATGATTTAATACCTGAAATTGGTTACGGTAGCAAGTGCTTCTATGAATAATGGTTATTTTTTAAAATTTAATTAATTATGTCGGTTAGGTGCCTGTTGGCTATTGATTTGTCATCAATTTGGTGCCTGTTGGCCATTGACTCATACGTCTCCATGATGGTAGCAAGGCAAGATCCTTAATTGCATAAAGCAATCGGCTAAACCGTTGACCAGTGGCTGTTTGATTAGAAAAAAATTATTTGCAGCCTTGACATTGAACAATAAAGGATCCACGGCTCCGCCAAATACAAACAAAAAATGTGGTATGGTGCAACTGTTGTAATATATATGGATCCTAAAATTTATTGTTATTATCAATTTTGTTATCATTGATTAATAGTATTATTATTATTGCCAAAAATTCGAAAGTGATGGAAAAAATTCGATTGAGAAAGTTAGGGTTTTGAAGGTGGATGGCTGAGATAGTGCTACTACTGTGTCAAGATCATGGTTGAATAAGAGGGACCTTGACTGATCTGGTTAGATTGGTGTTTTGTAAATTTAGTGAGGTTTGGAGGAGATTAAGGATGCATTTGGGGTAGCTGCACTGCCACAGTGCAACTGCTCCAGCCGACATGAAAACAAAAGGGCTGGAGCAGCGCAACTGACCCAAACGCACTTTAAGAGGGAACAAATTTTGGTAGAGGAAGATTAAAATTTTTTTGTTAAATTATGGATAAGGTTTGTATATTTATCTTGTTTTTATACACAAATTAATTGTGTTTAATTTAAATAAATTAAACAAATTTATAGGTTAAAAACACATGCACTAGTGTTTTGCACTTTGAACGTAAAAGTTTTAAGTTCGGAGATTTTGAATTCAAGTTCAAATTGAAACATAATTAAAATTAATTTTTTTTATTATTGATACTTTAATGTCGGTAATCACTGAGTGTTAAGCTATTGACACTTTAGTATAATTTTTGTAGTAGTGTTTTATGTAAAAAATAATTTGATTTTAGGGACAATTTTGAGAAGCAAATTTTTTTTAATCTACTTTAAATTCAAAAACCAAAGAATCAATTGCAGAACTTTTCTTCATGAATAAAGTGTTTCTTAATTTCTAAACTGTAAGTGGTTGTTTTTCTTAAGATTTCATTCCGATAATTTCGTTAAGGTTGGAATTTGTGAAAAGAAAAGGAAGAAAGATTAAGTTTGGTATTTGTAGAACTCCTCTTGCTTAACGTTTGGTATTTGTATTCAGTTTGGTATTTGTAGAACTCCTCTTGCTTAGCGTTTGGTATTTGTATTAACTTTTCTTCATGATTAAGTTTGGTATTTTTAATACTGAAAACATATTTTAGACAGGAGGTCGGCAGTGAATTTAGAGGAGGAATGTGTTGGACGAGATGGAACTCCTCTTGCTTAACGTTTATGGTGTTCTAAATTTAATAGTTAAACGACATCGTAACGTTTGTCACAACCGGCCATAGAAAGGAGTCTTTTGAGTTGACTCTTTTTGTGACCGGCCTCCAACCGCTTAAACCAGTTACATTTTATTACTGTTACGCCACGTGGCATATATTTACTGGCTAGTTAGTCAGATCACCGGTTGTAAGTTACGATAGACGTAACTTAGAGAGGTCCAAATATAAAATAACAAAACATAACAAAAAAATCTTAGTCAAATTTAAGTGTCAACTGAAAGATGCCATCAGTTTGCAAATCTACTTCTTTTCAACACAAAAATCTACCGCATAAAAAACCCATATGTGGTTTTCTTACACTCGATAAACCCAGATCTAATTGTGGAATAAATCTCCAAGCGCTAGCTCTCCAACACCCCTGATGATGATTTGAGATTTAGATGCCTTTTTTATTTCTTAATATGCCTTTCATGCAAGAGAGTGATGATAATCGTCAGTTCTTCCATCATTAGGGGGGCGAAAAAGATCATTAAAAATGATATGGCAGTCTAAGGCTAATCTCAGAGATGTATTTGCCCACATAAGAAATGAAAAGGATGGTCAGAATGCAGAAGCTCATTACTGCCTGGTATAGTCTTTCTTCACCATGCTGTAAATAGTTTTACAAAATGTTTCATCTCACAAAGACATAGAATCCAAAAATTTCAATTTGCTCTGAAGAAATTTCGCACTTCAATGCTTATTAATAAGATTATAGCAGTGCTTATTAATAAGATTATAGCAGTCGAATAGAAATGTAATGAACAGTCTATAAATTTAATATGTTTCCACTTGCAAGTGAACCATGCTACACTCTCTTTACATTCCATCTAAAAATTGTGCTTCAGAAAGGGGAAATTTTCACTTGCAAGTGAACCATATTCTAATCCAGCTTACAGAATGGTCAGCAATTGTACAGCCATATTCACTAGAAATGCAGATATATTGTAAAACGCGAAACGAATGAAGTTGAACGAACACAAATTGCATATTACAAATAACAAATTACAAAAAACAAAACAGGGCTGTAACAAATCAAATTAAATCTCCACTTGCAGCAGAGTCCCTATTGCACATGTGAAATTTAGCTTTAACAACAAATGATCAAAATCAAAATGCAGAACTAACAATCAATAAAAACAAGCTGCACTATCAACAAACGAATAAACAAGTAATGACACAAGAACATATTGATTCCTAATAATAATAATAAATGTTACCTCAACTTGATCCTCTTCAGGCTTAGAATATATGAAGAGAAAGAAGCCAACTTATAAAGAAGCCAGTTGTGATTATTTCTTACACACGCATACATCTTCCTACTTGGAGAACATAAAGTTTTAAAACTATACCCAAAAATGAAAATGTATAATTTGAGACTGCAATAAATAAAGTACCGCTAAATTCATTCAAGCATTTTGCAATTTTGGGATGTCAAACAACTAGGAACCTATATTAAATGAAGATAAAGGGTACCTTAACCATTCAACACAACAGAATCAACCATATACAAGAATAATCTCATTTCTCATACAAAAACATGGCTACACCTCAAGTACTGCTACTAACTAATATAGTAAGCTTGCAAGAAGGGTAAATAAAGAACAGGGCACATGATATAATATCTAATTCTTTTGCTAGATAAATTCCTATTAACAATGAATTACAAGACACCATTTCTACAACGGTTGTATCAAGTGTCAAACCAAAATCACCATAAACTATACACATGTTAGCAATCCCAAAAACATTTTCAATCAAATCCAGAATTGAATCAAATCGCACCGAATTGAAATACCAAGTCAATAATAATTCATCTCATAAACTGGAATCAATTATTCAATGAATCGTAACACAACTCATAAATTGATTCCTATTAACCTTATGGCGTGAACAATTTGCAACAGCCAAGTTCCAAGTCTACAAAATGCATACCATCATAAGCCCATTAAAGCTCACCAAAACAGTTACAAGAAATCAACAAGAATTGAAAAGAGAGTCATTACCAGCCGTAGTCTTGATAATGCGCGGGCTGTTCTTCAGCGAGTCAGACTCAGCTTCAGTTTTGATGCCCTTAATAGTACGACGATCCAGGTTACGGAGGATCACCTCAATCACTATTGATGGATATTGATGCAGGCTATACTCCCACATCTCCTTGAAGGATTTCCAATCTCTCGGGCTCCCTTTGACCACCTTCTTTGGTTCCGCAAACCTCTGCACCACAGCCCTTCTCGAACCATCGGTGGACAAGATCGGAAACTTCTCGCCACTCTCCCTCATCTGCTTTTTAATCCACTTAAGTTCCGATTCTAGCTTACGTATGTCGCGTTCCATCTTCCACATCAGTAGCTCTTTTGATCCATGCAATTTCTCCTTAGCCATCTTCAGTTCGAGTTCCAGACGCGCAACATCTTTCCGACCCTCAGCAACTCGATGTTGAAAATAAGCGATTGGAGTACTGTCCATTTTCGCACTTCTATCTATATCGATGTGTTTGGCTTGAAAGAAAATTAAAAGAGAAATCCAGAGAAAGAGCCTAGAATCGACTAAGGCAGGGGCGCAGTCTTATTTATTTTGTTAGCATTCCTCGTTCGTCGTGTAAAACAAACCGTTATTATTTTTGCTGCCACTAGTTTCGTTTCGTTTTGAAATCTGATCATGTGCGGATCATTACTACGTTATTGTCCGCGACCGAGACGTGTCACTATTTTATTGGTAGTTGTTCTGCCGGCTCAACATTCAACCAATGAAATTATGACAAGTTTTCCGTCCCACATAATGAATTGTAGATGGTTCGCACATAATGAGACTCGTGTAATTATTTGAAATCTGACTATTCGCTATGTTTCCGCAACTTGTTGGCAGGGGCGACGCGTGGGCCGCAAAATTTTATATTAAGACTTCAAGTTATCAGTTATTTCAATGCTGCCGCTACTATATTTACGAAGTTGCCACTGTAACAAAATTAATTAATTATAAACCTGCCAATAAGTTTGAATCATTTCCAAAATTTGTTTTGTTGACTTCCCTTTCATTTATTATAAAATTGCCACAGAATTCATTTAATTTAAAGGTTTGTTTGTCCTCTTAAATTTGGAACCCATTTTCATTCCTTTCCTAATTTCTTCTGGTCTTCATCTCTATTTCTCTAATGGACAAAAATCTGTGAAGGCAAAAAGTTTAGAACTCATCTTAATTCTTTTTTTATTTTTATTTTTTAGTATTTTACTTTTCCAGGAATTCTGCTTTTCTCTTTCATTTTTCCTTATTTTCTTGCGTTTTCTCTCTAAACGAACACTCTGAAATTTTTGTACTTTGTTCTTCTAATTTTTTTATCTATAAACGGATGCTACAGGCATTAGGACAATTATTTTGAAAATGAGTCAATTTAATAAATTTTTAAATGTGTATTGGAGTATTTAGAAAGGTACATGCAACAAGTCTATTGAAATCTACAAACGGCACGATGCCCTTATACGGATTCGGATCCTCCGAGCTCACTTGTTATAATGGGCACAAAAATACCAACACAAGCAAACCTGAGCACTCTACTCAAGACTTTATGAGTTTGTATATACTTAGAAGGCAATGGTAGTTACAAATCATTATAAGGTCTCAAGAGCCGAACATTTGCCTTTTATTCCAAATTAGCAAATCCACCGTGGTAAAATCAACTATCTTAAATTCTTAATAAAATACCAAGTATCTAAAAACTAATCTTTTATTTACATCAAATCAAAACAGACTTAATTTTCTCAGTTGAGATTTCCTTTACGCTGAAGAGAAACAGTTAAATTACAAGGGGAAAAAAGGAAATGAAATTGCCATTACACAGCGAAGAACTACAGCAGCACACAAGGTAAGATGGTCGAAAGGGATCTCAAATCTGATACTAGTTACAATCTGGAGAGGACGATTTTAGTCTCACCATTGGAAGTGTGTGTCTTGATATATGAATGTGCCACTTCAAAAATCACCTCAACTTCTTTCTTGTCCTGGCATAGAATAATAGACAAGTTTGATGAACATTCTACCATTTATTGCTTATTAAATATCATTCATATTTTTATTGCTCATTAAATATCATTCATATTTTTAAAAGAACAGCATTCATTTTCATTGTAACAAAACAGAGATTAAAAATAAGAAAGTTCAATCAGTGTACCAACCTCATTAATAGCCCATCTTGATTTTGGATTGCATCACACACCATTTCTTAAAATGTGCACCTGCAGGTATCACACAATCAGGTATTGCATCCTGATACTCAGTCATGGCTATGGCTGTGTCAGGTGGACTCATGGGACTGTTACAGAGAGATCTAAACGTCATCTCTCTCACTTGATCATCATATTCATCTGCAGCATGACACCGTCCAATCTGGATAGAGCATAAGGATAGTAAGCAAAAATGTCACTATCAATCAGCCAACATTCAAAATTCAGAAATAAAATATTCTTCTTAGATGGGAAAGCACATGGAACTAGAAAGACAGGTGATCTATCTGGATAATCATAAAAAAATAATAATAATAATAAAACTGCTTACCAGTACTCGCATCAACCCCCAACCCCCAACCCCAAACAAAACCCTACTTGGATAGACAAGTGCAGGCCTTTAGAGGCATGATTGCCCATTCAACTATAAATTGTGCAAATATAATAGCATTAAGGTTCCAATTGCTATGTTAGACAATATCTATAAGTTATTCCCTCCATAATTTGGTTTTTAGGGAACCATTTGTCCTGTACGTCCTGGAAAGCACTACCGGCTCAGCATTAGTCCTAATGCCTCTTATGAGCCTTAACTCTAGAGTGTGTAAATCCTAACCAAAACGATATAAAAACGCAAGGGAAATCCCTTCCAAACAATCAAAAACCAGAATTTAACAAATCTTCTTTTCTCTAATTAATTTAAATTATTTTTTACTTATCCTCGTAATTCCACAGTCTGGAATGCCCAAAGTTCTTGTGCAGCATATAAACTTCAACCTCCAATTTAGATACTTCTAAGTACATAGAACAGGCAAACCAGCACCAAGTTTTGGCAGGATTAAGAGTTTAAGACAGAATATATTAAAGGTATATTTTCATCCTTTACAGATTTAGCTCGTAATCATCTTTAACTTATCAACATGAATATTCCTCAAATTATAATGTAATACCATGAGAAGCTCTTTTTTCCTTGTTCTTTTTGGTAAACTACATTGGTCAAATGTAGAGAATACAAAAGGACGTATAATTTTCTAGGGTTTATGATTTCTAAGAATGAAATTGGACTTACAACAAGATTAGTATCCTTTCTAGCTGAACGATACTCACTTGTGAAATTAGAACCATAACTCAACAATAAAGTAAAGAACTGTCCACTGTGCACGAGAAAACATCCTGCAAAATAGATTAATGCATTATATAATGGTATTGAAATAACTATAAAATTCATAGAACATAAAAGAAGAAAAAAGATGATGCGTACATTGCATATACCAACAATAAACTCTTCTTGATAAATGGTTGAAGCTTTTCAGGTTTGGGCACTGTTTCTTATAGAATCTTAGCCTGCCTTCTACTAACTCTGACAGAGCTACTATGTGCACGCAAAGCCGATTGTGCCTTCTCCCATACGGCAGCAAGCAGATTGCATTAATTTTTTCTTCATTAAATCATACAATTCAGAGAAAAAGTTTAGCAATTATGTATACCAAGATCTGATCCTTATCCCATTTCAAACAGATTAGGCGTATCTTGTCAAGAGAAATGCCCAAATCGGGTAATTTGAAACCTTATGTAATAACTGAGATAAGTGTCAGCAGCCCAGATATTAAAAGTTTCAGAAATACCTAAAAAAAAACCAATTCCAAGGAAGACAGGATACAACAGGATAAAAATTCCTTCACTATTAATAACAGCACTTGAGAAACTGACCTAACTACTAAAATAAACACAACACAACAGTTAAACTTTAGCCTTTCTAATTAGCAGTATTCAAAATGTGGGCATCTTGAAAATGTATGACAAAACCATGATTACATAATTAACAGTTTAGATTCATTAGTAGATGTGCTTAGAATATATATGTAGAAAAATATGTATATTTTATCCTCAACATAAAATTTGTTAACGAACGAACTCCAGTAAAGGGATACATCCTGCCACATGTGAAGCATGTAAGATGTTGTTTTAGTAGCAGCAATAGAGAAAAACAGCCATATAAGTGAAAAAATATAATGCCTACATTATAATAGATTGTATTACTAATGAACTCGTACAAGACTTCTATTTCGCCAAATTAAGAACAAGGAAAGACAACTCATCGACGATACGACTAGTAAATACCAGAAAATGATGCCCCATGCATTCATATTTTAACTTCAACAAGTTGAAAATAATTATGTGAATCTACTTATTTCCATAGACATTACAGTGTTCATTATGACCAGAAGATTACGTTTAAGATCTGTTCAAAATTTTTATCAAACCCTACATGAAAAAGAGACATAAAATAAAGAAGTTGAAAAAAAAAAAAGAAAGAAAGGAGGAGAAAAAAAAAAAAAACCTCAACAACTCAGTTCAAGCTGAAAATGTATACAAATCACACATGATCCTCCACTATTCTTAAAAAAACAAAAACATTTAATAACTTAAACAGAGCACAAAAATGATAATAATACCCATCAAGGAAAGCCAAAACCTTGGACACTATTGGATGTTTTAAAAGGAATTACATATTCAAATATACTATATAAATTCCAAGGAATTATCGAAGCACATGATTTTCAACAAACCAAGAATTTGCCAAGTGTTTTACTCCCACATGACATTTGAAATGCAAGTCATTACTATAAACTTAGAAAAAGGGCATATTTCAGAAATACTCGATAATTGCCTTAAGTGAGAGCTGGTGTAATTCATCAGCACTATCCTGTCCCAAATCTCGTACATTTACACAGAATATCTATCTGCACATCTCCAATTATGACTATCAGATTCAGAATTTTTACAGAGCTACCACAAGAGCCCCCAAGGGAAATAACTACAAAGAAAAAGGGTCTTCTGCGATGGCTATTTACCGTCAATTAAAGCTACATACAATGGCTTTACGACGGGATTTGGGCAACTGCAAGTAATCGCATCATTTTTTTCCTTACAATGGGGTTTTGACAATCGCTGGGGGACTTTCACAATGGCAAAATTGACTTTATGCAAGGCATCAAATAAAAGTGACGGCACTTTATGTGAAAAAACAAAATATTGCAGCCTCACGGGGGCACTGCAGCAAGCATCGTTCTTAAATCCTAACAATACAATTTTTTTTATCATTTCTGGACGTTCTTCAACCACGAGCAATATTTATTCCCTCTAATAACCTTTAATTTCATCTCTCCATTTTTTCCTACACATTTATATCACCACCAAATTTCAATCCCCATATAGATTTCGGTCAAAGTCAATTCTGAAATGGCAAAGGGAAAAACTCAATGTGCAAGCTGCAGCTTTCATAACCCATGACAAAGGATTCCACATTAAGCCGAATAACTTAAGTTCTATACTTTCTTGTAGAAGAAAGATGGAATCAACATAATTATGTAGAGAAAAAACTAAAGCAATATAAAGAATGTAAAATACTAAAATTAAAATAAGCACAGTGAACATGTTTTCGACTAACATTTTTTTCCTCAAGAATCAACATAATTATGTAAAGAAAAAACTGAAGCAATAGAAAGAATGTAAATACTAAATAAAAGAAGCACAGACATCATCATAGCATTCAGATTTTCAAAAACTTCTTCAATGGGTATACTTTTAAAGCAATTTTAGTTATAACACATCAGCACATATTGACATCAAGCATCTACATAATCATCTTTCTTTCTTACATCATCACATCAGACTACTAACACATAGCATAATCATTCAGAGAAGAGTGATGCATTTTCTTCTAATTGTATGCAAAAACATTTTGTCAAGCACACACCAGAAGATCAATAGCTTTCCTGATGACGGCATCAAGGCAATTATTTTGTAGCCCCTTTAACTTTCGGCAAATGGTTGTACTCAATCATTGATTACAGAAGAATTCCCAAAACAAGTATAATAAGATGTTGAAACAAATGCCCCAAACAAGTATCCACTGACTTGATTAAACAAAGCCAACAATTAATCAAAATATGACAAATACAATGAATCAAAACAAGACAAGGTGATCCAAGAACTTCCATAAACTAGGAAGTTAAAAACTTACGTTTTCAAATAGAGAGAAGAATGAAGAGTCGAATCTTTTCTAGGAGGATCCTGCAACAATAGAAAAGGGAGGCAATAATTTAACAAAATTGACAAATACTTCTTCTTAACATGTATCATGAACTGCACATCGTACAACAAATTGAATGAAAACACATCGCTCGTCCAACAAGAAATGAAAACACATCCCTCGTCCAACAAAAACTATCCATCTTTGAAGACCTAGATGCACACAAACACAAAACTTGCAAGTAGCATTTCACATGGTAAATGGTCAAGCCTTCAACTTTCACGAACATACAAACAAAATCAAATTTTAGAAACCCTTGAAATTGAGTAATTAAGACAATAGATTAGTTTCAGAAACCCTAAAAATCTAAGTTCGTGTGATTCGATCTGAATTACGAGAACTTATTCAACTTAATAATAGTTCAACAAATTAACCCAACAACGAGCCTATTTAAATTTCAAAAATGAAAAATTAATCTCGAAAGAAGGAAATGCAAATCCGAATTGAATACAATTGAGGGCTTAGTCGATAATTTCTACTGAATCACCACGATCTCAAGCCTATAAATGAGTTAGGTCTCTTAAATATATCTTTAAAGATAAACAAGAATTTCAATTCATTTTCGTTAGATTTTTGATAGATGCATGTATCCTCTCATAATTATACTAATCCTCTTATTAGAAAAATCCTTTGTTGATATTCGCGTATATTTCAACATAAAATTAATGGGAGATTCAAAAGGTTACGTGACTGTACGACAGAGGATGATCTCACGAAAAATTCTCATGTTATCGTATATTTCAAAATCATTTCTTTGATTTTGTTTTTGTATGAGAAAAGACATTCTCATGTCTTACAAAAGACATGTTTTTTAATCATCATAATTAAAAAAAATTCCCTCAAGTTATATTGTAAGAACTCACTGTCTTTTCTCTTATTTTCATTTTTTGTAATTTTTAATACGTTATATGTCTCACACACGCACACTTTTATTTCAGATATAATAAATATGTTTGTATAAAAATTAATAAAAGTGATTGAAGTCAATTAAAAGACTTTCTAACTCTGAGAGTCTTGTTAGACTTATAACAATTATTTAAAACTCTATCTAAATATAAGTCTATAGATTTTTTTTTTATTGGGCCGGATCAGTCCATCATGGGCGCCTCCAACATCCTTTTATAATGGGTGTACAGTTTTCTACTCTTTCAAAAAATTATTGTGATTTCTGCTTTGACAAATAAAAATAAATGAATAATCACTCATTTCTCGATCTTTAAATATTCATATATTTGAGTGACTTTCAATAACTTTTCTTGAAATTTAGATACACTTCATACACTTTCTTGGTTCAGTTAAATTTCGTTACAAATTTTTTAAAAGATATACTTAACTGGCACTATCTCTCTGTATGTCTCGTGTATAATTAAATGTTATATTAAAAGGAAACTAATTAAACTTATTATAAGAATAAAAATGATAGAGAAATTGACTTTTAGAAATGAACCTTTTCGAAGTATTTTTGAATCGACCCGCTTTGAACTTGATGATCGAATCTACTTGCTTCAGCCTTCAGCTATTGGACAAAATTAACTAGTCAGTCAGTGTTATGACTGATGGGCTGGACTGATTTTATATGAAAACTTGTGGGCTTTGTGCTTCCAAAAGTGGGCCGAGAGAGAGAATTATTTAGTAAATTACGGGGACTAAGTTTAATCTGTGAGAATTTTTTCTTAATTTTAATTTTTTGAATACGAAAGACAGATAGCATTGCACCCAAAAGTTGGTGTTTGGAAAAAAAAAATTCTTCTGTAAACAATCAGAACTAAACCACTTGGTCATTGGTTAGACATTATTCTATGTCCTTTCTTTGTGGTTTTAGATTGGTTACTCATTGATAGGGAGATGAATTAATTACTCCTCAGCTCATTCAAAATGATTGATTTTTTTTAATCTCTGGTATTTGATTTGAAGAAATAAAAGAAGAGAAAATGAATAGAAAGGAGGAGAGAAGAAAGAAATAAAAGGAAAAGAGATGAAGATATTAAACCTGACAATGAAATTATGGTTGACTCTTTTTTTTCTTCATTTTCTCTCTCTCGCTCTCCTTTTTACTCCTCTCTTCTCGTCTCATTTATTCCAACTAAATGAGGTGAATATAGCTGTCAGCTCATGAGGCAATGTTCACCTGTAAACTACTCAGATGAGGTGAGATATGTCGTATGTCTGTTTTAAAATAGTTTACAAATATTATGTGAATCCGTTTAATTTCTATACGTACAATATATTTGTCACCTCATTACTAAACTACAAAAGTATAATACAATGCGTATGCATTTGTTGATTTTGATGCTCAGAATGTAGGTGCCAGACAAGTGACATCAAAGAAGTAACACATGTAAAGTTTTATGATATCAAAGTAATGGTCGCAGGGAAACAGACAAGTTAATGAATTTAATGAGAACATATAATTTGGGCAAAATATTACATTATATTCAGGATGAAAAGTAATTGTATCCGAATAGTTAGGGTCCATGAATGTTTGGGCCACCAATAAAATTAATCATTCCATGAGTTTTAATTTTTTCAGAAACATTAAATAACAAAAAAGAAATAATTCTGTCTAAGTACTATGTCTATTAAACTTCTGTATTTTTCTTTATAAAAAATTATTTTAACATAGCTCAATTTTTCATTGCATTCTCACTTCTTCACTAAAAAATTGCTACATTAATGAATATTACAACAATTAATTCAACTCAGTCATAGCCAATCAGTAAAATCAAGAATTTAAAATTTTTAGTTTTTCAATTATAGATGACAAACCTTTCAAAAAAACTATAAATAACAAAAAGGGGATCGGTATTAACATATATTATTAAAGACTAAATAATTCGTATTTATTATGTACACGTCTAAATTTATATATATATTCTTATATTTTTTTTATTGTGTTGGTGATTTAAAAAATATTTATCATTTTATTAAAAAATAAAATTATATCCTTGAACCTACATATTACAACTAACAACTTGAATATTACCGGTAAGAGCCGGCTTTAGATTATCTGGGCCTTAGGTGAATTTTTTTTTACGAGGCATCTTTTTATTCTACTACTTCAATACTCAATGAAATATAAAAGAGCTGAAAATTCATTCCATCTTTAATTCTTGAGTTTCAACAATAATCAAGAAATGATCCTAAAAATTTTCAAAAACAAAACCTAAAAATTTACTTCCATTAGAACCATTACAAAAATAAACAAACAAATAGATAAAATATTTAGAATAGTAGTACATAGAAATTTGAGATGATAAATTGTTGATCAGATAATGAATATGAACTTTGTATTTCAAGAAACTATTTTTTTTAATAAACTAATTAATGAAATAATTTTCTTTATATAGAAGAGAGTAAGACAATTTTCATCTACTGATTTTTAAGATTATAAGATTTTTAATAGAAATTAAAAGGAATACTCAAAGTCAAAGATTATAACGTTAAATAATTATTTTTTTTAGGAAATTAAAAAGGTAAAGAATATATATATTTTTTCTTGGAAAGACTAATAATGAATGAATTAATGGTTAGACAATATTATTAATTATGTCTCTTTAATATTAAGGTTACCAAATATAGATTTTTTATAAAAAATAATTCTTAATTGTCGGATAATTATTAATTAGAGAGATGTCTAATAGGCTTTCTTATAAAACGTAATTTAAAAAAAAAACTTTATTAATTAGAGAATCTATCTATATATATATATAAAGCTGAATATTGGGGAAGTGATGTGGCATCACCATTTTTTTCCTTTGCATATTATCTTTTATCTCATAAATTGGCTTATTTTTTAAAGTGTTTTGGTTCTTTATTTGCCATGGTATTTATCGTGACTTTTGGGAATTCTTAATATTATTTAAAGCATTTAAAGTATTAATAAGGGGTTCCCCAATTTTAAGCCTTGTACCGTAATTAATTTCGATTAAACATAGAAGTTGAAAAGTGGCCGATTTCAAGCTATAAATTAAAATCGACAACACAATCGCCTCCATTGCCGGCTGCAGCTGATCAAACTGGAAAAAAAAATGGTAGGAAAAATACTGAACTTGAGTAACAAAATCTTTGAGTCCAATGGCTGTGACAGTGATGATTATGAAGAAGCAAAAGATAATATTTTGGAACTTCCAATTGATAAGCCGAATCTTGGACCAAAAAAGAAGCTGCTTGTTATTAATAAAATACTAAAAAAATGAGGTCCTCATAAAACATGGGGCCTTAGGCAACTTCATTGTTCGCTTATACTTAAAGCCACTCTTGTTACCTGTTAATTATTAAGCAATTAGTTATATGCCTATTAAATTAAAACATTTAATATTAAGGTCCATAATAACCCCACTATTTAATGCTGTAAATATTCAAATCGCATCATAATAAAATTCATATTTTGTTAAGTGAATCATATTTATATTGATGTACTTATATTTTATATATATTTTAATAAATTTTGCTTAATTTTGTTATTAGTTTTTATTTTATTATATTAATTATTGTCTTAATTTTATATTTTTATTTATGTAGGTAATATCCAAATAAAGAGAGCTACAAGAGGAATTAAATCGAAATATTCGAGAAGAAATCTATATAAAAGAATCAGAAAGAGAAAAGAATAAAGAAATTTGATTGAAATAAATCAAAGAATATTTATTTAATTAATTATCATGCATGCATGTGGAAAGCAAAAATTTTGGCACTGCTTTAAAATGGCAAAGGCGTGATGGGCTTTGGGCTTTCAAAGATTTCTTGTTGCATTAGGAATTGAAAAGGGCGGCTGGCATTATTAATATATAAGAAGGCTACAATTGAAGCAATTGAGGGGTGGCAAAGCCGAGAGCAAAGCCACTGACGGAAGCCAAGAAAAAGAGTAACAGAACCGAATAAGTGGAAAAACCGAGAGGCGGCAGCCGCACAAGAGAGCAAGAGAGGCCGATTGAAGACAGAATTGAGTTTTTCTTTCTCTCTTTTAATTGTCTTGTTACAATGTTTCTTATAATATTTATGGATTCTTTTTATTTTTTAATGAACTAATTTATTTTGCTAGAGCTACGATGTAGCCTAACTATGAAGATTTAATTCTATAAATCTGTGATATTTTTAGTTTATTATTTCATGTTTGAGTGTTCATTATTGTGCTTAATGCTTTTAAATATCTGGCCAACATTTAAATGATTTGAGGATACATAATGAGACCGAGAGGAGATTTATGTATTTTTGCTCTGTATAATGAATGCCATGAATTGAACGAAAGTTAGAGATGCGCCAACGTGATTCATGCAGTTTTATATTAGAATTTCCATAGAGCTTAATGAATCTTTGTATATTTAAATTTACAAAGAAATATAGTGAGTTAATATGTAAGGGTATTTTTGATATTACTCAAGAGAGGATATTGAATAGGTTAGGTAAATTCACTGTCAACATGGGTAATAATTTTAATTAACACAAATGGAGGATTAAATTGGATTAGTTATGGTGAAATTGAATGTCCTAGTGTCTTAATCTCTTGGTGATTTCTGTTATTGCTTGCTTTCTTATTTAATTTTTAGTTGTTTTATTTTATTTTATTTTAATCTAAATTTTCTTAATCGATTGTTCAAATAAATTAGGGTTAGAACAATTTCGGTAGCCAATAAGATATACAATCTCCGTGGGACGATACTTTACTCTTCATTATATTACTTGTGCCGACTAGTACACTTGGTAATTTACACAACAAGTTTTTGGCGCCGTTGCCGGGAATTGTTTGGATTAGTATCGATACCAACTAGCCTTAGTTTAATTTGAATTTTATTTTTATTTATTTTTAAATTTAAATTTTATATTTTTTTATTTTCGTTTTCTTGTTAAAATTTATGAGACGTTCGAGAAGCTTTGATTTATTGTCTTTTGACCCAGAAATTGAACGTACCTGTAGAAGGCTCAACAGGGAAAGGAGAGAAGCTTTGCAGGAGCAACAACTAATCATGGCTGACGAAGCAATACAAGGAAACGGGGGTGCAAGACCTTTAAGAGATTAAGACGTTCCCAATATTAATGGTACCCGTTCAAGCATTGCACGGCCTGCCGTTCAAGCCAATAATTTTAAGATCAAGCCAGCGATAATCCAGATGATTAAGACGTCAGTGCAATTTGCTGGGATGCCAAATGATGATCTGAATGCTCACATTGTAAATTTCTTGGAAATTTGTGACACATTTAAGCAAAATGGAGTCTCAGACAATGCTATCAAGCTAAGGCTTTTCCCGTTCTCACTTAGGGATAAAGCAAAAGAGTGGTTGAACTCACTCCCTACTGGGACAATCACTACCATAGGGGGGGGTTTAGCACAGAAGTTTTTAGTAAAGTTCTTTCCCCTAGCAAAAACAGCCAAGTTGAGGAATGACATCACAACCTTTGCTCAGTTTGAAATAGAGTCATTATATGAAGCATGGGAGAGATACAAAGACCTATTAAGAAAATGCCCACATCATGGTCTACCAATTTGGCTTCAGTTACAGACATTTTACAATGGTTTGGGATATAATACCAGAATAATGATTGATGATGTAGCAGGAGGAACTTTGATGGGAAAAACACCAGAAGCAGCATATGAATTATTGGAGGAGATGGCCTCTAATAATTATCAGTGGTCTTCAGAGAGATCAACACTAAGGAAAGCGACAGGAATTCATAATGTTGATGTTGTCAATGCTTTATATGCACAGATAATCGCTGTTCATAACAAGCTGGACAATTTGAATATTCAAAATCAGCCTCAAGTGTGTGAACTATGTGGAGGGAATCATGCCAGTGTCAATTGCCAAGTTGGAAGTCCTTTTGTACCATCATCTGCTGAGCAAGCTCATTATGTGTCGAACTTCCAAAGGCAGTAAAATAACCCATATTTCAATACCTACAATCCGAGCTGGAAAAACCAACCGAATTTGTCATGGAACAATACTCAGAATACATTGACACCACCTACAAGGTTCCAACCACAAGAAAAGAAGTCAAATTTGGAAGATGCTCTTACCCAACTTACAACAAACATGTCTCAATTCATAACCAAGACTGAGATAACTTTCCAAAATCAAGCTGCATTTATCAAGAACCTCGAGGTACAAGTGGGTCAGATTGCAAATTTATTATCCAGTAGACCACAAGGCTCTTTACCTAGTAACACTGAGACAAATCCAAGGGAACAAGTGAATGCAATTGTACTTCGGAGTGGTAAACAACTTGAGAAGCTGCAAGTAAAGAAAGTTGATGAAGAGTAAGCTAATGACACTACCAAAGCTTCAAAAGCGAGAAGTTCAGAAATACAACAACCTCAACTAGCAGTATCGGTCAAGGCCTATGTTCCTCTAATCCCTTTTCTTCAGCGTCTCCGGAAAAATAATATGGATAAGCAATTTCTAAAATTTCTTGATGTGTTTAAGAAATTGCATATTAACACTCCTTTTGCAGATGCTTTGGAACAAATGGCGCTTTATACCAAATTTATGAAAGAAATGCTGTCCAACAAGAGGAAATTTGAGGAGCATGAAACTGTAATGCTAACTAAGGACTGCACTGCCATCTTGCAAAACAAGTTGCCACCAAAACTTAAAGATCCAGGGAGTTTTATATATACGTTGCACTATTGAAAAATCTTATTTTGATAAAGTTTTATGTGATTTAGATACAAGTATTAATTTAATGCCTCTTTCTGTTTTTAGGAAATTAAGACTTGGCGAACCTAAGGCAACAACAGTTACTCTTCAATTGGCGGATAGATCTATAAAGTATCTAGAGGAATAATTGAGGATGTAGTGGTAAAGGTTGACAAGTTCATATTCCCTGCAGATTTTATTGTCTTGGATATGCCTGAATATATAGAGTTACCTCTCATTCTAGGCTGACCATTCTTAGCTACAGGAAGAGCTTTGATTGACGTTCAAGAAAGGAAATTGATTTTGAGAGTTCAAAATGAGCAAGTCATTTTCAATGTGTTCACAACTATCCAGTATCCATCTGAACCTAAAGATTGTTTTCAAGTTGGCACAGTGGATAGAAAAATGACCAGAGCATTTAAGGATAAGAATCCATCTAACCCTCCTAACATTCATACAATACATAAGCAGTCAATCAATAAAGATTCATCACCTTGTTTTCGTGGGAAGAAGCCTAATTGCAAGAAACTCGGGCAAAGTTCATCTAGATCATCTCTTTCCATCCATGAGCCTCCTTGAACGATCTCTTGAAAGATAGTCAGACCAATGACTATAAATTAAGCGCTTCTTGGGAGGCAACCCAAGCTTTTTAAACTTTTTATTGTTATTTTTATTTTACATTTTGTCTTTACTTATTCTTTATTTTGTTATTCTTTTCTTTTATTTGTTTTATTTTGTATGCTCTAGGTTTTTGCACAAGTTTGGGGGTCGATGAACATCAACTTTTCACATACCTCTCAACAACTCAACCACAAGTGCATATTTTCAAGTGCAAAACCCGGGAAGTTTCTTTTTCCCATCTCCTTTTATTTACATTGAGGACAATGTTTATTTCAAGTTTGGGAGTGGGAATATTTGCTTTCATTTAATTTCATTTAAAAAAAAAACCTAAAAAAAATTTGAAAAAAAATTTTGTTTTGATGCCGATGATGAGTATATGGTTGAAAATGAATATGGTTCTTAGAAAGGGATTAATATTGTCTTAGTTTATACTTGTGTCTTGTGTTAGTTTCATCTTGATTGTGATCCTTTAAATATCTTGAGCACTTATATCAATTCTTTCAGAATTTTGACTTAAGATCTGAGATTGATACATCGTGAGTTGAGAATTTTAGATTGAGTAAATGACTGTTTGCCTCGATTCTATATTACTTAAGTTTACACAGGCACTATAGTAAAAATAGCTACCTATAACCTTTAAGAGTGAAGCTATCCTTGAGTAATTTGGGCCTATGTACCACCAGTATGTAGAGGATAATCTACCATGAGAAGAAGGCTACCTTAAGGGGTAGAATGAAAGCTCATGACTATGGATTAAAAAAAAAAAAGGCATGTGCTTCAAGACAAATCAAAAGAAAATGCAAATTTATGCCTGTAGACAAAAAAAGATCAAGATGATGAGGTTAGTTTGACCTATTCTGTTTATTATTCAATACAAGGGCTGTTGATATTTAAGATTTTGGGAATGGGTTTTGGTTGAATTGATTCACACACACATAAGAATCCAATGTGAGATAAGGCTGACTATTGAATTAAAGTTAGAACTTTGCCAATATTTTTAATTTTCTTTGGGCTATATACTTTATGCAAACTTTGAGGCATTCTTTGATGATGTTTGTGGGTATCATCACTGGAAACCCTCACGAGAGTATAAATCGTCTACCAGGGCTATCTAGAGGTTTAAAGGCTTGTTGCATACGCTAAATGCAATCACGATCACCTGTGAAAGTGGTTTAGTTAGGATTTTCTTTTCATAGTTTTTATTTTAGTTTTTGCTTGAGGACTAGCAAAATATTAAGTTTGAGGGTATTTGATTTTATATATATATTTGAATATCTTTTAGCTTAATTTTATTATTAGTTTTTATTTTATTATATTAATTATTGTCTTAATTTTATATTTTTATTTATGTAGGTAATATCCAAATAAAGAGAGTTACAAGAGGAATTAAATCGAAATATTCGGGAAGAAATCTACATGAAAGAATCAGAAAGAGAAAAGAATAAAGAAATTTAATTGAAATAAATCAAAGAATATTTATTTAATTAATTATCATGCATGCATGTGGAAAGCAAATATTTTGGCACTGCTTTAAAATGGCAAACACGTGATGGGCTTTGGGCTTTCAAAGATTTCTTGTTGCATTAGGAATTGAAAAGGGCGGCTGGCATTATAAATATATAAGAAGGCCACAATTGAAGCAATTGAGGGGTGGCAAAACCGAGAACAAAGCCACGAATGAAAGCCAAGAAAAAGAGTAACAGAACCGAATAAGAGGAAAAATCGAGAGGCAGCAGCCGCACAGGAGAGCAAGGGAGGCCGATAATTGAGTTTTTCTTTCTCTCTTTTAATTGTCTTGCTACAATGTTTCTTATAATATTTCTGGATTCTTTTTATTTTTTCATGAACTAATTTATTTTGCTAGGGTTATGATGTAGCCTAACTATGAAGATTTAATTCCATAAATCTGTGATATTTTTAGTTTATTATTCCATGTTTAAGTGTTCATTATTGTGCTTAATGTTGGATTATTTAATCCAATAATGTTGGATCCTTAATCCAACGTTGGACTTATATGTGAATAATTATGTATTGTAGACTGTCATATAAGATTAAGCCCAATAAAAGTGATCTAATAAGGTTTTCAGTAATATGGGCTTTAATGTATTTAACAGGGTGTGGGCCTTTAATGTTTAAAGACTTAATGATATTCTAATTCTATAATGGGCAGAATTAAGAATACCTAGTGACAACATGATAAGTTGTTTATATAAGTGGTTATGGTCCCCAGGTCATACGTATTTTTCTATTCTTTCTGACATCCCATTATCAGATAGAGTGCACAGAGAGAATTAAAGGGCTCTCTAGGATATACGTGCTGATCTGGAAGGTCAACCACACAGATCTAGAGGATATTCAGCGTTATGGATTCAGGTACGCTTCCGCATATTCTGTTATTGATTCTTGGTGATTTAACATGAATGTTCCTGGGTTTATATGTGATGGTTTTCACATAAGAATTTATTCTAACAAGTGGTATCAGAGCCTCTTCATGTTGAATTATTGAGAATCCATGTTCTTGAATTTAATAATTTTGGTATTATTAAATTTGAGAATAAATTTGTATTGTTTAGATTAAAATTCAGAATTAAGAAAAACAAAATTCGAAATTTTGAAAAACTTTGTTCTTAGGAATTTAGTATTCGGTATATTCGAACTTTTAAGTTATGATTCATGGCCATTATGCGGTCGTTAGGCATGCGCGCAGCAAAACTCCCGTGATACACACTGCTGGGCACAATTTGCGCTACTAGCTCGCTCGACACTCACTGCTGGCAGGTTGGATCGAGCCCTGCTGGTGAGCGTTCATGTTGCTTTGGCACGCGGCTGGAAAAATCTTCTTCTTGGCTGAGGATTCAGCCATGGTGGCGCAGCAAAACATGACCATCGCGGCGCTGGCTTGCACGATCCGTGCTGCTGGGGCGGGTTCGCTGCTGTTACAGCGTGTCTTGTGGCCTCGCGGCAAAGGGAAATCTGTTCGATCTGCGCTACTCCAGCGCGCACGATCAGTGCTCTGCGCGCGATCCATGCGCTGGTCACTGCCGATGGCTGTTCTCATGCTGCTGCAGCACGTCTGGTGGCTGCGAGCAAGAGCCGCGGCAGATCGGCTTGAAGCGATGGCTATGGCCGCCGCATCTGGTTGCAGCTGTATAAAGAAGAAGAAGAAAGAAAAAAAAAGAAAAAAAAGAAAAAAAAAGGGGAAATTAGGGTTTAGGTTGGTGTAGGATCCGGGTCGGATTCGCTCGAACCCGGTTTTAAGGATTAATTTTTGGATTTGGGCTTTGGATATGGTTGACCGATCAATAGTCAGCCGTTGACCATTGACTTTGACCAAATTTTTTTTTTTGAATGGTAATTTTTGGTACAATTTTAAATTCAAATATTGGTGTTTGGTTATATGTATTTTGAGATAAATTAATTGAAGCAACATATCGCCAAAGTGACCTCTCTTGTGAAAATTAATTTATTTTGGAATATAAACGGTTTTGTACATGTAATTTCTATAAATATCGATCGGCCCAAAGGAAGGTCCATATTTAACAGAGTTACATGTGCACTTGTGGTGATAAACACGTGATGATTATTCAGGTTTACGTGTAAATAATAAATCGGCTCAAAGGAAGGTTTATTGTTTGACTTGTTCTTATATCAGTGCTTGATTACTACACCAAGGTATCACTTACAAGTTAATATTTTTTCCAAAGATAATATATTAATGGAGTGCCCGGTATCTTGAGATGGGGTTTACCTTTATTTGAATTTATTATTGTTTTGAGATTTATAGGAGCATGTTTTGATTGTTTAATTGTTCTCTATTTAGTTATGTCTACTACAAATATTACTGCTAACATCAATTCAATTCGGATGCTAAATGGCTCTAACTTCAAGTCATGGCGAGGGAACCTCTTAATAGTTCTCGGAGTCATGTATTTTGACCTTGCGTTAAGGAATGATTCTCCCTCATCTCTTACAAATGAAAATACCCTTGAGTATAAAAGGGAAAGAGAAAGGTGGGAGAGATCAAATCGCATGTGTATCACGATCATGAGTAAGGCCATTCCGGAAGCATTCAGAGGCTAAATGTCTGAAAAGGCAACTACAGCTAAGGAGTTCCTTGCAGAAATTGCAAAGAGGTTTGTCAAGAACGAAAAGGTAGAATCAGATACGCTCTTGACAAATCTAATTTTAATAAGGAATAAGGGCAAGGATAAGGGCAAAATGAGGAAGAAGGATAAGGAAGCTGCAGATATAGAACCTCAAAGGAATCAACAAAAGAAACTGGATGATCCAGAAAGCATTAGTTGTTTCTTTTGTGGAGTTAAAGGACACGGTTTGGTTTGTTCTGAGGTTAATTTAACTTCGGTGCCTAGACACACATGGTGGATAGATTCTAGTGCAACAACTCACATCAGTGTGTCTATGCAGGGTTGCATAGATTGTCGAAAGCCCAATGATGGTGAAAGATACATCTATGTGGGTGATGGCAAAATAGTTGAAGTTGAAGCAATTGAAAAATTCAGATTATTATTGAAGACTGTATTATTTGGATCTCGATGAAACATTTGTGGTTCCATCTTTTAGATGGAACTTGATTTCTATTCTCGCTTTGTACAAATTTGGTTTTTCTTGTTCATTTGGGGATAGAAAATTCAGTTTGTTTCATGATTCAAAATTGGTTGGTTCTGGTTCTTTGTCAGATTATGATAATCTTTATTTGCTTGATACAATTGCTTCATTTGGAGAATTCCTACAATTATGTACACGAGGTGTTAAGAGAAAATTAACCAATGAGAATTCAACTGCGTTATGGCATAAGAGATTGGGTCATATCTCCAGACGAAGAATAGAGAGACTTGTGTCAGACAAAATTCTCGACCCCTTAGATTTTATAGATTTTGATATTTGTGTTAATTGTATTAAGGGGAAACAAACCAATAAAAGGAGATTTGAAGCTAATAGGACTTTGGACATCTTAGAACTCATACATACGGATATTTGTGGGCCATTCCTTGTGGCTTCTTGGAATGGTCAACAATATTTTATGACGTTTATAGACGATTTCTCTAGATACGGCTATATATATCTCCTTCATGAAAAGTCACAGTCCTTGGATATGTTCAAAAATTTTACAGCTGAAGTTGAGAATCAACTCAGCAAAAGAATTAAAAGAGTCAGATCTGACCGTGGTGGTGAATACTATGGTAGATATGATGGTTCAGGTGAATAACGTCCAGGACCGTTTGCTAAGTTCCTAGAGGAATGCGGTATTGTCCCACAGTACACTCTGCCGGGTTCGCCTACTATGATTAGTGTTGTTGAAAGACAAAATAGAACACTTAAAGACATGGTAAGAAGTATGATTTATCATTCTACTCTACCAGAATCACTCTGGGGCGAAGCGCTTAAGACTGCAGCATATATCCTTAACAGGGTTCTAGCTAAAACGACTGTCAAAACCCCTTACGAACTTTGGACGGGCAAGAAGCCGAGTCTAAAGCACTTAAATGTTTGGGGATGTCCAGTTGAGGCAAGGCCTTATAGGTCAAATGAAAAGAAACTGGACTCAAGGACGGTGAGTTGTTACTTTATTGGATAATCTGAAAGATCAAGGGGGTACAAGTTTTATGATCCCACGACTAAGTCTATTTTCAAGTCGGGAAATGCGCGGTTCTTTGAGGATGTAGAGTTTGCCGGGGGAGATACAGTTAGAGACATTGTCTTTGAAGAGGAACATGTTGATATTCCCACAGGTGTTATTGGCATTGATCAGGGTTTTATTCCTGGCTTTGTTCAAGACACAACAGATCAAGACAATGATGAAGAACCCCCTATACCAGAAATTATTCCAGAAGAACAAACTCTTCCGCCTCAAAAACCTATGCCATTAAGGAGATCCACTAGAGAAAGAAGAAGTGCAGTGCCAGACGACTACGTTGTATTTCTCCAAGAACATGAGGTTGACATTGGAGTGATGGAAGATGATCCAATCAATTTCCGTCAAGCCATGGAAAGTTCTAACTCTCAGAAGTGGATTGATGCCATGAATGAGGAGATAAAGTCAATGAAGGACAATGACGTATGGGAACTTGTCCCATTGCCAGAAGGTGCGAATCCCATTGGTTGCAAATGGATATTTAAGACCAAGAGGGATTCGAAAGGCGATGTGGAGAGGTACAAGGCACGTCTTGTCGCAAAAGGGCTTTACACAGAAAGAAGGCATTGATTATAAAAAGACTTTCTCTCCGGTTTCATCGAAAGACTCTTTCAGAATTATAATGGCATTGGTGGTGCATTTCAATCTTGAGTTACACCAGATGGATGTGAAGACAGCGTTTCTCAATGGTAACATTGATGAGACAATCTATATGGTGCAGCCAAAAAATTTTGTGTCCAGAGACCCAAAGAATATGTTTGCAAACTTAAGAAATCCATCTATGGGCTCAAGCAAGCATCTCGACAATGGTATTTCAAGTTTCATTAAGTAATCATCTCGTTCGGTTTTGAGATGAATTTGGTTGATGATTGCATATACCATAAGTTCTGTGGGAGCATGTACGTCTTTCTGGTTTTATATGTCGATGACATTTTGCTTGCCAGCAACGATCTTATTACACGAAACCAAGAGATTTCTAGCTAAGAATTTTGAGATGAAAGATCTTGGTGACGCCTCTTTTGTATTAGGCATACAGATACATCGGGATCGCTCCCAAGGTATTCTTGGATTATCATAAAAGAGTTATATCGAAAAGGTTTTCAAAAGATATAGCATGTAAGATTGTAAACCATGTGATACCCCAGTGGCTAAGGGAGACAAGTTTAGTCTCGATCAGTGCCCTAAGAATGATTTTGAGGAAAAGGAAATGCAGAAGATTCCTTATGCGTCAGCAGCAGGAAGTCTAATGTATGCTCAGGTTTGTACGCGACCGGATATTGCTTACGTTACTGGGATGTTAGGCAGATATTTGAGTAATCCAGGAGTAGACCATTGGAGAGCAGCCAAAAGAGTCTTACGGTATTTACAGAGAACAAAAGATTACATGCTCACATATTAGAGGTCAGATCAGTTTGAGATCGTTGGGTATACTGACTCTGATTTTGCTGGATGCCAAGATAGTATGAAGTCCACAACGGGCTATATCTATCTACTAGCTGGGGATGCTGTTTCGTAGAAGAGTGCTAAATAGTCTCTTATAGCCTCTTCTACGATGGCAGCAGAGTTCATAGCATGTTATGAAGCATCAAATCATGGAACATGGCTGCGGAATTTTGTCACGGGGCTGCATATTGTAGATGGCATTGATAGGCCACTCAAATTATTTTGTGACAATAAGTCAGCAGTGATGTATTCCAATAACAACAGGAGCTCGACGAAGTCGAAGCATATAGAGATCAAGTTCCTAGTTGTTAAAGAAAGAGTTCAGAGTGGACAGTTGTCTATAGAGCTCGTTGGCACAAACTTCATGATTGCGGATCCGCTTACTAAGGGATTGCCACCCAAAATGTTTCATGAGCACACTGCTCGTATGGGTGTCATGTTGTTAAAGGATATTCAGTTTTAGTGGGAGTTTGTAATTTTAGATGCTCTTGTAATATAGACATTTTTCAGTTATTTCGGTTTATGGTTATTTATGGTTATTTTCTGCAGAAGTAAGGTTTTAGTTTGTTCACACACTCTGATTTTGGTAAGGTTGGATCTCACTAAGGTTTAAGGTGGACCAATTGGAAATAGGCATGTTAAGATCACATTGCATGAAATTTCCATGCTACACATCTACATCATGATCCATGTCATTCAGTTGTATTAGCATTGTGACCATTGATGGGTCGAGTTACGACAGTTGTAACGAAGGCCGCTTTGATCCTATGTTGGTATGATTGATGGACGGGATTGGTTGTAGATACATTTCGGTAATGACAGTAAGGTTGAGCTCATACGGTTAATTTTACAAAACATAATTATAAGGTTACACATATAGCTCAAGTGGAAGATTGTTGGATTATTTAATCCAATAATGTTGGATCCTTAATCCAACATTGGACTTATATGTGAATAATTATGTGTTGTGGACTGTCATATAAGGTTAAGTCCAATTAAAAGTGATCCATAAGGTTTTCGGTAATATGGGCTTTAATGTATCTAATAGGGTGTGGGCCTTTAATGTGTAGAGACCCAATGATATTCTAATTCTATGATGGGCAGAATTAGGAATACTTAGTGACAACAGGATAAGTTGTCTTTATAAGTGGTTATGGTCCCCAGGTCACATGTATCTTTCTATTCTTTCTGACATCCCATTATCAGATAGAATGCACAGAGAGAATTAAAGGGCTCTCTAGGATATACGTGCTGATTTGGAAGGCCAACCACACAGATCTAGCGGGGATTCAGCGTTATGGATTCAAGTACGCTTCCGCATATTCTGTTATTGATTCTTGGTGATTTAACATGAATGTTCCTGGATTTATATGTGATGGTTTTCACGTAAGAATTTATTATAACAAAAATGTGTATATTTGTTGATTTTGATGAGCACAATATAGGTGCGCATAATATAGGTGCCTCAAACTCTGTTGTGATATTGGTTGGTTTGGTTTGCAAATACGTAGTAATCAAAGACATATGGTGCCATGCTTTAGTTAATTAGCATGCTGCCTTGATGTTAAATAAGTTAGCCAAGTAAAACTCACTTTAAGTGGTGGCAACATTTCGTTGACTCATGCATAGGGTCGTGATTTTTCACTTGTAAATTATCCCCGAAATTGAGAGCAATTCTCTTTTATAATATTATCATCCTTCCCATTCTTTTTATGTTATTTTTCATATATGCTTCCTGTTATAAATTCTATATTTATAGCAATCCAATGTTATTTTGCGCAGATTGTTTCTTTCAGATAATTTTCCGATGAATCATACTTTTTTTTTTAAAAGGTCTGACGAGTAATACTTTTGACTCCACTTTTAGTCCTTATTATAGACACGTGGTGTGGCATATTCATGATTAATTTATTTTTGAATTGTAATTAAATTAAACAAATTTAGAAAATGGGCTGGACGTGGTGGACTTTCTTTCTATTTGAATTTTGAGTTGGTTACTTGAATCCAACAAATTTCTTTAGACATCCATTCTAAAATATGTTTTCAGTATTAAAAAATTTAAATTTCAAAACTACCCTTAATCATCTCTTTTCCTGTCCAACTCTATTGCGCTTTTTTCTTTCTTTTTTTTCCTCAACCATCACCTAATGTAAACTAAACTAATTTTACACTCTTTTTTCCATTGATTATTTTCCTTTCTTTGTTATTTCTATCAGAATTTTTGTATTATTTATCTTTGAATTGTTGTTTCAAAGACATTATTCAACCGACAGAAAAAATTTTCACAACCAAGATCGTGTTTTACAAAAAATTATATGAATTCGTTTAATTTCTGTACAATATATTTGTCAGCTCATTACTACACTACATTAAGTGTTGCTGAAGCTGAGAATACGATGAGTATGCATTTGTTGATTTTGATGCTCAGAATGTATTCTCACTTGTTCAATAAAACATTGCAACATTAATAAATATTAAAATAATTAATTCGACTCAATCATAGACAATCAGTAAAATCAATGTTTGAAATTTTTATTTTTTCAATTATAGATGAGAAACCTTTCAAAAAATAATAAATAACAAAAAGGGATCACTATTAACATATATTGTTAAAAACCAAACAATTCGTATTTATCATGCACACATCTAAGTTTATATGTATATTTATATAATTAATTTCTTATTTTACTAATGATTTAAAAAAATTATCATTTTATTTAAAAATAAAAAGGCGAGACTATTTGACCATTAAGTTTCTTTCTAAACCCATTTACTCTACTCATGCACCCATTACCAAAAATAATTCATTTGAATTTTTACTCTATAAACCTCCCATAATCCTTAAGTTAGCCTAAATTGGTGTTTATTATTATTTTTTTAACTGAATGCTGAATTGTGCTGAATTTAATTAAGTCTGACTAGAGTTGAATGCTGAATGTTGAATAGCATGTTTTTTTTTTTAATTTTTGAATCTCTGAATAAATGTATTAAGTTTTTTTTTATAACTAAAATGTTTGAAAATTATTATTTTACATATATAACCTTATTAAATATTATGCATATTATTACACTTATATATTAATAATTCAATGAAAAAAAATCAAAGATAAAATAAATAAGCTATTATATTTAATAAAAAAGAAATGAGGCCATTAGCAATTAAAAATTTCATAATCTTTTAATTAGTACAACAATAACTCACAGAGATTTCAATGACTACAGTATCTGGGAGTTATAAAAATTAAAGAAAAAAAGCATATAATTAAAAATTAATTAGGGAATAGGAACAAGAAACAAGTACCTAGAATTAATTTCCTTTAGCAATCTAATTATTGACCCAAAGTATTTGGTAATATAAGAACTTGAAAGAAAAAAGAAAAGAGGAAGAACGTGGCGTCAAACTAAGAAGAACGGTGTTAGAATATAGGATTTTATTTGTGGGAAATAATTGGATATTGTTAAGGTATTGTTGGAAAAATAAAAATTAATTTCTTCACTGCTTTTTTTAATTTAGCGTTAAGTCAAAATTTTTTACTTAATTAAATTAAGCGATAATTGCTTAATTTTGAGTATTCAGTTAAAAAATAAATACTTATAAAACAACTGAATGGTGAAACTGAATTCTTTTAAGCATTCAGTCAAAAAAACAAACAACCCCATTAAATATTATTTTTTAAATTTTAATAATATTTTATAAATACCCATTTACAATGCCTTCTTTTTCTCCATCTCCATTTCCAACCATAAAATATTTTTTCTACAAATACCAAACTTAGTCTTTCTTTTTCACAAATTCCAACCTTAACGAAATTAGCGGAATGATATCTTAAGAAAAACAACCACTTACAGTTTAGAAATTAAGAAACATTTTATTCGTGAAGAAAAGTTCAGCAATTGATTCTTTGGTTTTTGAATTTAAAGTAGATTAAATTAAAAAAAATTTTACTTCCCAAAATTGGCTCTAAAATCAAATTATTTTTTACATAAAACTCTCTTCAATCAAGTTTCTGAAATTATTTTTTCTTGTCTCTCTTTGAGATATGGAGGATTACATGATAAAAGTAGGTTGATTTCCTTGAGTTCTAGAGTCTTCAACATGTATTGATTGTTACTGCTTTAAATTCTAAAGTATCTATTTAAATGGACTGCTAATATTTATTTCGATTTAGAAGATATTTTGAATATATGTTAAATATGTGTAAATGTCGTATCCTTTATAAATAGGTGTGAGTATCATATCTTTTATAGTAATTTAATAAAAGGGTGTTATTGTAGCATTTTTTTTTTAATTTCAAAATGGGTTTAAAGAGTATTTTGAATAGCCTCACTAATAAAATTATATCCACGAACTTATGTATTACGACTAATAGCTTGAATATTAATTGTTAATTATTAATCAAACAGTTATATACCAATTAAATTAAACCAATGATGAAAATTAAAACATTTAAAATCAAGGGTCCACAACAACCCTATTATTTAATGCTGTAAAAATTCAAACCTCATCATAAAAAAATTCATATTTTATTACGTGAATCATATCTATATCACGCAAATGATTGCATGAAGGATATCATTTGCATGAAGTAGATCTATAAAAAGCTCCGATTGCATGAAGGCAATCATTTGCATGAAGAAGATCTATAAAAAGCTTCCCATAGTTCCTACATGCAGTGGCTAAGTCTAATTTTTGGTAAGAAATTGAGAAATCCAAAGAAGCTTGTGGAAAGTAAGGTTTTTTTTTCTTGATTTAAATAATTTGTTCTTTTTATTTTGCTTTTGTGTTGAAGTGTCCAAATCCAAAGTTTATGAAAGCAGTGATGAACTGGAAGCTGATCCAGCAGTAATTGATGAGGAGGAGCTTACTCGTCTGAGCACATTGTTTCGTCAATATGAACAAGCTGAGAAAGGAGTGGACCACAATAAGCAGCCGTTGAAGAATTATGAGAAATGGCTGGATAACTTGAAGGCAAAGCAGGAAGCATTGGCGGAGGAGGTGAAAGAGGAGGACGCAGAAGCTGAAGATCACAAGGGAAAAGAAAAAAAGAAAAAAACAAAGTGATGGTTTCATTGCTTGATTACTATAATTAATTAATCATTACTCTATGCTTATCTATTTTCATCTATCTTTGTTTAAGATAAAATTAATCAAGTGATGTAATGACTCTAATTATGTTGAATTTAAAGCTATTTAATTATGAATGCTAACTTAAAGAATTTATATAGTTTTCTTGTATTTTTATTTTTTACCTTTAAAGTTACTGAATGTTCATAATCCGAATCATAATTTGAATCATAAAGTTCAGGCTACAATCTCATTTTTTCCCATTTGATTTGTTCATTTTACTTTCATTAGGGGGTTTTATAATTTTATAATTTTGAGGGAGACTTAATTCTAGTTACTGAAGTTTTTGAAATATTTAATACAAACTTACTGAAAAAATAATTAATGAGTTGTGTGTAAAGTTTACAGAAAGTAAAGAGAAAATTTGCTTCAAAAGAGCTTTCTTTCAATTACTCGGAAATTGTTGGATTAGATTTATGGAGCCTATTGTTGAAAGTGACCCCCATCTTTGAGTCATTTTTTTTCCAATTACGCATGGAAGATTCACAGGACAGGCTTCAACAAGGGCAGAGGCAACTTTTGAGTCATTTAAAAGAATTTCAGAAAGGAATTTCAAGAGCTGGACTCCCCACCCCACAATCAAGGGTGGTTCCAATTAAATGCATATGCAGCTACAAACTCGGAGCTATTATTTTAGAGGGAAAAAGCTAATTTCTTTGGAGATGTAAAGTACTCAGAAGCTGAAGCTGTTCAATTCCGTTTACAAATGGCATTAGAAGTTCAATTGAGCCCTGTTCAGTAAAAGGCCAGTTGAGTTCTCTGTCGCTCTCTCTCTTTTTTTTTTGTTTATTTTGTTTCATTTTAATTTGCAAAGGTGATGTGGCCTGGTCTTTAGACATTTTGAATATTTATAATTTGTTTATTTTGAGGGAAACTTAACTATAGTTACTGGTGTTTTTGAAATATTTAATATAATATCTTATTTAAAAATTAACTATTGAGCTTTGTGTAGAGTTTCAAAAAATGTAAGAGAAAAATTGCTTCTAGTGGTTACAACAAAGCTCTATTAATTAAGCCACCTTGATCCATTTTACTTTTTATTTATTCATTATCACATTCACCGTTATATCTATTTTCAGACTTCTGCTTATGGTTGAAACTTTAGTTTTTGGATATGATTTGTTATTTTGATTGTATATTTCTACTGTTCCTCTGTTTCATTTTTATAGAATATCCTTTTGTTTACTCTGTTTCATTTAACTTCGCAAAGGGATTTTGAACTGGTCTTGGTCATTTGAATTATTATAATTTGCTTATTTTGAAGGAGGTTTGTAGCTAGTTACGAGTTTTGAAATAATTAAAAAGAAAAGGGACAGTAACACCTTGTTACTTCAGACGAATTTTTATGTGAATTTCTTACTTTAAAAATGGCCACACAGAGGTTCTTCTTTTGGGTAGCGGGGGGAATCGGCGGCGGTGAGGTGACACCATTTTCGAACGCAAATGGCTGTTTTGGTGTACTAATTGTAGAGGTCTAATTTGTGCATAATTAGAAGAGGGAGGTAGTTTCCTAGCTGCGTTACCATTAGAGTTTCCTACCCTAAAGAGGGGGAAAAAAAACACAAATTTTTATTTCCCTTATATAGACAAGGATATTTTAGTTTTCCTATTACTTGTAAAAGTTGAAAGCAAAAGCCGTGCAGCTTTAATTACTTGTACAATTTTTTTCCAATCTAGTCTAGGATTATGTTTAAGTTTTGTTGATTTTGGGTAAAATATGGTTTATTACCCATTAAGTGACAAATTCGATCGACAGCTATTTTGGTCACGTATCGTAGAAAGTAGTTTTTTTGAGTTTGCGCTATTAGTCCTTAGTATGCATGCATGGCATATTCGTGATTAAATTTTTCTGATAAATTAAATTAGAATACCGTAATACTCAATCCTCTCATGATTAGATATGAACTTTAAATAATCTTTTGATGCATATGCACTTTTATTTATGTATGATTAAGAATTACTTATTTATTATATAATTATTTATCAACTACCAATATGTAAGTATATTTGCTAAGATAAAAATTCAAATAAGAAGAGAATCCTAATCCCCACAACTAACTCTTTTTGTGTTTTTTTTTTCAAACTAATAACCACTAACCCTATATATACTAACATACTGGAATAACGATTTGGCTAAAATAATTAATTAATTAAGACAAATACAACTAAAATAAGTATACCTACTAAAATAACGTAAAAGACTTCCTATAATTATTTTTACATCAAATAACTTCCTTTGATTGCCCATCGATATCACGTCGAAATAAACCTGGTGGTGAAATTTCAGTTTGATCATCCATATCACGTTGACTCTCTTTCTGTTCTTAAACTTTAATTATCTTTTTTATTCCTTTTTCCTTAAATTTTAACTCTTCCGTTAGCTATTAAGTCAGGGTTTTATCCTACTATATATATCTTGAATTGAAGATCTGAACTGTTGTTACTAATTATATATATAACTCTTCATACTACTGCGGTGCTGCTGAAATTTGAAATTTTTGGTACTCAATTTTTTGCTTCAGAATTTGGTGCGTGCCACTCCAAATTAAGTTGTCTTGCTGTTATTTTTTAGTGGGTCAAAATCAAGTTTTATTGTTTATCTAGTTATAAGAAATTCATATGTTGAACGACTTGACTTAAAAATTGACTAAATGGTGATGGATATGCAAAGAAAAAGAAAAAAACAGCGATATGGAGAAAAAAGTGATGGAATTGAGTGAAGCCACGAAAAGAGCGGCAGTGGCAACAGTGTGGAAGGAGAGGGGGGGGGGGTTGTGGAGGAAGCGCAGTGCCTTGATGCTTTGGATCAGCTCAAGAATTGTTCAATCACTTATCAACTTCTTGTCTCTACCCAGGTACTATTAAATTACTAGTCACTCATAGATATGCGTTTTAAACTATTGAGGGTAGACGTCTAATTACAATAAAGTCCGTATCAGAAAATTGGCACATGTGGATCCGTGTCCATTTGCATTCAGCTTGAATGAATTTGATTAGTAATCAATGAAATTTCAGAACTGTTTTTTACTTTCTTCTTTTACTATAATATCGATCTCAGGTTGTAAGACATCTCGCACCTATGCTAAAACATCCCTGTCAGAAAATCCAGCTATTTACTAATGATCTGATTTGGTCATGGAGAAAATCCTACTGGGATGTTGATGATGACAATATTGATATTGTTGTGACAAAGAAAGCAAAATTGGTAAAGAATGTCAAAGTTGAAGAAGTGATTAATGGAGATCAAGGCAATTTTCCCAATGCATCGAAATCTCTTTAATGCAATGACTGTATTTGAGAGATAGCGTGGGAAAAACTCTTCGGTGTCCTGTCCAAGGTTTATAACGAGGCTGCTCGTGACAATAAAGAAATTATTGATCAAGTGAGGGCTTGCGATCCAATTCAGGTAGCTATCTCCGTGGAGTCTGCAATGTATGAAAAATGGGGCATATCTAATGGGACCTACAAGTTCAGGTACAGACGCTTACTATTTAACATCAATGATCCAAAAATCAGGAGTTCCGAGAGAAAGTTCTGCTTGGACACGTTAAGCCAGAGACAATTGTGAACATGACCGCAAAAGAAATGGCTAGTGATAAAATGCAACTCTGGTATGAATATCTGGAGAAGGAGAGAGCTGGAGCTAATGGTCGAATATTTTTTGGACTTGTATCACCCAAAAAAATAGTTTCTGGCATTTGCAAATGCGGTCGATGTGGACATAAAAAGATGTCCTTCATATCATTCAGAAGGCATGTAACTTGCTTGAACTGCAATCAGTATTGGGCATCGACTAATCCTGGAATTGAAGTGCTTCCGATCTAGTTTGAAAGAAGCACCACTAGAAGACTTTAGCTGTATATGAATCAGCTACTCGTACTCTGAACTTTAACATGGCGCCTTTAGTGTTCTGTTTGATTTAATTTTTACTTTCAGCTTCAGATATGTTATTTTAATTTCGGTTTTCAGCCTTTTGTTAATCTATTTTTATATTTTATTTTCGTTTGAATGAACCTGGTTATGGATGCATATTATTGATACTAGCTAGAAACCACAAACAATAAATCAGGAGAACATAGTGAGTCTTAGGTCCTGTTTAGAATTTGAGGTGTTGCACCTTTTAAGCTATAACTGGTGAAAAAAAGCTACTGTGAAAAAAAACTCTAACTATAAAATAAAAGTTGATAATATATAGTAAATACAGTTTTTAAACACTAATTTTGACAAATTTACTAAATATATAATATATTTTTCATCATACACGTGTAAAATCAAATCAACTTAGTTTCTAAGCTACAACAATTTAGCTTCTAAGCTACAGCAGGTTGTTTTTACTAAATATTTTAGTACTGTAGCTTAAAAGCTATACCTACCTAACTTCAATCTTAAACAGGGCCTTAATCTTGACATAAATAGCACAAATATTTCTTTAGAATGATGGAAGAGGTAGAAATATCAAGTAATTAAACCGGTTACTGGAGATAGGATAAGTACTACTAAATGATTTTTTTTTTTTAAAAAAAACATTTTAGTGTGCATATATATATATCATTACTAGAAATTTAGTAATTTTATTATTACTATCATTATCATTATAATTTGGTCCTTAGGTTCAGAGGTTATTGTACATGGAATGGATGACAGCTGCAACTTTTAAACCTACGGTGGCATGTCACAATTCTTGACTAACATTCTTGATGATGAAGGACTAACAATCGATGCTCACAGAAGGATTTTATGTGACCGCCGGTTGCAACTTCTCCGGCCTGACGGGTCTAGGAGCTAGCTTTTCCTCAATCTTTGAGAATTTATACGTTGTCAAAGTTGGTAGATTGTGTGCTCAGAAATGTGATGATGTTGAATTTTAGGCTTTGATATTGAGGTTGGGCAACTGTACAGTACTAAAATGTTTGATAAATAATAGCTATTATAGATTGCAAGCTAAATTGACATCTTTACTATTTTTGTTAAATTAAAATTATTATCTACAACAACTACAGGTTAAAAGCTACATCACCTCAATACTAAACAAGGCCCTGGTCCCCGCAATCGATTTGTCAAATTTGCTCCACAATTTCAATTGATTTGGCAATGGATCATTATAAGCACTAATTCATACCTTAGATTTTATGAATCATTTGTAATTTACATTTTAGATTATTTAATTCATTTTAATATTGTTAAGGTATTTCATTTTATTTCTAATTTTATGCAAAATTTGATGTTACATCTATTATTGTATAATTATATATGTCAATAGAATGACACACACACACACATATGTATAGAGTTCTTCTCTAATAGGGGCATCTTCACTTTGTTAAAATGAATTAATGAAGATATCCTCACTAGAAAATTATTATTATTATCATCATCATCATTATATATATATATATATATATATATATATGTATGTATGTATATATGTGTATATATATATATATGTATATATATATATATATGTATGTATGTATGTATAAAACAATTCTCTAGTGAGAGCCTACAAACAGACAAAAAAATATAGATTTCAATACATTAACAAACAAAAAAATACAGCTTTTAATGTATTGAAATGTGTGTTTTCCTATATTTTAGTAGACATCCTCATTTTGTTTGTTAATAACAGCTGTTAAAGTGAGGATACCCTCAATAAAGAAGGACTAATATATATATATATATATATATATATATATATAACATATTTCTATTATCCGAATGCTCGGATATTAGTTGTCCTCCGCATGTTCAATATAAACGGATCCAACGCTCTTAAAACTTTCACGCATTAAACTAGTAAAATGCAACAAAATATAATATTATTTTACTTTAGTAAAAGAACCCTAGCTATAACTAGTTGTCTACCTATTAAATTGTCTGTATGTAAAATCACGTGAACTATAAACTTATTTAAATAACTCATCTCCATGTGAAGTCTTATCAAGCCAAAGCACTAATTATCATCAACTTTTAAATTTTAACTTTGATCACTACTGTTGGTGTGTTCTCACAATTAATAACAGGTATGCTAAATTCTTTTTAAAATATATATCTATTTATTATTTTATTCATGAATGTAATTAAATGCTTTTTCTTTTATTGTTTATTTCATGATTTTTTTTAAAATTATATATTTTATTTCTATTGCATTTTTCAATTCTTGTCTGCATCTTTCTAATTTACATATAGCTAAAATCAATTTTCATATTAATTACTAGATCGTGATATTATAATGATTTTTTCTTGTCTTGATTTATGAAGGGAATGAATGATATTGAAATAGACACTGGGGAAAGTTATGAAGAAGCCAAGCAAGAGCAGGGTGATAAAGTTTACAAACCCGTAGTCATACCGCATGATCATAAGCCCAGGTTGGGACAAGAATTTGTCTTACTAGATGACGTTCATGAATTTTATAATGGATATGCAAAAAAGGCTAGGTTTAATATGAGAATCAATTCTAGTAAGAAAAGTCACACAGGCAAAATTGTAAGGAAAGAGTATGTGTGTTCTAAAGAAGGGGCAACCACTAAAGCAGTAGTTGAAAAAAAACGACGTCACAGTAAAGTAAGAGAGGGTTATAAGGCAAAACTAGCAGTGGTTAAGTCCAAATCGGGAACTTTTGTAGTCAGCGTATTTGAAGAGGGTCATAACCACCCGTGAACAACACCTCGAAGAGTACATCAACAAATTAGTATCCTTGAGGTGCAAGCTGGAGGTATACAAAATATAGGACGTCTTGGAAAAGATTTATATAAAGATGAAATGAAATCAAAGAATGAGGTGAAGGGACATGAAGCAGAATGTTGTTAGAGCATCTTCAGTTGGAAAAAGAGAAAAATTCATCATTTACTTTTACAATTGAGTCTAATAAGGAAAATCGAATCACCCACTATTTTTGGGCTGATGCAACATCTAGAAGTGGTTATAATTTTTGGGTGACATGGTGGTTTTTGATGCTACCTATAATACCAATAAATATGGTATGATTTTGGCACCATTTATAGGGGTTAAGAATCAAGGTTAGACAACAATCTTTGCTTATTCATTCTAAAGCGATGAGACTACTGAGTCTTTTGTTTGGTTGTTTGAGCAATTTAAAAAAGCTAAGTCTGGTGATCTACCGAAAATGATTATTACTGATCAAGATCTAGCTATAGCAAAAGCCACTTCTGAAACTCTTCTAAATACATTTCACAGGTTTTGTATCTGGCACATACTGAATAAATCTTCTGGTAAGATTCATTCAATAAAGAATAAAGATTGTTATCCTGCTTTTAAAACATGCATTTGGAAGTTACGAAGTAGGATGATTTTGATAGAAATTGGATGGAGATTATCAGAAAAGGCAAGCTATATGATAATGTATGGCTAATATCAGTATTTGAAATACGTTCAAAATGGGGCCTGCATATGTGAATCATGTCTTTTTAGCTGGAATGTCCAGCAGTCAATGAGCAGAGAGCTGCCATTCTTTCTTCAAGAGGTATATGTCTAAAAAAAATTCATTATTGGATTTTATGATACGATTTAATAGAGCTCTTAATCACCAACGACATGAAGAGTTAACTGCAGATATCAATGAAAACCTACTTTGAAATTGCATTTGGCGATGGAGAAGCAAATTGCTAATATTTATACATGTGAATTTTTTTATAAATTTCAAGATGAATTGTGGGATAGTTTGCAACATAAAATTGAACTTGTAAAAGAAGATGCTCATCATTGTGCGTACAAAGTTGTGAAGTAGAATGAGGATGATGATGTGCACGAAGTTTTGTTTGAAAAAACTTTGGATTTTGTTTCATGTATTTGTAAGAAGTTTGAGAGTAAAGGAATTCCATGTAAACACATTTTAGCTTATTTGCATAGAAAGCAATTTACATATTTGCTGGATCAATACATACTGATTAGATGGACAAAATCTGTAAGATGTGATAAAGTCATTGGTGACTGTGGTTGAGAAATAGAAGATTGTTACCAGAATTCAATTCTCATGAGACGTACTACATTATTTCAACTTGCTTCAAATGTTATTGATAAGGCTGTCATTAGTGAGGCGACAAGTAAGATATTGATGGACGATTTCGAAAATTCACTTTAGAAGATTAAGTCATTTGTAAGTCATGATCCAAAAGCTGTGGAGAAAAACAAGTCAACTGAACAACATGTATTGAATGATCCACTTGTAGTTAGGGCTAAATGGTGTGGAAAAAGGCTAAAAAAATGAAAAGAGAAGGCAAAAGTTAAGGTGAAGGATTAAAACAGGCATTGTCTTGGATGTGGAAAAATTGGACAATCACATGATAAAAGAAATTGTCCGATACTCAACAATCGGTAAGCAAGTTTAACTTAAAATCTAATTATTATAAACATTTTTTATATACGAATTTTTTTCTCCATTTTTAGTTCACGTAGGTCTTCTTTATTAGATGATGCAGTCACAGATAGTTTTGACTTTTGATGACAGTTCCTCCTCTACAGGTACATGGCCTTTTTTTTTTTTAATTAACCAAAGGACCTCTAACAGCACGAGGGAACGCAGTCCCTAAACAATCATTATGTCACTAGGTCTCTACACTACACCCTGTAGCGGGGTAACAAAACTATGAAGGCTAAGGGGGAGAGTAAGGGCATAACTAGCCATGAAATCCGCCGCGAAATTAGCTTCACGATAGATATGGTGCACAGACATACAGGTACATGGTCTTTGACATAACTATAAATATATTTCACCGTATTGACATTTGTTAATATGAAGTAAGAATCTAATTAATTATTTGTTCATGCATGTGTGGTTGATTACAGATGATTGATGGACAAGATTTGGGTTACTTTGGATTTGTTTGAGGCATCTTGGTTACGATTCTGACCAAATGTTTTGGTAAATTGGAATTTTTGTCTCCCGCAATTGAATTTTACAGGACTTAATTGAGTCTGTAAAATATTCTTCAATTAATTTACCTTATTTTCCAATTTGTCTCTTATTTAATTTTTTTATTTTGTAGTTCAATATCTTCTTATTATATTAGTTTGTTGCAAGTGAATAATGGGTGGTTAATTTTTTTCTTTTTTGAAAAGAGGATTATTAATTACTTGAGAGAATAAAAGCGGTTTAATTAGAAAGATGCAGAATAATTACAAGAATTGAACAGTGAAATAGAAATAAGATATATAGTTTTTAAAAAATCATGAAACAACAATAAAAGAAAAAGCATTTGATTATATTCATGAGTAAAATGATAAATATATATATTTTTAAAGAATTTAGCATATCTATCATTACTTGTGAGAACATACCAACAGGAGTTATCAAAGTTAAAACTTAAAAGTTGATGATAATTAGTGTTTTGACTTGACAAGACTTCACATGGGGATGAATTAATTAAATAGATTTATAGTTCACGTGATTTTACAAAGGGACAATTTAATAGGCAGACAACTAGTTATAACTAGGGCTCTTTTACTGAAGTAAAATAATATTATATTTTATTCCATTTCACCCGTTTAATGAATGAAAGTTGTAGAGCGTTGGATTGATTTAATTTTATCTAGGGATGGTAAAATCTGGATTCGGATCTGAGTTCGGCCTTCTCAGTTCTTGACCAGAGCACCAATTTTTTGTACCGGACCAAATCTAAACCTAATTTTTTCCAATTCAGGTCCGAGCTAGGTTCAACCTGAAAAAATCAGGTTGCTCGGATTGTGGGTTTTAAACCCAGATTGCTTATAAAGTTTTTGGAATGAAGTCAAAAGACCTGTTTATAGTTTAAACAAAAAATGAACTAAATCTAAATCAAATATAAATACAAATCATATCCATGTTCTAAAAGAAATCAAATACAAATCATATCAACAACTGTATCATCATAATTTTTTACTACCATCATCACCCTCACAAACACACTTTCTTCACTCTTTTCAGACTCATAGTCATCCAGATCAATTCTTTGTTCATTTTCCATAATGAATTTTGTCACCCTAAAAGAATTATGTCAAAACATAATTATTTTTATAATTAACAACTAATCCAGCAACTTCTTCCATTCTATATGCTATTTTAAACTGTAACAACTATATATATTATGAAGATACCATTTCTTATCTATTAACAACAACAATAAAAAAAAATTCAAAATTAAATAAACTATGAATAATAAAATGGACGCATAACAAAGCACAAATATTAAAATCAATGCATAACAAAGCATAAATCACATAATCATAAAATGGAAGACATCAAATTACAACGAAGGAAGCCAAAACTCAAGATTTAGTATACACGAACTTCAAGGATTGAAGTCCCGCGAAGCAACAAACGGCGAAGGTAAGCTAGTTCAACTTGAATATGAGCTCGTTACTGGTCACGACGGTGGTTGATGATGATGAACACGGCTGCAATCATGATTCGCGAAGGTGGCATTCAACTCATAGCTTATTACTGGTCGCGACAAAGAAGAAGAAACAGTGGCTGGTGATGATGGTGTGATGAACACAGCCGCAAAGCTAGTGACTAGTGAGGCGATAAAGATGATGATTAACTTGATTTGAAGAAGAGAAGAGCTGAAGAGAGACTGAGAGAGGAAATGTTTGGCTTTGAGCCTTTGGCGACTGTGGCTGTGAAATTTGAATGCAACTAGGGCATCTTTTTTTTTTAATTTTTCTATTTATATTAAATAATTTCAAAAAATTAATATTAAAATAAAAATACCCTGATCTTGGTTTTGGATCTACGGGTTCACTTAAACCCGGACCTGGATATATTCGGATTTATTAAATTACATTTGGATTTCAGATAAAATTTAATTCCGTACGGGTTGAACCCGGCCTGGATTTTTGGGGTTCGTCCCGGTCCAAGCTGGGTTCGAGTTAAATTGCCATCCCTAATTTAATCCAACCACTTATATTGAACATGTGGAGGATAACTATTATCCAAGCATTTGGATAATAGAAATATTGTGTATAGGGGTGTGAGTGTGTGTGTATATATAAATATTCCAATCCGAAATTTTAAAGTGCAGGAAAGTCCAGAAAAGCTTTAAAATCATGCGGTGTCCTTTAAATTTTAAGCTTTTAAAACCCTGTGATTTTAAAATTTTTCCGGACTTTCCCGCACTTTAAACTCTTGGACCAAATCGGGGATATATTTATATGTATCTATGTATGTATGTATGTATTTATGTATGTATGTATGTATGCACACGCGTGTGTGAATGTATACCTTCACGTGATTGATTGGTTGCGAACGAGGCATTAGGATGACATATACGCGTTCATAGTTTAAATGAACAATGGAGATTTTAGTAAGAATAAACTAATTGAAAATGATAAAGGAACAAAATTATGATAAAACAAATACAAAAGGTTTTCTTTTTGTGAATTTTTGAAATTTTCCTTAATGATTTTAAGTATTTCTTTTACTAAAAATTCTCAAAATTGACTTGAAAGACAAATTTTTATCTGCTCTAAACTAATTGCCATTGTTGAAACTTTACTGATTTAATTTAGAAAGGTGAAATAATAGGATACAAAATTAATAATATTATTATTTGTCTTTTCAAAGACTGATGAAATTTTAAAATATGGGAGCAAAATAAAAAGTAAAAAATGAGAGTTCATTACAAATAGAACTTAATACAAAACAAAAAAAAAAAAACTAATTATAATAGTAAATTACTAGCTTCGGAAATCATTGCTTCAGAAATTTGAAGTCAAGTGTGCCCTTTCTGTCATCCTAATGCAGTCCAACTTGCTCTCTTGCGTTAGGGTTCCAGCGACCAATCAAATCCTTCCATCCCAAAACCTAGTAAGAAAAATTGCCATCATCAGTGTAATCACGTACGCAAAAATAAAACTTCTTGGCTTTGTCATGATTGAAAATCTCAAGAGTTAAATATTGAAAAATATGATTTAAAACATCATCATGTGACAATGTAAGCTTTCCCGTTGTAATATCTTCAATGGTGATTCATTTCTGATCGGCCATGGATATGTAGTGAGTTTTAATTTGTTTGTACTGGATGATCAATGCCTCTTATTTCGATTTTAGTAGAAGGCATTCTGCTTGAATAAGCATCAAAGTGTAGAAGACAATTTTCTTCCTGCCTGCTACGGTTTATGTGAATTCAAGACCTTTAATTACGTTTAATTTAAATTTATGGTGAAAGATATGTGTCTATTTAAAGAAGTGAAATCTTGTACTTCCATTTTTGGAATTAGGCTAGCTTGCCGCTGCAAGTTTTGAAGAATTTAATTATTAGTGTTCAATTGATGTACTGATTTCGGAAGTTGGAGTAATGGAGCTTAGTTAATTCCTTTATCTTTAATTAGAATGTGAAAGAAATCTTATGTTTTTTTTTTTTGGGAAGCTGCTAACTTATTGCTGCAAGATTTGCAAGCTAACTTAGTGTGTCAATTAAAATACGTTCCCTTCTTGTTAAAATAGATTGTCAATGAACCGTTATTATTAAAGTCCAAAAATCATAAACATAAATTGTAGAATCATATATTGTAGATGACAAAAAAATACTAGGCCGGACTCATCAAAGGGTACGTCAGTTGAAATTCTGTGGGACGCCCTCAAGATGAACTAGTAAAGAGCCACATATCGGTGTCATTAAGTTACATGCGACACACCGAAACATAGCCACTAATGATGTGTTCAAAACAATAAGAGCTTACCATATGACGCAATTCTGAGCATCCGAATTGTTTTCATCTGATGGCCATGATTTACTCGTTGTATCTATAAAAGGGGGCCACATCCCTAATTAGACACCCTTGAATCCAAATTTGAGCTTCATTTTGTCAAATTCCCTCTCTATCTTGTATTTTCTGCTTATTTTAATAAAATGCCCATTTTACCCTTACTTAAAAAGTGAGTGGCTAATTTATTTTCACGCTTAGGTTGAAGGTAAAGCATCAACGTATTCCATAGGCTTAATTTGGTAGGTTTACTTTCTCTCCCTTTTTGATTTATGTGATTATTTTGACTTGTCATTGACAGACAGTGTATCTTGTCTAGGTATGCACTGGTTATACTGGCTCCTAGTGAAAGATCATTATTGTTTGGCACGATTAGCACTTAGCACCATATTTATTAAAGAGAGGCTTTCCTCTAGTATTTGTGAGTCGTCTTGACTCAAGGTTGACAGAGAGTGAATCCAAGTTATTTAGTGGCTGGTCTTGCCATGTTATCGACAGAAGGATTGTTATCATTTGGGACAACGTGTTCTTGACACCACACTTAATGGAGGATCGTTACCCTCTGGTACAATGAGCGCTTTACACCATATTTATTAGAGTGAGCCTCATGAGAAGTGGAAACCCCCCCTCATAATTTAATTGGCACTGAAAAGGAATATTAAGCCCACGGTACAGTGTTGAGTGTGTATCTAGAGACTCAAGCGCTTTAATCACATAGTTTTAACTTTAATTTGTTCCTGCATTTTTATTTTAAATTTTGGCATAGACGAAATCACATTCATTCACCATAAATTAAGTTACCCAATTAGAAAATTAACCCTACGCAATTGAAATCCATCTCCTCATGGGATCGACATTCGTCACCATTAATCTATTCTACAATAGATTCGTGCGCTTGCGAGTTCAATAAAATTTGCACAAGTTTTTAGTGCCATTGCCGGGGAGGTAAGTAATTTTAATTTGTAGAGTTAGTTTTCTTTGTAAATATTGTGTAAATAATTTTGTGTGCAGGTATTAAGTGTGTTTTCGTATTAATGTGTTGTAGTAATGTCTCCACAGGTATTAAGGGTTAATAGATTCTAGAGTGCATAATGCTATGTCTAATATTGGCTTAACAACTGATCACTGTTAGGTTGTATATAGATATAAGATATCTGACATAGACAGTTGAGGATATAGTAGGAATTCTGTCCAGTGCTGTAGAAGATTCTATTGCAACTACACGTAAATTGTAAAATAGTCAATAATCATTAAGTGAGTTTAAGCACCCAACTACTAATTTGCAATTAATTATATCTTTGTGTTTGACGTCTGTTTTCCTTTTTTGCCTTTTTGTTTATTACACAATTAATTTCGTTAGATTCTTAAGTTCATTATTTGTTTTATTAAAGCTTTAAAATTGCACTGATAAGATTGCTGTAGTAAGTCTAATAACATCAATCCCTGTGGAGACAATATCAATACTCATCATTATATCGTTTGTGGCGTCCACGAGATACCCAAATGTAGCTGCTAGGAGTTTCGAGTTAAAACCTAGTGTGCTGAATTGTCTCCCATCATTCTATGGCCTAGAAAATGAAGGCCCATACAACCATTTGAATGATTTACATGCTATTTACCAAACTTTTAAATATGAAAAATTTTTAGATGAAGATGTTAAGCTTAGATTGTTTCCATTTTCTTTAAAGGATAGAGCTCATTCATGGTTTAATATAATGCCTGCTAATAGCATTACATTATGGGAACAAATGGTATCAAAATTTTTAAATAAATCCTTTCCAGTTCATAAAGCCATTGCTATTCACGGGAAAATCCCGTAATTTACTCAAAGAAAAGACGAACAATTCTTCAAAGCATGGGAGTGATTCAATGGACTACTCTTGAAGTGTTTACATAATTGGTACGAGAAATGGCACTAGTGCCAATATTTCTTGGAGGACTATTGCCACATATACAAGAACGCTATGGTGACAAGTGGAGGAGAGCTAATGTCTAAGTGCTCATCTGAGATTTGGGATTTCTTCCAATGACAAGCGAATAATTCCCAACAGCGAAGTTGATCATTCAGGAATGTGAAAAAGTCAAGGGAGTAAATGAGGTTCATGTTGGGGAGTCAAGATCAGAAATTAACGAAGTTAAAGCAATAATCGAAGGACATTTTCATCATTAACGACTGTAAAAACAACTTGTCCACATGCCTACAATCAATTTGACCAAGATTCACACCCAGATCAAGCCAATGCCATAAAGTGATGGGAAAGCAGATGAACTACAAATCCTTACTCCAATACTTATAATCCTCGGTAGAGAGAGCATCCAAACTTTTCTTGGTCTCAAGGATTCCAACAAAACATATCAGTAGCTTAGCTCCAGCTTCACCAATGCAATCAGTTCTTTAGACTCTTCAAGTCTCTCAGCCAGTAAGACAATCACAATTAGAATTACTCACAACCCAGACCATGGGAGGAGGCATTCTAAAATCTAAAAACTTTTACTCACTACGCGATAGAGCAACAAAATCACAACATTGATGAACTGCAGAATGAGATGAGAGCTGGCTTCAATTCACAAGCCCAATCGATCTTAAACCACAAAAAGATGGTAGGTCAACTTGCCTCTTTAGTTTAAAACTTGGCGTTGACTGTTGAGAAGAGCAAATTCCCAAGCCAGCTAGTGCTGAATTTTAAGGGAGTACATGATGTGATTACCAGCTAACCTCAGTAGCATGAAGTGGTCAAAGCTATCATGACCTTATGAAAAAGTGAAGAAGTTGACATTAAAATGGAGATGCGTGCAACAAAGACAATGCAAGTTGTACCTTTAGATACTGAGGACTGATCACCAAAGGAGAAAGAAGAAACCAACCCACAAGAATATGTCCCTAAATCTCCATTTCCTCAGAGGTTAGCTAAAGCAAAGAAGAGAAACTCCACATGTGAGATTTTAGAGATCTTTAAACAAGTAAGTGTTAACATCCTTTTGCTTGATGCTATAAAACAAGTTCCCTCTTACGCTAAGTTTCTTAAAGACCTTTATACTAAAAAGAGAAGCATTCACGTTTAGAAGAAGACCTTTTTAATAGAAAACATTAGTTCCATACTCCAACATAAGATTCTTCCAAAATACAAAGACCCAGGCTCCCCCACTATCTCATGTAGCATAGGGAACCACACATTTGAGAATGCTTTGTTGGACTTAGAAGCTAGTGCAAATCTTCTACCTTTTACAATATTCATAAAACTTGGATTGGGAGAATTGCACCCAACTCTAGTGGTGTAACAACTTGTAGATCGGTCCATAAAAATACCTCGTGGTATTATGGAGGATGTGCTTATCTAGGTAGACAAGTTTTATTTTCAGGTTGATTTCATTGTAACTGACACTCAACCAGTGCAGGAATAGAAGAAGCATATTTCTATTATCCTAGGCTGACCTTTCTTGGCAACTGCCAATGCTCATATTTAATGTAGGACTCGAAATATGCAGTTGTCTTTTGGCAACATGACTATGGAGTTAAATATATTTAACATTGCCAAACAAACTCATGATGGAGATGATGGAATCGTTGATGCGGATTTACTTGAAGAATTAGTTGATTATAATCTTTCTTCTAACCTTAGTGATGATCCTTTACAAATATGTTTAACTCACTTTAGTTTAAATTTTGATATATATAGATATATTGATGAGGTCAATGCTTTACTTGATTCAGTACCATCCATGGACATTAATAGATGAAAGTCAAGAATTGAGCACCTGACACTATCAGGGGAAAATCTCATCCCATCATCAGAATCATCACTCAAGCTTAAGGTTAAGCTGTCACCCAACACTTTGGAGTATACATCATTGGGAGAAGAAAGCACATTGCCAGAAATCATCTCATCCTCCTTTGATGACAAACAAAAGAATGAAGGCATTATTTACCCCATCTGTAGTTCGAAAAGGAGATTACAACTAGCAAAACTTGAGGAGATTCGCAACGATGAAAATGGTAAGGATTACAAGAAGTAGAAGAAAGTCTTTCATGACAATCAAATTACGAGATAATCTTTTACACTAGATCAGAAAATACTTTTATTCAATTTTTGCCAACACCATTCCCCAGATAAGTTACACTCCCAATGGTCTGGTCCATTTATTGTTCGCATTGTTTTTTCACATAGGGCCATTAAAATTGAAGATCTACAGGACGGAGTCATGTTTAAAGTTAATGGTCAAAGATTAAGATCATATCTGGAACATCGGCCACATGAGGGAGACACCAAAATTAAATTGGGGGACCCACCAAATCTTAATTAAGTTGACTTTTTGTATTAATTGAGTGACTTAGTTTTTTGTTGTTTTATTATTAATTGTGTGACATGTAATGTTGTTTTTGCATAAGTGTGTTTGCTTAACCATGGAGTTTTCTTTTGTCACTTTTAGTCATGAGTGCCTCAATTAGACAGATCCTCTTGAATCATCTTGGAGAACTTTTATATGTAAAATCTCACCTTAGAGGCATGATACAATTTTGTAAAACGCACCCTATTTGGGATCTACTACCACCAGAGTTAGTATAACATGTTGAGGATTTAAAGAAACAACTCAGAGAAATTGAGGAAGGTGTATATGAAATTCAATTGGAACTTGAGGTAAATTCAATAAGAGGAAGACTGTGAAGTAAGTGTTTCATTATACTTTTTTTACATTGCGTGTTTTTATTTTGTTTTCTTTGCTTTCACGTTCTACTTGATTTTGTAGAATTGATTTTTGTGTGCTTTAATTTATTACCCCAGTTAAGTGATGGATAATGGTATCCTGTGACAATTAAAGTCGGTTACTTTAGTTTTCCATAATAACTGAAATTCTCAAGGTAAGATATGGATAAAAACACAATTCCTATAAAGCTTGACAAACGATTTCCTTCACTCCCTCAGAATGCACTCCTTATAATCTATAAAGCTCGTTCCGAATGTATGCAATTACTTATAAGGAATAACATCCCTGCTGATGTTTGATGGTTAATCGAAGCCAAAGTACCATTGGCAGGTGAGTTACCTCCCAAATTTATTGCCTACATGTCTGGTTGCGGGAAAGGAAATTATGCAAGAAAACAAAGAGCTGGACGACTTTTAGTTTCTTGTTATAAGTGTGCCAGAATGCAATGCTATAGAAATCCATGTACATATATGGGAATGGTGTCTGATAACCGAGAAGATAAAATTAAATTCATTAGGGATGGCTTAAATAAAGAGCCATTGAATGATATCCTTTAGTCTCTTGAAATGCATTCCAGTGGATATGTATAGCAGTCAATTACCCAGTTATGGCCATTATTCCAGAAAGAATGTACACGATACAGTCTCGAGAATCTGACTTTAAACGACCCTGTTTGCTAGTTTATGAGAAAACTAGATGAGAAACATATCCTCGACCCATAGAGGGCGTTCAAGCCGTTTCGAGACGTAAAACCAGTGAAATATGTAAGCCACAGTTATTAGCCTAAATGGCTATAAAATATATTGATTTTGATGATAACAAACCACATGTTTTGAATAAACCTTTAAAGTGTTATAAAACAAGGTTTTATGCTTAAAGGAAAAATGATTTTATAAAAATAGGTGTTTTTATGTCTTATGGATTACATTAAAAAGATTTGAGTTTTTGAATTCATAAGTATAAATTTCAAATTTTGGAAATGGACCTATTTTGTAAAGTTTCATCAAGTTTTGGGCCATAGTGCAGTTTTCATAAGTATAGGGCAAATCTATAATTTAAGAAAAGTTTTCACTGTAGCAAACGGCTAACCGTTTATTTAAACGACTAACTGCTTTAGAGCAGAGTCAAACTCTAGCGATTGGAAACTTTCGGTGATCCGATTTCTCAGAAAACAGCCATCTGACTATTTGAAATTCAGCCCAATGGTAACTTGCTCAAAGTCAAATGGCGATCTGATAATATTAACGACAATCCGATAATATCCAGAAAGTCAACAGCAGCTAATTTTCAGCTTCAACTATAAAAACGCTCAATCAAATTCAAATATCAATATTCCACAAGTTATTATTGAGCTTGCTAATGAGTATAAAATTGTTCTTGAGCTTTAAACTTGTCATTGATTCATTGAATCACACATTGAGCATTCATTTGTAAACACATACATTGTGCGGGAAAAATTCTATGTAATCTTCATTTCAACATCAAATCTCTTATTGTAAAAGTTGATTGACACCTTGAAATTCAATTGTAAGATCTTGAAGCCTTGGGTTGTAAGGCTTAGATAGTTGAATCCTCAAGTCCAGTAAGCTTGGAGGCGTGGACGTAGACGAGTTGCCAAACCACGTAAAAACTCTTGTGTTTGCAATTTTCTATCCCTTACTCTTTTAATTTGCTGCACTTTAATTTTGTTATTTTGAATTTGGTTGATTGGTTTGAATTGTGTTTGGTATTATTTTTTCAATATTTGTTCATCTCAATTCACCTTCCCTCTTGGGTTGCCTAGCTAGAATATCAATCGGTATCAGAGCTAGGTGCTCTTGTGTAGACTTAACCGTCTAGAGAAAAAGATCCATAGCAACCCAAACTATCTTAACCTTCAAGGAAGGTCAATCTACCACTAGACCTTTATTTTTGGATGGCAATGACTACCCTTATTGGAAAATTAGGATGAGAATATTTTTACAAGCCTTAGATTATGAAATATGGGAAGTTGTTTGTGATGGTCCAAGCTTACCTATGACTAAAAGCAAATATGGAGAAGAAATTCCAAAACCTTCAAGTGAGTGGAGCGAGTTGGATAAGAGAAAGGTGTGCTTAAATTCCAAAGCTATGGATGCTTTATTTTGTACCTTAGACAAGATAGAATTTCATAGAGTTTCGGATTGTACAAATGCATCTGAAATTTGGAGAAAACTTGAGGTTGTATACGAAGGAACAAATCAAGTCAATGAATGCAAAAAGCTGGGTCACATAAGATCGGAATGCCCTCTACTCAACTATCCCAAATCAAGGAAGAAAGCAAGGGTGGGAACATAGGATGACAGTGATGAAGAATCCACCGATAATGAACAAGATGTAAAACTTGGCATGCACTTATGGTGATAGGAGATGAACCATTTGATGAGCTCAATGAGGTAAATGAACTTTCTTCTTATGATGATTATTTGATGCTTTTCAAGAATTGTATAGTGAGTGGATGAAAATTGGTAAAAGGAATGCATGCCTTAAAAAGAAAATGGTAGAGCTTTCTAATGAAAATGACTCTCTAAATGCTAAGACTACATCTTTAGAATTTGAGAATAAAAAGTTGCATGATAAACTTGTATGTTCTAAAGAAAGCATTATTCTTAAGCATGAGAATTCTATTGTTAATACTTTAAAGAATGAAAAGGATGCCTTGCAAAAATGCAATGATTCGCTAAATGAGAAAATGAAAATAATAGAATTAGAGAATAAAACATTGCATAACTGAGTTGCATTATTAAATGAGAAACCTAGCACTTCACATGAGCATATAGAATCAAATTTGATGATTTGAGAAAAGAAAATGAAATGCTTAAGAAAAAGAGAAATGAGCTCAATGAGATTGTGTTGAAATTCACAAATGGGCAAAAGAATTTAGAAAAATTGCTTGGCTCTCAAAAATGCGTTTTTGATAAAGGAGAACTTAGGTATAAGCCTAACTTAAAACAAAAGTATTACAAGAATTATTTTGTTAAGGCTACCCCCAATGACTATAAAATTATTTGTCATTATTGCAATAGAAATGGTCACATGAGTTATGCATGTCCGATTAAGAAAAATGCATATTTTGAAACCAAAATTATTTGGGTTCCAACGGGAGCCAAATCTAACATTCAAGGACCCAAACATATTTGGGTACCAAATGGCACAACTTAAATATTTTTTTGTAGTTACCACAATCAAGGAACGGTGAGGAGTTCCTTGATGAAAGCTTGTGAGGGTAATGACTTGATCATGATGCGAAGCAAGATGTTTTAATTGTTTTGGTAACAATTCTTGCATGGTCATTTACTTTAATCTTAATATATGTTTCATACCTATGTTGTGATATCATGGCATTAGTATAATGTGGGAAGATTATTTTGCCTATTAATTATGTTGAGAAAATCATGGATTGTAGTTTGAATTTGTGAAAGCATGTTTGAGTACATCATTGAGTGCATTTGATGGAAGGAAATATATATGATTATAGCATGGTAAAATTATCATGATGGATTTATTTGATTTTGATGATCTATATGTTAGCATCTTATGTTTTGCTTGACTTTTTAATAATCTAAAATGGAGATTAGTAGATTTTTTTTTAAGTATAAATGTATGTGTTAAGCTTTATGTGTTTGCATATGTTTGGATTACATAATCGTGACACACACGCACACTCGAAGGGGGAGTTGAAAGTTAAACTTTGTTAAACATGTCATTTTGATTTTTGTAACACATGCACATACTTAGGGGGAGTCTTGATAAAGGCTCAAAATACATGATATGTTTTAATAATTATACTCTACATGATGAAGTTGATCTTATGAGTATTTATAATTGGTAAATGAATGCATTTTTGTTTTTACTTTTTGACAAATTGTTGAAAGTGCATTTCATACTTGGTTTAAATAATATTGAAAGGGGGAGACATTCATGCATTATAAGATATTGACACATTTCATTTTTAATGAGCTTAGTTTTCTTGATTTCTAAATTGTGATTATTAATTATTCATGCATTACTTACCATTTGTAAATTGATAAGGGAGATGCCATAATGTTTAAATTTTGATGATGTCAAAAGGAGGAGAAATATATGTGCATTTTGAGTATGTTTTTATGTCCAAATGGAAAGACAAAATACTGTATTTTGAAGTGTTAAATTTGTCCAAAAAAATTTTATCTTGCACATTCATTAAAATCTTCAAAATACTTGATGTGTTTTGTCATCATAAAAAAAGAGGAGATTGTTAGCCTAAATAGCTATAAAATGTATTGATTTTGATGATAACAAACCACAAGTTCTGAATAAACCTTTAAAGTGTTATAAAACAAGGTTTTATGCTTAAAGGAAAAATGATTTTATAAAAATGGGTGTTTTTATGTCTTATGGATTACACTGAAAAGATTTGAGTTTTAGAATTCATAAGTATAAATTTCAAATTCTGTAAATGGACCTATTTGCAAAGTTTCATCAAGTTTTGGGTCATAGTGCAGTTTTCATAAGTATGGGAAAATTTGTAATTTAAGGAAAGTTTTCACTGTAGTGGCACTGTTGCGGTATTGTAGCAACGGCTAACCATTTACTTAAACAGCTAACCGTTTTAGAGCACAATCAAACTCTAGATATTGGAAATTGTCGGCGATTTGATTTCTCATAAAACAGCGATCCAAATATTTGAAATTCTCCCAACGGTAACTTGTTCAAAGTCAAACGACGATCCGATAATATCCAAAAAGTCAACAACAGTTAGTTTTCAGCTACAACTATAAAAACGCTCAATCAAATTCAAATATTAATGATTCCACAAGTTATTATTAAGCTTGCTACTGAGTATATAATTGTTCTTGAGCTTTAAACTTGTCATTTATTCATTGAATCACACATTGAGCTTTCATTTGTAAACACATACATTGTGTGAGGAGAATTCCTGTGTAATCTTCATTTCAACATGAAATATTGAGTGATTGTAAGTGTGGGATACACTTGGGTTAAGAGATTAGGGATAATCTCTTGTTGTAAAGATTTATTGACACCTTGAAAGTCAATTGTAAGATCTTGAAGCCTTGGATTGTAAGGCTTGGATAGTGGAATCTTCAAGCCCGGTGAGCTTGTTGGCGTGGATGTAGGCGAGTTGCCGAACCACGTAAAAACTCTTGTGTTTGCAATTCTCTATCCCTTACTCTTTTAATTTATTGCACTTTAATTTTGTTATTTTGAATTTGGTTGATTGGTTTGAATTGTGTTTGGTATTATTTTTGCAATATTTATAAATCCTAAATCGCCCTTCCTCCTGGGTTGCCTAGCTAGAATTTCAATTGGTATCAGAGCGAGGTCACGGGTTCGAGCCGCCTCAGAAGTAATTTTGGGGGGAGGGGATTGTTAGGGTTATGGGGCCCCAGAATCCTTCTATGCACTCGTAGGTGTAATTGATTCCTTCTGTGTAATTCCATTAAGGTGGCAATAAGGTACCTAGGGCGTAACTGCTCGGCCCGTTGGCATCTTCCATGGTGCAGTCCCTCATGTCCACCCGCCGCTTAGTATAGGGCTCTGCGCTTCCATAGTATAAGGAAATAAAGTTGCGCCTTGACTATCAACTATAGCTTTTGGCCTAGTGGTAAGCACTTGATCCTAACAACAGTCACAACTACCTATAAAATATCTTTTTATTTTCTTTTATCATTTGCATTATTGCATTTAATGATGTGACTTTATATTTAATCATTGTTTGCTTTTCTTTTTATAGTTTACTTTTGACTTTTAAGCCATACCCTTTCACTACGAACAAATCTTTGTATGTACTCCTACTACTAATGAGCTACTTGATTTGCTATAGTTTATAGACCAGAGCCAGACGTCAGGACCTTTGTGTTGGAGTGGCTAACTTATACGAATGCAGTAGCCGCAGTAAGAAGTGCAAATTAGATTTAACTCTTCACTTGTAAACATTTTCTTTTGTTCTATTTTGTGGCATCCAAGTAATGTCTTCTAAACCCTACTTCTTTTCTTTAAGACATTGAGAACAATGTCTCATTCTGATTGGAGGGAGGGAATAGTTGTTAGCTGTGGAATAATTGATAGCAGTGTTGTTATATTTTTACTAACCTTTTCAAAATTATTGAGTCAAAAGATGGCAGAATATGGAGTTTAATTACTCTAGAAATGCATCTTTTCAATCTTAGATTTTAATTACAAAAAAAAGGGCATTTTGTGCCATCTTTTGACATTGGATGACATGATGACTTTCAAATTTTAGTATTTGTATTATCTTTGGCATCGAGTTATGTTACACCACGTTTGCTACTCTGTATGCTAATGTCGGGGACAAATGTGAATTGAGAGATCCGACGAGTGAAATTGATTGAGTTACTTGAAGGAATCCAAGTGAGTTTTGAGCTTATCATTTTTCTTCGCGAGTAATCGTTTTTGCCCATTCTTCATTCAACTTAGCAGTTTACTATTTTATACATGATCTCTATATTTTCCTTCGATTCAATCTTTAAAACAAAAAATTTGTGTTACTACATCTGAAGGTCCATCAAACTAGTAGATATGGAAGATTATTTAGAGCCCTAGAAGATGATGGAAAGACCATCTTTGACCCGTTTGAGCTTTTCTAACCATCCCTTTTGTGAAATATCCATAGTTAACCCTTTTGAGCCTTTTATTAAAAACAAAAATTTCTTTGTTAACTTATCATCCTATTCCACTCTAATTTGGAGTATTATCCTATATCTTACTTGTTCCATCACCCATTTATGTTTGAGAAAAATTTAGATGATTATTTTATTAAAAAGACGGTGCAATATAAAAAAAAAAGAAAAAAATTGATGTTTAATTAGAAAAAGAAAAAAAGGAGAAAAATAACAAATAAACAAAAGAAATGCACCTTGTAATTTCCAAAATATTTCTATTTTTTTCTCAAACATATAGTTTGTTTTTCCTATTAGCCTTTTTTTTTTAGCCATGTCCCTAACCTACGTTATGTCTTAATAAAAGTTATTCTTAATTTTAGGGAACTATATAGTCTGAAGTGGAAGCTAATAATATGGGCTGAAAAGATGTAGTGATGCATAAAAATGAATACATTGGTTTGGATAGCATTTTGTTTGACTTGAGATCATTTTATTTCTAAGCTGTGGGCATTATTCTTTTATCTTAGTAAGAGTGTGTGATACTACTTTTCTATTATTTTTTCTCAATATACCATTCATCAAAGTGACTATTTTTATTGGGTTTAATTTTTTTTTAGAGTGTCACTCCTACCAGTAAGATTTTAGGGTTTGACATGTCATTTTTTAAAGTGACTTAATTAATGTAGCTTTGATAATTTATCAGTTTGCATGTGTTTACTAGACTAACTCATATGGATGATTAATATAAGAATGATATTTCTTTAGGCTAGAGATAATGCTTATACTTTTATTTTATTGTTGTCATTAATCTGATCGAAGAAGTAAACACAATTGCCTTGAAAAAAAAAATCATTTCAGGTTTGAATATTGTTATTGCTTAAATTACTAGGGACTAGCAATAAACTGGCGGGGAGTGTGTTAAGTGGTGAAGAATGTGTATTTATAAAGGGTACAATAGTCATTTTACACTCCAAGCCTCACTAACATCTTTATTTTATGCATTTAAGTCCCTTGCACTTTAATTGTTTGTGTTTTATTATAATTTAAGTATTTTATATATCTCAAGGGTATTTTGGTGATTTCACGATGAAATAGAGATCAAACGGCAAAACGGATAGTGACACGACTCAAAAGTGTATTACTCCCAAGTATAAGAGTGTCTTGTTATAATATAACCCGGTGAGTCCGGGGTCGAACCACAGGGAAAGGATTTAAATTTATTTATTTTAATTTTTCTAAGAAAAGAAAAATAAAATATATCTAAATTAATTTTAAGTGAAAATATAGAATTAAATTAGTTAGGGCTATGGATCCACTCTTAGTAGTAAATACAATTTAACAAATTCTTTTTATCATATTTTTATTTGCTCAAAAGATTAATTATATAAATTATCATTATTTTCCAATTAATTTTATCATAGATTAAGTACTTAATGGGCCAAAATTTAATTTGTCTACAATAAGTCAAAATACAATTTTGCCATAATTTATACTAAGATATTAAGAATTTATTGTGCCAAACTCCATTGTTTGTCTACAATAAATCAAAATTCCAAAATATAAAATATGGGTAGAATTAAATAGAAAATAATTTAATTAATATAATTAAAAATAGAATTTGATTAAATCATATTTATTTTCTAAGAGTTTCACCTTACCCTAACTATAATTATTTAGCTAGACATAGTTGAGATAAAAATAAGTATTAAAACTATATTATACATACTTAAAAGAAATAAAAATAACTTAACTTGAAATTAAACTAAATTTATTTATGAAAATAATTACGAAAAATATTAAAAACACAACTAAAATTTTATTAATACAAACTAAAGAGAATTTAGGAGAAAATTGGAGAAGAAGAGCTCTCCCATTACATGAAAATGAGGCTATATTTATAGGAAAATTCGTTCATAATCTAGTGCTTTGCGGTCCATCATAAGCTTTATGTATGCACTCCACACAACCATTAGATCAAGATCTGAATGCTGGTCAAACTTTAAAAGTCAACATGACACGTGGCATCATTTGAGTAATTCAAAGAATAGGGAACAAAAACAAGTTACTATGAATTTCAAAATCTAAATATAATACAGACTGGACTATTATGATGCGTCTCAAAAGTAGTGACTCTTTACTCAGCCATCCTAGACAAACAAAAATTTTTGTTGTTTTTGGATTTTTTTTTTTAAATAAATAAACAAACACACGTATTTACAATTTACGTCAACTATCCTTACCCCCCAACTTATTCTAAACATTATCCTTGACATTATATAATTTAAAGACATTAATGCAAAAATGCGAAAAATAAAGAAAACATAAACATAAAAGGGAAATTAGGAAAATTAATACCTGACTTTGCCGCTGAAGCTTAAAAGAGATGACAATTTTTTTTTTTGGTTTTTTTTTTATAATTTAGAAATAAAACTCTAAGACTAAGAAGATGCGTTTCTAGAGTCACTACACTCTATAATTCTGCCATCTTCGACTCAAATTTATCCAAAGTTAGTCTTTACAATACTAATTAGTAAAAACATCACTAGGACAGACACATTCCACAACTGTCAACTATTCCTTCCCCCCAACCTGGATGAGACATTGTCCTCAATGTCTTAAAGGAAAGAAGTAAAGTTTAGAAGACATCACTTAAACACTAAAATAAAAATTTTACAAATTGTGAGTTAAATCTAATTTGCACTTCTTATTACTGCTACTGCTATCATCATCGGTTGACCAATCCAACGCCAAGGTCACAGGATCTGGCTTTGGTTTGTAAGCTTGTAAAAGATCAAGTAACTCATTAGCAGTTGGAGCACAAATAAACAGCTTTTTAATAGTGGGTGAAAAAAAATGATTCTTAATTGTATGGTTAATAAAGGTTAGCAAGCCGTTATAAAAATTATTAACATTTAACAAACCGATGGGTTTTTTATGAATGTTCAAATGGGCCCATGATGCAAATGTGATTAGTGCCTCTAGAGTTGCAAGATCTCCTGGTAAGAAAATAAAAGCATCAGCATGATTTTGCATTTCAATTATTCTCTCTTGCATACCTGAGACGACTAACTCTTTTCCAATTGGTGGGCCAGGTAGGCATCCTAAAGGTTTTAAAGCTTTTGGGATGATGCCTAGCACTTGGCCTCCTCTAGTGAAAACAGCTTCTGAGACAAGCTTTGATAACCCTCGATCACCGCCTCCATATACCAGGTGTAGTTTTCTCTCTGCTATAGCACAACCAAGATCTACAGCAGCTTGAACAAACTCCTTGTACAGTCCATATCGAAACCCAGAAAGCACACAAATATTTTTGAGTTGTCTACTCGAAGTTGCTGCCATTGGAACAATCTCAAAAATAATTTGTGAGGGTTTGAAAAAGAAGCACATATTTAAAGATCTTGAAGACAAAAATAATGATACACAGCTGTAAATGGGGTGGTGTATTTGTCAAATGACGCGTGAAGCTTTGGCTCATTATTCAAAAGCAAACAGTGATAAAAAAAAGGCAAACAGTAATTAGACATAAAATCAAATCATTAAAAGCAATAATGCAAAAGATAAAAGATTTAAAAGGAAAGGATATTTACTGGTAGTTGTGATTGTGGCTCACATCTTCCTCTGGTTTTACGTCCAGTAACGGCTTGAACGCCTTCTATGGGTCGAGGATAGGCTTCCCATCCAGTTTTCTTATAAACTGGCAAACAGGGTCTTTTTGAGTCAGATTCCCAAGACTAAATTGTGCTCTTTCTTTTTGGAATAGTGGCCATAACTGATGAATTTCACGTTGTACATATCCGTTTCGATTCGTCTCAAGAGATCGTAAGATGTCATCTAACGATTCTTTACTCAGGCCATCTTTAACGAATTGAATTTTATCTTCACGAGTATCAGAAACCATTCCAAAATAATTACAAATCTTTCGCTTGCATTGAAGTCTTACACAGTTACGACATTTAGAGCCAAGTCGTTTAGCTCTTCTATTTTTAGCGAATGTGCTTTTTCCAAAACCAGACATGTAAGATATAAATGGATCAGAAAACTCACCTCCCAATCGGACCTTTGCTTCAATTAACCAACGAATGTCAGGGGGAATGCCATGGAGCATTAACAGATGCAGTCTTTCACAACGAGCTTTGTAAATTTTCGTTAGAGCATTTTGAGGGAGAGAAGGAAAACGCTTATGTAGTTTATGTTGTATTTCTTCCATGTTTGGTTTTGGGGTTTCAGTTATTGTGGGACACTGAGAATACCGACTTAAGAAGTCGCGGAGTACCGTTATGCGCCATTTATACGGGATAGTAAATAAAATAACAAAAGGACAAAATCAAAACTACAAAATCAAAACAAACATGAAAGTGAACAAAACAACAAAAAGAAAACACACTAAAAATAAATAAATAAAACTTACATCCGTCCTCTTATTGCGCTAACCTCAAGTTGTAATTGAAAGTTATATATACCACCTTCTATTTCCTAAAGTTGTTGTTCAAGATCCTCAACGTAGGCTACTAACTTTGGTGGTCGTCGTTCCTAAATGGGAAGTGATTTACAACTTCGTATTAGGCCTCTTAAGTGATATTTCACATGTAAAAGGCTTCTAATGTGCCTGAAGGTGAGCTGTCTTATTGATGGACTCATGATATAAATCAGAAATATAGAGAGAGAATGCAATTATTAAACAAACACGCTTAAATAAGAATTATTAATATGCTAAAGAAAATGTGTGATGCACATTAATCGAGACATAAAAAGAAACAATTAAACAATCAAATGGTAAAATAACAGTAAAACAAAACAAAATAAAACAAAAAAAAAAAAATTTAAGTCACCCATTAAAGATTTAATCAAGATTTGGTGGGTCACTTAAATTGGTTTCGGTGTCATCTTCACGTGGTTGGTATTCCAGATATGGTTTTAATCTCTGACCATTAACTTTAAATATGACACAGTTCTTTGGATTCTCAATTTCTACAGGCCCATATGAATACACATTTTTCACAACAAATGGCCCACTCCACCTTGACTTTAACTTTCCTGGAAACAAATGAAGACGAGAATTATAAAGCAAGACTTTTTGACCAATTTCAAATGTTTTTCAAAAAATTCTTTTATCGTGAAAAGTTTTGCTTCTTGCCTTTATAATTCTTGAATTTTCATATGCATCATTACGTAATTCCTCAAGTTCATTCAATTGCAACTTACGTAATTTAAAAGCATCATCAAGGTTTTCATTGCAAGTTTTAACAGCCCAAAACGTTTTATGCTCAAGTTCAACTAGTAAGTGACAAGATTTTCCATAAACTAGATGATAAGGAGACATTCCTAAAGACGTCTTAAATGCGGTACGGTAGGCCCAAAGTGCGTCAGTAAGTCTAAGAGACCAATCTTTTCGGTTTGGGTTAACAGTCTTTTCTAAAATTTGTTTTATCTCCCTATTTGCTAATTCAACTTGACCGCTTGTTTGAGGATGATAAGGGGTAGCAACTTTGTGTTTGATGCCATATTTTTTCATTAATGACTTAAAAGGCTTGTTACAAAAATGTTTACCCCCATCACTTATAATGGCTCGAGGAATTCCAAATCGATTTAAAAGATTTTCCTTCAAAAATTTGATCACAGTTTTGTTATCATTATTTCGACATGAAATTGCTTCAATCCATTTTGAGACATAATCAACTGCAACCAATATGTAAACAAATCCAAAAGATGGTGGAAATGGACCCATGAAATCAATTCCCCAACAATCAAATATTTCTATTTCAAGTATGGGATTTAAAGGCATCATGTTTCTTTTAGTAATTGATCCCAATTTTTGGCGGTTTTCACAAGTTTTACAAAATTCATATGTGTCTTTGAATATGGTGGGCCAATAAAATCCACATTGCAAAATTTTAGCAACAGTTTTTCTTGAAGAAAAATGTCCACCACATGCTTCTGAATGACAAAAATTAATGACACTACTTACCTCATTGTTGGGAATACATCGCCGAAAAATTTGATCAGGGCAATATTTGAACAAATAAGGATCGTCCCAATAAAATTTCTTTACCTCAACCAAAAATTTCTTCTTATCCTGAGTGTTCCATTGCAAAGGCATCTCATGGCATTGAAGTAACAGAAAATAAAAATTCATCTAGAAAAGAATCATTAATAGGTGTTATGTCGGTGCAGAATTCAGATGTGATTCTTGATAAATGATCAGCAACGACATTTTCGACACCCTTTTTATCTTTGATGGTAAGGTCAAATTCTTGGAGTAACAAAATCCAACGAATTAGTCTTGGCTTGGCATCCTGTTTAGTCATCAAATATCTCACAACAGCGTGGTCAGTAAAAACAACAGATTTAGAACCAAGCAAATATGAACGAAATTTGTTTAATGCAAATACCACAGCAAGTAATTCTTTTTCAGTTGTAGAATAATTCATTTGAGCACTATCCAAAGTCTTACTCGCGTAATAAATCACAAAGGGCTTACCATCCCTTCTTTGTCCTAAAACAGCACCAACAGCAAAATCACTTGCATCACACATTAATTCAAAAGGTAATGACCAATCAGGAGATTGCATAATAGGTGCAGAGGTTAAAAGACAAATTATTTTCTCAAAAGAATTTTTACAATTATCAGTCCATTCAAATGGTGCATCTTTTAATAAGAGGTTACAAAGTGGTTTAGTTATGACACTAAAATTTTTTATAAACCTCCTATAAAATCCTGCATGTCCTAAAAAGGATCGCACATCTCTAACTGTTTTTGGTTGTGGCAATTTAGAAATGACTTCAATTTTTGCTTTGTCAACTTCAATTCCTTTAATAGACACAACATGTCCCAAAACAATTCCAGATGTAACCATGTAATGACATTTTTCCCAATTCAAAACAAGTTCTTTTTCAACACATCTTTTCAAAACTTTTTCCAAATTATCAAGGCAATTATCAAAAGAATTCCCAAACACAGTCAAATCATCCATAAAGACCTCTAAACAATGTTCAACCATGTCACAAAAAATACTTAACATACATCTTTGAAATGTTGCAGGAGCATTACAAAGTCCAAATGGCATCCTTTTAAATGCAAATGTTCCAAAGGGACATGTAAATTTGGTCTTTTCTTGATCTTCAAGTGCTATAGGAATTTGATAATAGCCTGAGTAGCCATCTAAAAAGCAGTAGTATGGATGTCCAGCTACTCTTTCTAAGATTTGGTCAAGAAATGGCAAGGGAAAATGATCATTACTAGTGGCTTCATTTAATTTTCTATAATCAATGCACATGCGCCAACTAGATATAATTCGTGTTGGAATTAACTCGCCTTTTTCATTTTTAACAATAGTGATTCCAGATTTTTTTGGCACTACTTGTGTAGGGCTTACCCACATACTATCAGAGATAGGGTAGATAATTCCCGCATCAAGCAATTTAAGAACTTCTGTTTTTACTACTTCTTTCATGTGTGGGTTTAATCTTCTCTGAGGTTGTTGGCATGTTTTGGCATTTTTCTCCAAATTAATTCTATGTGTGCAAATTAAGGGATTAATGCCTTTGATATCATTTAAAGTCCATCCAATTGCTTTTTTATGCTTTTTAAGAACAGATAGTAACTTACCTTCTTGGTTGCTCGTTAGAATAGAAGAAATCGCAACAGGATAAGTTTGTTCTTCTCCAAGAAAAGCATACTTCAATCCTTCTGGCAAAGGTTTCAATTCCAGTTTAGGTGCTTCTTGTTGTCCTGTCTTTTCAATGATTCCAAGCTCTTCAAATTTTGAGTCTTCATCATGATTTTGTAAAATCTGCATAGAATCAAGCAACGAATTTATATTAGAAGTATCAAGTTCAAGTTGCTTATTTGAATTAATTGAATTAATCAAGCAAATATCAGTAAGTTCAGAAAAATTCCCTTTTTGAATATTTTCGTCTATACAAGATTCAAGCAATTCCTTTTGTTCATCAATATCATCATCATTCTCATTTTCTTCATTAGGTTGCCTACACATATTGAAAACATTCAATTCCAAAGTCATATTTCCAAAGGACAAATTCATTAAACCATTCCTACAATTAATCAAAGCATTAGCAGTTGCTAAAAATGGTCGGCCCAGAATTAAAGGAATTGGTTTGTAATTATTCACAACAGGTTCAGTTTCCAAGACAATAAAATCCACAGGATATATGAATTTATCAACTTGTACTAAAACATCTTCCACTATTCCTTTTGGTACTTTAACTGATCTATCGGCAAGCAAAAGTGTAGTTGAAGTTGATTTTAACTCACCAAGATTAAGTTGAAGATAAACTGAATATGGAAGCAAATTAACACTAGCACCAAGGTCTAGTAGAGCATGTTCAATTCGGTGATCACCAATAATACAAGAAATAGTAGGACAACCAGGATCTTTATATTTCAATGTATTACTAGTAGATAGAATGGTACTTACCTGTTCAGCCATAAATGCTTTCTTTCTTACTTTCAATTTCCTCTTGACAGTGCATAAGTCTTTCAAAAACTTGGCATATGAAGGTACCTGCTTAATTGCATCTAACAGAGGAATGTTAACTTTCACTTGCTTAAAAATTTCATAAATTTCAGAAGAGTGGTTTGATTTCTTTGGTTTATTCAATGCGTGCGGAAATGGTGGTTCAGGTGGAACAATAGTTATTTCTTCACTAGGTGTAAGTTTATTTAAACCTTTCTTACCCTTTGAATTTTCATCATCTTTGTCTTCACAAGGTTTAGGAATAGGTCTGTCAACAACCTTACCACTACGAAGAGTTATAACTATCTTGACTTGGTCCATGGGTACATTTTGTTGATTTTTAGGGTTTGGTTGTGGTTGAGCTGGAAATTTACCTTTCTCTTGAATTGTGAGTGCAGAAGAAATTTTAGCAAGAGTATCTTTCAAATCAGAAAAAGTTTGTGCATTTTGATTGTTAATAACATCTTGCTTTCTAATGAACGTATGCATTGTATCTTCCAAATTTTTCCATGGTGGTGGAACATATGGTGCATAAGGCTGAGAATTTTGAAAATTTTGTGGAGGTGGTGCTTGTGAAGATTGTGCATTGTTATTATTTCTCCAACTAAAATTCGGATGATTTTTCCAACCAGGATTATAAGTCTGTGAATATAGGTTTGGCTTATTAAAATTGTTAATGGCATTAGCTTGATCATGGAGACATTCTTTAAGTGCAGGCAGAGTGGGACAATCTTGAGTGAAATGGTCATTAGAACTACAAACATTACATGCAATTTCTTGAACAGATTTTACTTGATCACTCTTTTTATGCTCTAAGGCTTCAACCTTCCTAACTAGGGATGCAAATTTTTCTTGTAAATCATGATCTTCCCTAAGATTATGGATTCCTCCACTGGATGGAGATGGTTGTGGTTTATTTGACAATTCAAAGGTTCCAACAGTATCCTAATATTGTGCATTTTTAGCTAATTGGTCAAGGTAATCTAGTGCATCTTCAGGATTTTTATCCCTAAATTCACCATTACACATCATTTCGACTACTTGTCTACTTTGGGGTATTAAGCCTTCGTAGAAATAAGTGACCAATCGCCAAGTTTCAAAACCATGGTGTGGACATATATTAAGCAAGTCTTTAAACTTATCCCAACATTGGTATAATGTTTCTCCATTTTTTTGAGTGAAAGAAGTGATTTGCCTTTTAAATGAATTGGTTCGTTGAGGTGGAAAGAATTTTTTCAAAAATTGTTCTTGCATATTATTCCAAGTTCTTATTGATCCAGATCTAAGATTTTGTAGCCAAGTTTTAGCTTTATCTTTTAATGAAAAAGGAAAAAGCTTTAATCTGATTATGTTCATGCTACAATTTTGGTCTGTGTATGTATTACAAACTTCCTCAAAGTCTCTTAAATGCAAGTATGGATTCTCAGATTCTAAACCATGAAATGTTGGTAAAAGTTAGATAGTACCTGGTTTGAAATTGAATCGAGATGCCTCAGGAGGAAATACAATACACGACGGTGCTCCAGTTCTGATCGGATTCATGTAGTCTCTCAACGTTCTTGGTTGATTCTGATCTCGTGCATCATGTTGAGAGTGATTGTCTTCTTGATCAATTTGAGGATTAATTTGACCCAGAATGTTTTCTTCGTGGATTTCTTCCATGATTGGTGGCCGTGATTGAGATTTACGGATTAATCTACCACTAGAAGATCGAGACCAGTGTCTCATACAACAATGATGATATGTGTGTGTGTGTGAAATTATATTACAAAAATATTACATAAAAAAAATAACACAAGAACTGAATGAAAATTACACAAATAAAAAATGCTAAACAAATTAAAAAAAAAATTAATTGCAAAAAATTTAAAATTAACAGTTTCGGGCGGTGAACCGACATTTTAAACTAATAAAAAAATTAAAATTAACAGTTTCGGGCGGTGAACCGACCCTTTAAACTAATTGCAGAAAAAAAAATAGAAAATTAAAATTAACAGTTTCAAGCGGTGAACCGACCCTTTAAACTAATTGCAGAAGAAAAAAATACAGAAAATTAAAATTAACAGTTTCGGGCGGTGAACCGACCCTTTAAACTACAAACATAAATTAAAGCAAAAAAAATGCAAAAAATTAAATTGCTGAAATTTAAAGAAGTTAGAAAGTTAGGAGTTAATAATTAGTTTGTTTAGTCCAAATTATGTCCAAGATTTAAGTCCAAGTTTGATTATTATGAGAAATTTCGTCCAGGGACTGATTCGCAAAGTTCTTTACAATTTTATGGTCGCACAACAATTTGTAGAAGTTTAGAACAAAGCCATGTGGGATGAAAGTGAAGATTCTGAAAAGTTTTGTAGGTAGAAGAGTATTTAAGGAGAAACAAAAAAAAAATCAAGGAAATGAAAGGAAAAACGAAAATAAGAAAAATAAATATCTTTCCCCGGCAACGGCGCCAAAAACTTGACACGATTCAAAAGTGTATTACTCCCAAGTATAAGAGTGTCTTGTTATAATATAACCCGGTGAGTCCGGGGTCGAACCACAGGGAAAGGATTTAAATTTATTTATTTTAATTTTTCTAAGAAAAGAAAAATAAAATATATCTAAATTAATTTTAAGTGAAAATATAGAATTAAATTAGTTAAGGCTATGGATCCACTCTTAGTAGTAAATACAATTTAACAAATTCTTTTTATCATATTTTTATTTGCTCAAAAGATTAATTATATAAATTATCATTATTTTCCAATTAATTTTATCATAGATTAAGTACTTAATGTGCCAAAATTTAATTTGTCTACAATAAGTTAAAATACAATTTTGCCATAATTTATACTAAGATATTAAGAATTTATTGTGCCAAACTCCATTGTTTGTCTACAATAAATCAAAATTCCAAAATATAAAATATGGGTATAATTAAATAGAAAATAATTTAATTAATATAATTAAAAATAGAATTTGATTAAATCATATTTATTTTCTAAGAGTTTCACCTTACCCTAACTATAATTATTTAGCTAGACATAGTTGAGATAAAAATAAGTATTAAAACTATATTATACATACTTAAAAGAAATAAAAATAACTTAACTTGAAATTAAACTAAATTTATTTATGAAAATAAATACGAAAAATATTAAAAACACAACTAAAATTTTATTAATACAAACTAAAGAGAATTTAGGAGAAAATTGGAGAAGAAGAGCTCTCCCATTACATGAAAATGAGGCTATATTTATAGGAAAATTCGTTCATAATCTAGTGCTTTGCGGTCCATCATAAGCTTTATGTATGCACTCCACACAACCATTAGATCAAGATCTGAATGCTGGTCAAACTTCAAAAGTCAACATGACACGTGGCATCATTTGAAGCATCCGATTTGGTCAAAGAACGGTTGAGATTTGGCGGGTTAATGGGCGGATCGGGTCAACCCAAATACAAAGGTTCGGATCCTCCAACCCAACTCACCAACCATAGCCACGTGGCATGATCGTAGTCATTGAATTATGAACGGTTGAGATTTGGTCAAAGTTGACAACTATCCAGTGCACTCATATCTATCGTAAGCTCATTCTTTTTTATCCATAGTATGCTGCCACATCATCAGTCAATGCCACGTCAGCATACGGTATGTGTGAATGTTGTCGTATACGTGAATAGTACCGTATACGTGAATAGTGCCGTATACATGAACAGTACATATGACCCTTTATGTCTCTCCTAAGGTTTTTGGACTTCCGGAATCCAAATTTGACGTCCGTTTATCTGTTTGGAGCCTCGAATTGCGTCAAAGTATTATTTCACCTAATAAACACACAAAAATACATAATATCAAATATTTAAAATCTTAACTAGAAATTCATAACATATTACATAATTACAAATATAAATTATAACATAAGCACAAAATACCATTTAATCACTAGATAAAAATACAATTTTTAACACTAATCAGATAGCATTTTTAAGTTTGGAACAACGAAAATTCTTAGAAGTATAACAGAGTAAATGGTACTATTCACGTATACGTATGTTAACGTGGCATTGATCAATGATTTGGCAGTACCTTATTAGACTGAAAAAGCTGACATGGCATTGATCGATGATGTGGCAGCATAGTATTAGACTGAAAAAAGGGCTTAAGTTACATGCGACACACCAAATCACAACCGCTGATGACATGTTCCAAGCAATTAGAGCTTGCCACATGGCGCAATCCTGAGCGTCCGAACTGTTTTCATCTGATGGCCATGATTTACTCATTGTATCTATAAAAGAGGGACTCCCTCCCTAATTGGACAGCTCTGAATCTGAATTTGAGCTCCATTTTGTCAAATCTCCCCTCCATCTTGTATTTTCTACGTATTTTAATAAAATTCTCATTTTACCTCTATTTAAAAAATGAGTAACAAATATATTTTCAAGCATGGGTTGAAAGTGAAGCCTCAACATATTCCGTAGGCTTAATTTTAGTAAGTTTACTTTCTCTCCCTCTCTGATTTTTGTGGTTGTTTTGAATTGTCTTTGATAGACAATGTATCTTGTTTAGGTATGCATTGGTTATATCGGCTCCTAGTGAAAGATTATTACTGTCTGACACGATGAGCACTTAGTATCATATTTATTAGAGAGAGGCTTTCCTCTGGTATTTGTGGGTCGTCTTGACTTAGTGTCGACAGAGAGTGAATCCAAGTTATTTAGTGGACGGTCTTGCCACGTTGTCGACAGAAGGATTTTTATCGTCTAGCACAACGTGTTCTTGACACCACGCTTAAAGGAGGATGGTTACAATTAGTGCTTGACACCATATTTATTAGAGTAAGGCTCATGAGGAGTGGAAACCCCCTTCATGATTTAATTGGCACTAAAAAAAAATATTCTGCACACGGTACAGTGTTGAGTGTGGATCTAGAGACTCAAGCACTTTAGTCACATAGTTTTAACTTTAAGTTTTCCTGCATTTTTATTTTAAATTTTAGGATAGACTAAATCACCTTCACCACAAATTAAGTTATCAAATTATAAAATCCCTATGCATTTGAAATCCACTTCCTTGTGGGATCGACACTTGTCACCATTAATCTATTCTACAATAGATTCGTGTGCTTGCGAGTTTGATAAAATTTGCACAACACATATGCTTCACTCAGATCCATAGTCAACATATTTGCCTCAATATGAACAACAACAGGATATAATATGACTGATCAAGAACAGAGATAAGATGAGTAATTAGATCTATTTCACTCACAGAACTACCAGCCAAAGCAAGGCCATCAGTTATAGTTTTGAATTTTGTGAAATACTCTGACATTGACAAAGATCCTTTTCTCAATCTCAAATTGCTTAGGAGCATTTTCATATGAACTTTCTTGGCCATAGATTCAGATCCCAAATTATTTTTCATGCTTTTTCCACAATTCAGAAGAGATCTTAGAGCTTACCACTAGGATGAGGATGTCAACACTCATAGATGACATGATCCATATGAACAGAAGCTGATCTTGACGTTTCCATGCAACATACTCAGAATTTTCTTGACCTTCGATGTTAGATGAGGAGCCTTCAGATCTAGATCCAGAAGGAAGAAATTGATTAGGACAGAGCCTTGATCCAACAATGTAACATTCAAGTTCATTTCCGCGAATTGAAGAGAGCACTTGCTGTTTCCAGATTGTGTAATTTGTGCGATCTAGCTTGATCGAAGTAGTAAAGGTGAAAGAGGTTATGACTGTAGCATTGGATAGTTGATTTGAGTTTGTTAAAGCCATAAGTGAGGCTCCGATACCAAATTAAAGAAAATATACTCTTGTTTATATTGTTTGTTTGTTGAGAAAGTGAAGAGAAAATTTATTGATTCAGAGAGAAAAATACAATCTGAGTATATTTGTTTGCTACACTCTGAACTAAAAATTACAACACTTTATGTAAGTGTGTGTAGAATCTTGTACAGTGACAAACGCGTGTTAATAATTGTTGGCTATTTATAACAAACTGCGTAAAGGGAAAATAACCACCTAAAAGTTGTATAACAGTTTTTTAATATAACTGCTGACGTGGCTGCTGACTCATCACTTTACTTAACGACATGCTAACACCTCAACTAACTCCAACTAGCACTCATTCTTAACAGTTTTTTTTTTTTTTTTTTTATGAAGGTGTTCATGATTATGATGATCCAAGTGTTTATTAAATTTTATTCCTTGATGAAACGTTGGCAGATTTACCTTTACAAGAAGATCTCTTCTTCCCCTAATGCCCACGGACGCAATAACTAGGGGTCCTTTAGACTATGATATTCATGAAATCACTTTATGGATCTTGGCCACCGGAGATTACAAAATTCCCCGACAACTTACACACAAACTGATCAATCCAGACTCAATTTATGAACTGAAATTGCGACAACCAAGTGAGAAATCTCAACTGGGATTTACAAAACATGCAATCTGGCTTCATAATCCACTTTCATGCACGTCTTGAACACGACCAAATATTAATAATAATATCCTCCCACAGCCACATGCTGCCACCACCACCACCACCGAGAAGATATTGTACATAGAATGGATGACAGCAGCAACTTTTAAACCTACGATGGCATGTCACAATTCTTGACCAACATTCTTGATGATGAGGGACTAACAATCGATACCGATGGAAGATTTTTATGTGACCTCCGGTTGTAACCTCTCCCGCCTGACGGGTTGAGGATGCTAGTGCTTCCTCAATCTTTGAGAATTTATAGGTGGATTGTGTGCTTAGATATGCGAAGTGGTTAAGTTTTAGTCCTTGTTTGGTATAGAGGTTGGGCAACTGTACAGTACTAAAGTGTTTGATAAACACTAACTACTATGGATTGGAAGCTAAGTTGATTTAATCAACTCATGATTTATGATGAAAAATCTATGTTAAAATTGTTATCCACAACAGCTGTAAGTTAAAAGATACGTTACCTCAATACTAAACAAGGCCCTAATCCCCGCAATCATTTGTCAAATTTTTGTCAATTTCATTTGATTTGGCGATGGATCATTATAAGTGCTAATTCATACCTTAAATTTTCTGAATCATTCGTAATTTACATTTTATATTATTTAATTCATTTTAATATTGTTAAGGCATTTCATTTTATTTCTAATTTTATGCAAAATTAGATGTTACATCTATTATTGTATAATTATATATTTAAATAGCATAACTTATACACATGAATTTTAATGGATCTTAATATATATATAAGTGTTTTAATATATATAAGTCTTTAAAACCCTGCAGTTTTAAAATTTTCCCAGACCTTCCCACACTTTAAAATCTTGGATCAGATCGGGACTACATATATATATAGTCATTCACTACTAAAGGCAGGGTGCACACTAAAATATAACAAATACATATTTCAATACATAAGAGACCATGTTTTTTGTCTATTAGTTGCATCCTTTCTAGAGAACTACTATTATTATTATTACTACATATATGAACCAATACCTTCTCGTGATTGATTGGTTGCGAGCATGGTATTCGGATGACAAATAGGCATTTATAGTTTAAATGAACACTTGAGATTTTAGTAAGAATAAAGTAATTGAAAATGATAAATGAACAAAATTATGATAAAACAATTTTTTTTTAGGTGGGGCTATTTGAACCCATGAAACTACTTATTAGACCTAGCTTTAAAAATAATATTTAATTATTAAGATACCCTTAGATCAAATTACAATTATAGACATTAAAATATAATTTAAAAAACACAAAATTTTTATTATTTGAACCCATTTTTATATTCAATGTTATATTTTATATTCTTTATTTTTTATTAATCTTAGAACAGATATAAAGTGTATATGTCAGCAAGCCCCTAGTGAATTGGTTTCATCATGTAGTTGCATCTCATGATTAACTGTAGAGGCTTATATCTTTTTTTTTTTAAATTTAAAACCACCCAAGGGTGGGAGGGGGGGGGGGGAGTAGGCGGGACCCCCTTACCAGTAGATTAATATAAAAAAAATAGAAAATACATATGGAGGGGGACATAGACCAAAACCTCTAAGCATGTAAACAAAAACAACCAGTAAAATGACATCAAAATGTAATAATAAGCTAAAGGGAAGAAACTAATGCATTCGCCCATATGTTTTCTTACGATATTTGCTACCAGTAGTTAACTTGAAACCTTTCTTAGAACTAGAGGAATGTAATCCAGCAACACTAAAATCACGATCCAAACCAAGCCCCCCAATACCCTCAGGCTCAGATGCAAAATACTGATTAGCCACGAAATTATCCTCAGAGCTAAACTCCTCATCAGATTGGAAAGGAATACCCATAGAATGAGAGTTAAACCCAATAGTCATGGTTCGAATATCATCAACTGTATCACGAAAAAAGGTAGAACCAACAAAAATCCTCCGAGCGCCCCGCTCAGGATTAGAAAATCCCCTAACATCCTGCCGACCGGGATCCAGTAAACTTGGAGCATCCTAAACGTGCAAATCCGAACCTAAAATAGAACCCTCGTCTGCATCTACCTTAGCAACAGCCTCATGATCTGCATCATCCTCTGCACCATCGACATCAACCCTAACAACCAGAACAGGAGGCCGAACATCCAAACAAACATCCACATTACCATCAGGCCTCGGAGGACAAACTTCCTCATCCACAAGTTGAGGAATTATACCAAAAACAGGCTCCGAAGGCCGACTATCAGAAACCACAACGTACTTAGCGACTGGACCCTCACTAGGCTGTACCTCCGCAGAGGACATAGTAGCAACCCTTGGCTGCACATCTGCAGGAAACATAGGCTCCTAGCCCTTGTCAGGAACAACACGTGGAACAGGAGGCTTATATCTTTAAGATAAATGCTTTAATATAATGAATCTTAGTAATAGAAAGAGTTACAATTTGTTTTACTTTTTTATAATTAAATAAAATAAAATTTTCTTCGTGACAAGGATAGTAAAGTATCTAAAAAAATTTTATCTTATTTTTTACACAACATGATTCTTCTACGTTCTTTTCTAGTAAAATTTGGGTATTTTATTCGTAAACCATAAAAATTTAATATTTTATTGAATTATTTCTTGAATGAATCAAAAAATCATAGACAACTACAAAATTTTTGGTTTGTTTATGGATTGGATTATATAAACGAAATATTTGAATTCATTATTTTGAACACATATAATTTTTTAGTAAAAACACTATTATTATACAAGTTGGGTTTAGTAAGGGTATATTTGGTATTTAGGTGGGTTTATTGAGTAAAATTTAAAATTTCAAACTTTGATAATAAGTTTATTTAATAAATGACTTTAATAAGTAGTTTTGTGGGTTCAAATAACCCCACCATTTTCTTTAATGATTTTACATATTTCTTTTACTAATTTCTCAAAACTGACTAAAAGACAAAAATTTTTATTTTCTCTAAACTAATTGCTATTGTTAAAAATGTAATGATTTAATTTAGAAAGGTGAAATTATAGGATACAAAATTAATAATATTATTATTTGTCTTTTCAAAGACTAATGAAATTTTAAAATATTGGAGGAAACTAAAAAAAGGGAAAAAAGAAAATTAATTACAAGACAGAACTTAAAACGGAACTTAAAAAAAAAAATTCATTATTATAGTAAATTATTAGCTTGGCAATTCATTTATTCAGGAAGTGTACCCATTCTGTCATCCCAACGCAATCCTACTTGCTCTCTTGCATTAGGGTTCCAGCGAACAATCAAATCCTTCCATTCCAAAACCAAACAACAAAAATTGTCCTCATCAGTGTAATCACGTACACAAAAATAATACTTCTTGGCTTTGTCAAAATGATTGAAAATCTCAAGAGTTAAATATTGAAAAATATGATTTAAAATATCGTCATGTGACAATGTAAGCTTTCCTGTTGTGATATCTTCATTGGTGATTCATTTCTGATCACCCATGGATATACACTGAGTTCTGTTTGTACTGGATGATCAATGCCTCTTATTTCAATAACACTACAAGACATTCTACTTGAAGATGCATCAACTTCCTCAGCGTTGGTGGAAAAAATTTGAAGAAGACAAATTTCTTCATGGCTGCTATGGCTTATGTGAACTCAAGACCTTTTTTTTTTTTTTTTTTTTGATTAAGATGGGGCTCTAAAGAGAGCTAAGACACTACATAACGGGGATGAGCAACCCCATACAAATCATTAGCAAGAAAACTACCAATCCCATGGGGGGATTAGGAAAAGTTGTAAACCCAAAGACAACTTATGAGCATAGGTTGCAAGCAAATCCGCAGCGGAATTTGCTTCACGATACACATGGTTAATGGCTATGTTCCAATCTCGCTTGATGAGGTCCTTGATGGATCGGATTAGAGGAGTGTGCTCATTAATATCCTCCATCGGTTTGTTTACCAGTTGAACAACACAACAACTGTCAACCTCTACCTGCAAGAACCGGATTCCATGTCTCCAAGCTAAAATTAATCCTTGATAAAGGCCCCAAAGCTCTGCAACAGTGACAGAACAGAACCGAATATTCAGACCAAAACCAGTAATCCACATGCCAAGATGTTGCGAATAAGACCACCGGCACTGGAAGCTCCTGTCGTCTTACATGCTCCATCTGTGTTCAGTTTACACCACGGCCATACGGGTTGTTTCCAAAAGATCCATCTTTCAATTTTCTTGTGTCTCACAGCCAAAGACGAGATGTTAAGGTTATGAATCTCCTCAGCGCAAATCTTGATATCTTGTATGATGCTAGCACTATCCATAGACTGCTGTTGAAACAGAAACTGATTCCTCCAGTACCACGGACGCCAAATAGCAACTCCAAAGAAAATGCACCAACTAACGCCCGATCCCATCAGCCCTTCGTTTCTTAAGTTTATACAAATCCAGTCCTTTAAGTCCAGCTAGTAGAAATATGGCCGAGAAACTACAGGAATAATATTATTCCAAATCCTCTTTGCAACCATGCAACCTCGTAACACATGCAACGTGCTCTCAAGAGATGATCCACATCGCTCACAACTGCAGTCCTCCATCATTTGCCTCCTTGAAAATTCAGCTCTTGTCTTAAGCCTATCATTCAACACTAACCAAATGAAAAAACAAATACTTTGGGGGCCTTTCCAACTCCACGCAAGGCTCCAGCACTTCTCTTTTTCACTGTAATCAGTCTTTGATAGAGCCTTATACGCAGATTGCACAGTAAAGTATCCCTTAGCTGATTCTGCCCAAAAGAGTTGGTCAGCATCACCTGCGGCCAAAGGAGGCTTAAAGGAAGCAATTCGGATGATAACATTGTGCGGTAGTAAGTGGCTAAAACTCTCCCAATGCCAATAGCCATTATCATCAACAAAATCCGCAACTTTTTGGTTCAAAAGATTGAGAGGAACTGGAGCGAGAGCATAACTGATCAGGGGTTGAGTTTTTGTCACCCAACAATCCAACCAAAACCGAACCGTCCGGCCATCCCCAATATTTCACCGAATCCCACTCTTCATATCATTACAAATTCTCCCAATAGACTTCCAAAGATGAGATCCATACCTAGTTGGTAACTCATGCGGCACATTCTCAGGATTCAAGCCATACTTCTTGAGTAGTACCTGAACCTACAAGCTGTTTGGCTTCGCAATTAGACTCCATCCCACTTTCATTAACAGAGCTTGGTTCATCAAGTCCAGATTCTTTAACCCTAATCCACCATAACTCTTGGGTTGTCAAACCTTATCCTATCTAACAAGGCTCTTCTTCCTTGAGTATTTGCACCACTCCAAATAAAGTTTCTGCAAACTTGGTCAATCTAGTTTTTAACACTAGCAGGTAGATTTGTGGTTTGCATAGTATATACGGGAAGATTGTAGCACTGATTGAGCAATAGTGACTCTACCTGTTAAGGACAAGTGAGTGGCATTCCATCCAGAGAGCCGACGTTCAACCTTATCAAACTGTAATAAGTAATTTTTGACACCCTGAGTGCAAGAGGGGCATTCCAAGATAAGTTCCCAAGTCTTTTGTAACAGAAAAACCGAGCGTGTTAGCTACCTACTTAGCCTCATCAGTTTTGACATTTTTTGAGAAAAAAATCTGAGTTTTATCCTTGCTGAACTTTGCTGCCGAGCCGTCACAGAAAATATCAAGAACAGAACTTATAATTCTTACTTGATCACAAGTAGCCTCAGCCAGAAGCAAGAGATCATCAGCAAAAAACAGATGTGTAAGGGGAGTCCCATTTCGAACAAGACGCACTGGTTTCCAGCCCCCCATATCTACCGCATGCCTGATTCCATGGCTCAGTTTCTCTATGCACAAAACAAAAATATACGGGGAAATAGGATCACCATGTCTAATGCCACGTGATGGGGCAAAATCCTAAGTCATTTCACCTTCCCACAGAACATTCATCTGGGCATTAGTAATGCAATCCATAATGAGGTGGACCGAATCAGATGGAATTGTAGCCTCCAAAAGAGTGTCATTAATAAAGCTCTACCTGAGCCTGTCATAAGCCTTCTCTAAATCCACTTTAATTGCCCTTTGCCCCCTCTTACCGGATGTTCGTCTCATAGAGTGAATTACTTCTTAAGCCACTACACAATTCTCGACAATGTGGCGTCCCGAAAGAAAACTTGTTTGGTGAGGACCAATAAGATAAGGAATGATGGTTTTCAGTCTGTCTGCAATCATCTTCGTGATTGTTTTATAAAAATGCTCATAATAAATCGACACAGAGAGGGACCAACCACACACCACTGGGATTGGTAAAAGATAGCATTCAAACCATCAACCCCGGCCGCTTTTAAAGGTTTCATGGTAAAAACTGATTTTTAATCTCCCTTTCATCTATTGGCCCTTGCAAAACCGACATGCTATCCTCATCAATCATAGGAAATTGAGCCCTGATACGGTAAGGTTGGGGGTTATTATTCTCCTCCATACGAAGCTTTGAGAAAAACAGAATAAAATGTCTTTTGATGGCTTCAACCTCATGCAGCCACTGCCCGTTCTCATCTTTAATAGCCACAATTTTATTTCTCCTTCTTCTAGTTAGCGTCTTTTGTGAAAAAAGGCCGTATTTATGTCTCCATGCATAAGCCAATCTTTTCTAGACTTTTTTTTCCATAGCAAATCCTCCTAAGTGAGGACTTCTTCTAGCTCCTTTTTCAACTTTAATTCAAGTCGAAAAAGGCTATTTGATGTAGAAACTTCTAGTGCTTTTTGGATACCACCAAGGCGAGCCATTAGCCGTCGTTTTCTTTTGAAAATATTACCAAAAGAGTCATTGTTCCATTTAGAGACGTTGCTTGTGAAATACTTGACCTCTGAAGGTAGGGCACTGTAGGGTTCCAGTTGGAGGACTCAGGACACGAAATTACCAAAGTCTTTGTGAGTTAATTAACCAGGCTGCCAAGAAATGAAATGGCTTTTACCCCCGATTCTTTCTCGGCCAAGAAATGAAACGGCTTTTGCCCCCTATTCTTTCTCTCTGTCTTATCAAGCGAACGAGGATTGGTCTATGGTCTAAATCAACTTTCGGTAGGTGGAGCACCGAGCAATTTGCAAAATCTCTCAATCAATCTTCATTTGCAAACTGCCCTATCTAGTCTTTTGAATAGTGAGCCATGAGACCAAGTAAACCTAGGACCGTGAAACTTGAGGTCATATAATTTACTTGAATGGAACCAATTTTGAAAACCACTACAAATCCCCCCTTCTTTTCCGAAGCATATAAGATTGTGTTGAAGTCCCCTTCGATAAGCTAAGGTCCTTGGATTTTGCTGGCAATCCTTCCAAGGTGTCCCAAAGACAGCGCCGACTAGAATGAATAGGACTAGCATAGAGAGCAGTTATCCAAGAAAGAAGGCCTTTATTCTTTGTAATCTTAAAATGGATAAACTGCGTGTGATTAAGAATTACTTCCACATCAAAAAAATCTTTCACACAAAAGCCAAATCCCCGCTGAGAAACCAATCGCTTCCACTCCGTGAGATTAACAAAACCACTCTTCTTAATGAACTTGTCTGCTTTAAAGCCACTGATTCTAGGCTACAAAAGGATGGCCATAGTTGGATTGTAATTTTTTATCAACCCCATAAAGGCACGATGAAAATTCTTTGAGCCAGCTCCGCGGACATTCCAGAACATTATGGAGATAGACGTTGACAAAAAGGACACAAAAAAAAAAAGGACGCCTTACAAACCCGGCTCCGAATCACACAATCCATCTCCATATCCTTTTCATCCTCCAGAGGTATCTTCTTCAGAGGACTCAGTACCTTCGTCACTCTCGCCCATATGGTCACTGTCATCCTCATCATCATCCATATTGTCAATCCCGGTCAGAATATGCCATAATCAGGAGGTTCACCATGGGCTTTGGATTTTTGGATATGGTCATCCGCGGCAATGAGACCACGCTGAGGTATAGTCAAGGTGGAGTTTTTGGGATTGTCATGTGTGGTCTTCTCCGAATCAAAGGAAATTATGTGTGTGAAACAGGGGGTTTAAGCTAGTTGAGATAATAGTTGGACCGGGATTATTGGCTTCGTGTGCATGGGTTTTAAGTGGCTTACGTGCATTTTGCATGGCTTTTTGTTTGGTGGGATCAGGTGTGGTCGTTGTATTTTGTGTAGGCATTGCTGACCGTGGATCCTTGCTCAGATGCTCAGCACCGGATCCAAACCCTTTTGTTTTCAGCATGTTAAACAACGTCGGGATTTGAGCTAGTGTCAGGATTTGTCTTTTTTGGTCATTGTTGTTTCTGTGATTTGGCATACCTGAAGTTGTATTTAGCTGAGGTCTGATTGTCCAATAAGGGGTCAGAGTAGCCCATGTTTATGGCATTATCGGATTCTTCTTCATTAACGTTTGCTAAAACTCCAAAACGTGATTCCTTTCCATAATTGCTCCATTGACCATGCCCCGAATCACTCAGAATTTGCTTCCCTTTCACCAACCGATTCTTGCCTTTTCTAGTGACCACCATCCAAGGGCCAAATTTGGGATTACTACCGGAATTTACTCCGGCTGCTACTGCCGCCGTATTCTTCACTGTATTGCCTCCAAGGTTGCGACCCACAGCTCCAGCTGACAAGATTCTATTGTTCGTTCAGGACATAGGTCACTATTGTGCCCATATTTGCCGCACGTGCTGTCTAGTAAGAATTGAGACACCAGTGGTTTATTGAGGGCCACTACAACCGCTATACGTGCAAACTTCCCCCTCATGGCTGATTCAGTATTGTAGTCTATCCGAACAACTTCTCCAATGATTTGACCAATCATCCGAAGGATACTTTTGTGGTAATAATGGAGGGCTATACCAGGTAGCCTGATCCATGCAATGACTTAATTGATTGTTTCCTTAGCACTGTCGAAATGGGGCGTCCATGGTTGCAGAACGAGATAGTGTCCCATGATTGTCCACGGTCCTTTAGTGAGGGCAAAGTCAGCATCACTTCCTGATCTAAAGCGAACAAGGAAATAGTCATTTTTCTAGTCTATGACCGAGAACCCTAAAGCAGACTTCCATAGATTTTCCAAACGGTTACAGAGAGTTTTGTAGCCAATGGACCTTCCCAGCAACTTAACTACCACTGTGTGTTGCCAAGATTTGACAAGTTGATCATGGATTCTCTTCGAGAAAGAAAAAGATGGTATGTTACCATTATCACCCACTACAACATTCTCCGGCTCAAAAATCAAATCATCCTCATCTCCAATCATCTCTTCTCCATCCATCGTTTGTGACTCCATTAGCTTATCTCGAAAGGAAACTTGCTCTGGGTTATCCCCATCATCCCCTCGAGCCCTAAACTTCGCTTTCTTGGTGAAGCGATCATCGTTCATAGGCGGTGAAGGTCCTTCTCCATGTTGCTGTTTGTTTACATTGTCTTAACTTTGAATTCAAGACCTTTAATTACGTTTAACTAAAATTTATGGTGAAAGATATGTGTCTATTTAAAGAAGTACTCAAATCTTGTACTTCCATTTTGGAATTAGGCTAGCTTGTCGCTGCCAGTTTTGAAGAATTTAATTATTAATGTTCAAATGATGAACTGATTTCGGAAGTTGGAATAATGGAGCTTAGTTAATTTCCTTTATCTTTAATTAGAATGTGAAAGGAATCTTTTGGTCTTCTATGTTTTTTTTTTTGGGGGGAAAGCTACCAACTAATTGCTGCAAGATTTGCAAGCTAACTTAGTGTGTCAATTAAAATACGTTCCTTCGTTGTTAAAATAGATTGTCAATGAACCGCTATTATTAAAGTCCAAAAATCATAAACATGAATTGTAGAATAATATATTGCAGATGAACAAAAAAAAAAAAAATGTATTGGGCCGGATTCATTTGAAATTCTGGGGACGCCCTCAAGGTGAAAAAGTAAAGATCATGATCAAAATATATATTGATGGAAAAAGCTAAAAGCCCCGAAGCATAGTTGGCTCCGAGAATTTTTAAATTAAAAATTTTTAAAATTTAAACATTTCATTCATTCACACCCCTATATTTAGTAATTAATTGATTTATTAAATTAATTGAATTGATTTCGAATTAATTCCGCAAAACTGGTATCAGAGCCAAGTAATTGGTATAAATAATTAAAAATAGAAGATGATCTAATTATTTATAATATTAATCCTGAGGGATATAATTTATTAATTGATAGTAACATTATAAGATATAATATTGGTCAACATATGCAATATTATTCACAAGAAAGAAGAGATTTAGATTAAACAATTAATGCAATTATATTTATCAAAAGCTCAAGAATATAGAATTGGAGAATTAATAATAATAAATAAAGAGATTTAAATATAGATCCGCTCTTATTAGATCGAATAAGGATAGAAGTCTCTAGAAATAATTTTTCTTGAAAACAGTGGAATATTAATTCTGTTGAAGATTATCATGAAGATCTTATAATAGATTATAATAGACTTTTGTCTATTAGTCAAAGAGAAGAATATAATTGGAATAATAAAAGAATTAAAAGTAAATATTACCCTTCTAGTAATATGTTACTAGGATATAAAGACTTATTTATGCATAAACTCTGCCTAATAAATAAAGGGTTAGAGAAGAATTATATTCCAAAAGAAATAAAAGATATTATATGTCACAAATATCTAATAGAAAGTAATGAAATATTATGCAGATGGTATAATGGATAAATTATCTGACCCATTAATAATTTCTCAAAATATAGAAACTAGCAGGTTTCCACCTTCTAATTATAGGCAAAGAGGATACACATATGGAAGATTTCAACCTTTTGATTTAGTAAATGATTCCGACATGTGGGGAAATAACCAATTAAACTGGATTTCTCTATATTTATTAAATAAATTAGGAAACCCTAATTTAAGCATAAATGATATAGAAAGTGCTAATGAAATACTAGAAATAAAAAATGTTAATGATGAAAATATAGATCAAATCAAAAGATTAGGAAGTCAAATGAGTCAAGAATTTGAACCTATTAAACAAATAATAAACAAATACAAAATTGAAGACTTGGAATTATTGAAACAAAAAATTATAGATATAATAAATAAGAATTCTATAGAACTAAGATTGAATAAGATAGAATGCCAACTAAGTAAAATAGAAAAAATTGTTGAACAACAAGGTAATAAATTTGCCATATACATACATGAAAAATTACAAGAAAATTGAAGTACAAAGAATTGATAATAATATGGAAGAATTACTTATGATAATTCAAGAACAGAATAAAATTTTACAAGATACAATAATTTATTTTAATGAAAAGAAAAGCAGTGAAATCCAACCTATGGTAAGGCCAATATTTAACAAAATAAAAGAAAAATAAAAACTAATAAGTTTAAGAATGTTAAGGGCAGATGCAGATAATGGATTAAAAGATTTATCTAATAATAATGAAGAATCTGAAACAGATAAGAAGATGATAATGTTTTCATAAATTTGGAAGATATTGAAAAAAGAATAGAACATTTAAAAATGAATGAATCAAAACCACGAGTTTTTGAACGAGGTGAATCTAGTAATAGAGCTTCCTATGCTAGAGAAGAAATACCAACATACGAAAATGAAAGATCACAAAGTCAATATTTTAGGCCAAGTAGAAGACCTAAGAGAGAATATAAAACACCTGGAGAATATCAAGAAAGACCCATCAGTTATGAGGGTATATGGTTAGACTTAGATTGTGTCAAAGATAGAAATAAAATGATAACTGCTTGGGTAAAATCCATGAAGATTGCATTAGCATTTTATAATCTAAATAGACATAATAGCATTGAATTCCTTAAAACTTCTTTTGTAGGAATAGCTGCATAATGGTTTATGGGATTAAGTGTTAATAATAAAAATAAAGTATTATATGAGGAAAACCCTAATGAAAATGAATCCCAAGAATAAATCCTAACAAGATTTGAAAGTGAAATAAGAAGAGAATTCTTAGGAGAAGATTGGGAAGCCGATTATCAGCAAGAATTAGATAGAAAAAGAATGGAAAATATGAGAAAGCTAATTAGGCTTGAAATATGTGATATATGCTACTTAGAAGCATACACATGTAGCTTCGAAGAACTATATTATAAATGTGAATTTAGAGAAGAAGATAATACAAAAATGTATTACAACAGTTTATATTTTATGAAAATATCAGACCCATGGGTTAAAAAGATTATGGAAGAATATAACCAAGAATATGATGATACTACCAATACTGATACCCTTAGAAGTAGAATTAGGTTTGCTCGAAATAGAGTAAATCAGTGGTGTTCCGAAATAAGAGATAGACGTTTAATGAAAAAACAAAATCGAGGATTATGTTGTTCAAAATTAGAAGAACCTCCAAGATTTGGATGTTTTGAAAAAGTTTATAAACATCAGAAAAGATTTAAAAAGAAGAAATTTTTCAAGACTAATAAAAATTATTACAAGAAAAATAAATATAAAAAAAAGTTCTTTAAAAAGAACAAATATAGAAAATCTAAGGCAAAAACGCCTAAAAAATGTAAATGCTGGTTATGCAATGAAGAAGGACATTATGCAAATGAGTGTCCTAAGAAAAAGAGATTAAACATTAAAATGTTTGAAGGTTTTAAAGAATTAGAATTAATCACTGATAGTGAAGATGTTAGTGAAAATGATAGCATATACTATCTGACTGATGTAAGTTTAAGTACTTCAGAAGCAGAATGATTATTGAAGAAATAGATAATAAAGATTTATATCAGGATGAAGAAATAGAAGAACAAGGTTCTTTTAATAAAGAGTTAATCTTTGATAAAAAATAATATCTCAAGATTAATAAAAAGGGATTAAAAACATCTATGACTTCAGTCAATAGGTTAGCACAAAGAATAGCTAACATGGTTAAAAGAAAAAATGTAATATATTTTGGTATCACTGTAAGAGAAGAGCCAATTGACATTAGGCATGCAAGAGGAAATACAAATATACCATTGTTATTAAAATCTGATATAGAAGAAAAAATTAATAAAATTAGACCTAGTGATAGGTATAAAATTGGATATATTCATATTGGAGGAATCCAAATTATGATAAAATCTCATTTCAGAGAAGGAATTGATAGTCCAGTAAATCTTGCTGTACTAAATAATTGAATAAAAGATAGAAAGTATGCACTTCTTGGAGTAATCCAAGGAAATCTTAATTATAAAAAATTAATATTTAAGATATATCCTAAATATTCTATAATTCTAAGAGATAGAAATATAAATAAAACTTTATGTCATGATTTTAAATACTTTGATATAATGCATGATGGATCATATCCATATAGCATAACCTGTGCCATAGAATATGCATTAACAAATTCAGCTAACAGTGAAATGTTCGCTGATAAAGAATTTATAGAAATAGACAAACTCTTTAATAAAATTGGAAAAATACAACCCCCTGAATTATTAAGAGAAATTGATTTACCCGAAGAATGGGATATGGATTTAAGGAGTCAACCTACTTTAATTAGAGGAAATACCTCTAGAACTATAGAATATACACCAGAAGGTAGAATAATAATAAGGAGTGGAGAATCAATTTCCATGCCAAGAAATTTAAGTGGAACGCAAAGTTCTACAAGATGTAATCCTCTTGTGAAACCTTCATCACAAGAAATATTAACAACAGTAAGAAAAAATAATCAAAATCTAAAAATCAAAATTGAATATAATAATGGAAAGTCATGGCATGAGACTTTTGCTATCCTAGATACAGGAGCTGCAAAATCTTATGTAGATGTTAAGATGATTAAATATTTAGATAGAAAGATTTTAATTGAACCACATACTTATGTAGGGTATAATGGAGAAAGAAAAACATTAACCCAATACAGTGAAATACCATTAAAAATTAGAGGAATAGAATTTATCTTTCCTTTTATCATAGAACCAGAATATGAATCAAATATAAGTCCTTTATTGTTAAGAATGAACTTCCTTGAAAATATAACAATTGAAGGGATATAAGAATGAATTTCTCTTCTTACTGCATAGGAGATAGAGAAATATCAATAACAATTGAAGGGATTAAACAAACCCTATCAAGATATGTCCAATCCTTTTATAGTATATATAAAAGTGATAGTACCATATTATAAGCATAAACCGGAATGGTTCCATGCTTTAATTGATACGGGTTCAGGAGTTAGCCTAGCTAATTCAAGAATTTATTCAAGGTCATATTGGAAAGATTATAAACCCTTAACGGGAAAAGGAATTAATGGAGAACAAATTTCTCTAGGAACATGTAGAATAAAAACTTTAATACAAATCAACGATTATATTCTAAGCATACCAATATTATGGTCATATGATTATATGGGTGCCGATATCTTTTTAGGAGTTAATTTCCTTCGTCAATTCATTTATATAATGACTAACGAAGCAATTACTCTTAAAACCCCTTGTAATCATACACTTACCACACCACGGATTTATAATCCCGTCCGGCGCACTACCCAAAAATTTCATTTTTGCCGCAGCCAGCGTGGTGATTTCATCAAATTATATCTGATTATGAAAAAATTTTAGAAAAACTTGATAAAAATTTTGGTGAAAATCCAATTCAATTATGGGAAATTGATAAAACTTATGCTAAGATAGAATTAAAAGACCCAAATGTTATTATAAGAGTTAAGCCTATGAGATATGGGCAAGAAGATAGAATAGAATTTGATAAACAAATTAAAGAACTCTTAGATCTCAAACTTATCCGAGAATCAAAAAGTCCACATAGTAGCCCTGCCTTTATGGTTAGGAATCATGCGGAAATTAAACGAGGAAAAGCTCGTATGGTTATTAATTATAAAGAATTAAATAAATATACCAAATTTGATGATACTTTTTACCTCACAAAGATACATTAATTACCTCTGTAATTAATAAAAGAATATTTAGTAAATTTGATTGTAAATCTGGCTTTTGGCAAATTAAGCTTGAAGAAGATAGTATACCACTTACTGCCTTTAATACACCTCAGGGACAGTATGAATGGATTGTAATGCCATTTGGATTAAAAAATGCACCACAAATATTTCAAAGAAGAATGGATAAAATTTTTAAAGAATTTCATGAATTTTGCATTGTTTATGTGGATGATATATTAATATTCTCTAATAATAAAGTTGATCATATACTCATTTAATTTCTTTTGCAGAAAGATGTAAGAAACATAGAATATTACTTTCTAAAAAAAAAGCTGAAATAATGAAACCTAAGATTGAATTTTTAGGATTAATAATAGATGAAACAGGAATAGAAATGCAGCCACATATTTCTGAAAAAATATATTTGTTCCCCGATAAATTAGAATCTAAGGAACAAATTCAAAGATTTTTAGGATGTCTTAATTATGCTGAAGGTTTCATAGAAAATTTAACAAAAGAAAGACAACCTTTATAAGGATTATTGAAAAAGAATAATACCACATCATGGGAAGAATCTCATACTCAAGTAGTTAAAAGATTAAAAGAAAAATGTAAAAATCTACCAAGATTAGGATTCCCTACTGCCAGTGATAATTTAATTCTTGAAACTGATGCTTCTGATACGCACTGCGGTGCAGTATTAAAAACAGATCTAGAAAAGATTTGTAGATATACTAGCGGAACATTTAAGCCCATAGAAAAGAATTATCATAGTAATGAAAAGGAATTATTAGCTATTAAAAATGGAATCGCTAAATTTACTTTCTTTTTATTACTAAAGAAATTTAAAGTCAGATCTGATAATACTCAAGTTAAAGGATTTATATTTAATAAATTGCCTAATCTCCCTCAATATAAGAGATTAATTAGATGGCAGCAATTCTTTGCAGAATATGATTTTAAAATTGAGTATAGTAAAGGATCTAACAATTGTATTGCAGATTTTCTCAGCAGGGAATATAATGGATAAAAGTCTTTCCAAAATAATGAAGGGTATAATGATGTGCTCCGAAGGTCAAGAATTGCTTCTCAAGGGCAATGAATTGATTTATGATGGGCTTGCTATGATTGATGCTGCCCAAGAAGAATTAAGCAAACTTTGCCCCGATAAAAGTTTACAAAATAATCCAGAAGTACAAACTTCAGAAGAATTTATTAGCAAAATGCTAAAAAGGGTCCATTTTAAGGACCAAAATGAGAGTCAGATCGCCCAGTGTTCTTCACAGAATACAAAGATCCCAATTCTAGAGAGGTTCCTCTCAATTCATGATCTCAAAGAACAGTATATGAAGGAAGAGGGTTCCCAAAGCTCTTCATAGAGTTTAAAGCCTCAATATGTTAAAAGTGGATAGTCACTTTCAATGGCTAAAATCCCATATGAAAATGACTACGCTTATGAATATAAAAGAATTGGTAAAATAGCCTATGGGATTCGTCCTAGCCAGGCTAAAATACCGGATCATTCAGGGTTGTACCCAAGGATTAATTTCGTTTTAGAAGGTGATCCTAAAATGATAAAAGATATGTTTGATTATGGATTTCTTAATCTTATTTATACAGATGAAAATTTTAGGGAACTTGAATTTCTTCCTGAAAAGATCAAAGAAGCAGCCATTGAACTCAAAAAGATAAGCAGAACAAAAGAAGCTTTTTTTGTCAAATTTCTCTCTACTTGCCCTGAGTATGATGATAACATATGGTTTCCGGCATAACATATGATATAAGTTGGGGTTAGCAGCAAAAAAGTTTGCCCAACAATTGATCTAGATCAGGTCTACAATGATTATGATCCAGAATTATTCGAGCCCAGAGCACTCACCACCAAACGGCCATAGGGATGAAAGTCCTTAACAAACAGCTTGAAAGGATAAACAAAGCAAATGTGTGGCTCTATGAGACTACCAAAGAACATTTAATCTTTTCAATGAGCAGAAAGGACAATATTTTAGCTAAACAGGCCATTGTTAAAAAGAAAAAAGTAATATATGAAAATCACGTGGAGTCCAGTTTGCCAACACACCACGAGATATGCAAGGTGTTAAAATATCAAAATGATTGTGGCTTTTGTTACGGAAAATCTAAAGATAGGTCCAGTGTAGAAAACATGTCAATAGATGAAGAACTCATAATAGGCATGTGACGGGTCCACTACAAAATTCAAAGATGCCAGCTTGACAAGGCTCAATAATTCGAAATAAGAAGCCAAAAGGATAAACTTCAGAATTTTTATCTTAGCCATACAGTAGCTGGCTGCTACAAAAGACAGATGTCAAGAAAGGATGTGGAGGAGAGATCACCTTATCTAAGAAGAATCCCCAAAGCTTCCTAAAAATGTAACACGTATAATGTAATCCAATCATGTAATCTTATCTTTTGAAAGATATAAATAAAATGATGCAAGAAGAAGAGAGGCAATCGACTCTGTAGCCATCTCTAACCTTCAAAGCTTCTGTATTCCTTTCTCTATAATCGTCTCCAGTGATGAAATAAATAAATAAATCCTTTTGAGTGAAATTATTATCTTCCACCTTATATATTTTAAGAAAACAAGCAAGTACTTTACATGCCAGCACTTGTGCTAATCGAAGAAGAATTCATATTACTAAGCACTCTTCCAGAGACGTTTGCAAGAAAAGCACTCAGACAGATCCTTCTAGGCCGTGGAACAGTGTGTTGCGTTAGGCCATGTGGAACAGTCACCGAGGTGATCTTGCTGGACGTGTGGAGCTATGACAGTGCTGACCATGGACCTCTCTATGGTTGGAGGCAACTAGTGAACATATCTCAGAATCCCGAGAGATATTACACTGGTTAGTAACCTTGAACTATCTTCTTAAATTTTAGCAACAAACGGAAGCATGTTGGGGCCTTGGTTATTTTCTTGAATAATATAAGATTGGAAGTGATAAAATTAGCTCAAATTCTTAAAACATGGAACGATCTGTTATTAAGTTTTTAAACGCTATAGATAATCTGGATTTTAGTCAAGAATACCAAATTATTTATACAATTACTATGATTAAAGATCATTTAAATCTCATGAAAATTCAATATAGAAATATGACTAGAATAGATACTGAAGATGAATATGATATATTTGATGACTTTGAAGAAGAAAATAGGATAGCATTAATGGAATTAATTTTAACAAGTCTTGAAGTAATTCAAGATAGGTGTAGAACTAATAACAGGACTCAAAATTGCCCATAATGAATAACAATAATAATAATATAAATTTTTTAATTCAAAATGCAGAATTTAGATTACAACATTTGTGTGAAAGCATGGATGGAATGTACTTAAGTTGGGAAAATAGCTTAGGAGTATATATAAATATGTTGGAAGAAAAGATTTGGTCCCTGTCCCAAGAAAGACAAATAATTATTAATGTAGGTTCTAATATAGAACCAATAGATCTTTATGAATTTGATAATCATGTAAATTTATATAAAATTATTATCAAAAGTTTGCAAAACTTTAAAAATAGAAGTTCAAGAGATGGAAGGACAAATTGTCCGATTATTGAAAATTAGCAACTAATTATAAGAATTTCAACAAATATTACAAAAAGGACCTATTTGATTAATAGAAGAAATTTAAGGGTACAAGCAGTTAAGTTAATTATAAATTTTTAACAAAATCTAAAAAATATTGCAAATAAACCCATTTCGGGGTTTGACCCGGTGTAAATAGCAAAACTGTATATTGATAGCTCTTCTGTCTGAGGGTTTCTTTAATATCAATCGTTCTAGTAAAATCGTTTTCTCATTACCTATTCTTTAATTACCTTTTTTTTCCCCTTAGGTTCTACTACAAAATTGGGATAATTTAACAGAAATAGTGAGGTTCAATATGTTTTATTATTTCAACTCACTTCTCAGGCATCAAATGGCTCTGAATTATTGTTTTGATATTACCAATTTAAGTCATTGAATAACGACTAAAATATTGCCACTTGTCAAAAGTGTGAGATTTAGAATAAATAGGTGGCCAATCCACTGTAAGAGAGACTTCTTACTCAAATCGTGAAATCGAGAGCATAGAAATTAGAAGCTTGACTATTATCATTCTGCACCATGCAGTTCTGTTATTTATGTTATGGACTAGACTAGTTTGGATACTTTCATTTAGATCCATAGATACAGATTTTCAGTAAATTGTCACCAGTTAATTTAGGCATCTTATCATGACAAACTGCTTTAAATATATATACATATTAAGCAATAAGCACCATTGTGATCAGGCAGTACATATAATATCAATCAATCCTGTCATTACAAATTATAGGACGGGTCATTCTATAATGCCGTGACTAAAATCACGGTATCAATACCGTAATTAAACATAAATTATATAAATAAAACATAAGACGTGTAAATTTAATATAAAACTTATAAATCAACATTAAATGTAAAATAAAACATAAATTATGTAAATGGAACATAAAACTTGTAAATAGAAGGTATAACAAGTAAATTAACATAGGAGTGGTAAATTAGTGTATTATTTGTAAACTAAATAAACAACGTATAGATGTAACATAAAACTTATAAATCAACATTAAGTATAAAATAAAATATAAATTAAGTAAATAAAACATAAAACCTGTAAATAGAAGGCAAAACAAGTAAATTAACGAGTGTAAAATGATGTATTATTTGTAAATTAACGAGTGTAAAATGATGTATTATTTGTAAACAAAACATATATTTACAGATGTAATATAAAATTTATAAATCAACATTAAGTTTAAAATAACATTAAATTATGTAAATGAAATATAAGATTTATAAATGAAATGTAAAACAAGTTAATATTATAGGAGTTATTGCAAAAAATAAAAACTTATAATTGTAAAATAAAACTCATTATAATAATGATTACCTTATATATTTACCATTTTTATCTCTAAATTGAATAATGATAATTTTGGGTGTACGTAATACATGTGATGGTATATATGAAATTTTATTAAGGATAACACTTATTCTTAAAATCAAATTTTGTGAAACTTTTTTTTTCATATTTTTCAAAATTGTTTGTAAGATAAGTGATTTTGCATTCTTCTAAACCTCTTCGACAACACCCGAAATGATTTTTTAGTATAAATAAGAAGCAAAGTATGAAACTGCATGAAATATGTATAAAACTAAAAATTAGATCTAATTTTAATGATATTTCATATATATCTACTAATATAAGAATTTCTTTTGTTTTTGTTTTGGCTTGATCCACTTCATGAAAATAATTTTGCGTAATTAACTTGATGGAAAAAAGTTTATAAACACTATGATGGAAAAAAACACTATGATGGAAACAAACACGATGATGGAAAAAAAAAGTTTATAAATGTCCTAGCATGAATATAGAATCTATGGTTAAACTAATTTAACAAACCTTATTCCAATTGTTTTCAATACAATTTTTTTATTTTTAATTGATGAGTAATTTTTTCCTTTGTTTAAATAAATTAAACAAATAAACCATTTTTTAAATTAAGTTTAATGTTGATTTACAAGTTTTATGTTATTTTTACAAGTGTTTTTTATTTACAATTTTAAAATATCAATTTACTACTCTTATATTAATTTACTTATTTTACTTTTGATTTACTAGTTTTATGTATAATTTATAAAATTAATATTTTTTATTAACATTAGAAAGTGTATATTTTATAAATGTTTAAATTATCATTTTTCATACTTTCAGTATTAATTAATATGCTTATAAATCATATTTTATCTTAATGCTCCCAAATTGTAATTTTATATAAATTATCTTTTATTATATTAATTTTTATCTTAATTATTATATTTTATTATTGTAGGTATATTTTGTGAATGAAGAGGGATCATAGCTGAAAGCGGAAAACAAAAGAAGATGGATTGCATTAATATAAAATAAAAAAAAAGTAAAAAAAAAAGGGAATTCATAAGTCAAAAAGACGTGCAGCCGCCATTTGGATTCATGTATATGTATATATGTGTTTTTATAATATAAATAATAAAAAAAGCAAGTGTCCATGGCTTTGTTGCCTATTTCATGCGGACGTGTTCGGAATGGAAGAGAAAATTGCGGGTGGGGGCTGGAGAAAGAAAAGCCGAGAGGAAGTGCTGGGGAAAGAAGAGAAAGCAGAGAAAGAAAAGAGAATTTGGAAGAGGACAGACGGGGGCCGAGAGCAGAGAGAAAGCTTTCTGAAATTTTCTTCTTTTGTTTTTCAATTCTCTTTGTCCTCAAATTTCTTATAATAAATTTCAGAGTCTGTAAAATAAAATGTGTGTTTTACTTTTAAATATGAGTGGCTAATTTTCTAAGCTAAGGTGAAGAATAAAGCTCTAGGAATTTAATTATGAAAATAATGTTCTTTTAAGTAAGTGTTTTTATTTTTAGTTATATGTTTATAATTTTTATTTTCTTCAGTCAATTTTATTATATATTAATCTATATATTTATATCCACTCTAAGATTTATATGGTATTTAGACATATTATCGACACACCAATACGGCTCTAGCATATTATGTACTTTATTCCCATATTAATCTATAAGTGGTTAATTAGAATAAATTATAAAATAATTAAATTAATTAAATTAATATTATATAAGAGAGAATATTATGACCACAATTTGAATGCTTAGAGTGGATTCTGAACCTTAGCACTTTTTTAAATTATTGATTTCATTTTCTGAATTTATTTTACAAAGTATTTGACTACTAAATTTAAAATTTCATGTGGCTCCACCTCGAACTCACCGTGTTATATTATAACAAAATACTCTTATATATACTTGGAAGTAAATTAAATACTTTTAAATCATGTCAAGATTTTGACGCCGTTGGGGAAAAAGTATTTATTTTGCTTTATTTTTATATATCCATTTTTAATTCCTTCTACATTTTATAAATTTTTATTTGATGAGTGAAACTATTTTTATTTTTATTTTTTTATCTTCGATTTTAATCACTTTTACTTTTTATAAACTTTCATTTGCCCCATTCTTCCTGCAAAGGTGAAGAAAGTTTTCAAATAAGTCCATAGCCGAAATTTCCCATAATAATAAAATTTGGACCTATAACTTAAAGATTTGAACAGAATTGGACTTTGGACTTTGAACTTATGACTTACCTTCCTTGAACTTTTGAACTTAATTTGGACATTTGAACTAAATGGACATAGACTTGACTTTTTAATTTCCACAGCTTTATTCTCCTTACAATTTTTCTTTTTCGCATTTATTTTTATGTTATTTAATTTTCAATTATTTAATTTTCAGTTTATTTATTTTTCTTTGTAATTTTTGTTTTTTTGCATTTATTTTTTTATTTTATGGCTGGTTCTATCGCCTGAAATGTTGTTTAATTTTCATTTTATTTATTTTTATTACATGTGTAATTTTTATTTTTTTATACATTTATATTTGTGTACATTTAATTTTCAGTTTGTTTATTTTATTTCACATTTTTTTATTTCTTGTACATTTATTTTACTTGTTTATTTAATTTTTTTAATTTGTTTTTATTTTTTATTGTGTAATGTTCATTTTTCTCATTTGTTTGTGTATTACATAATTTCACATACACACACATCATCATCATTGCATGAGACGTTGGTCTCAAACTTCAAGCGGTAGGTTAATTCGTAGATCTCAATCACCACCACCAATCATGGAAGAAATCCAAAGAGAAAACATTTTGAACCAACTTAATCCTCAAATTGATCAAGAAGTAGCCATTCTCAACATAATGCACATGATCAGAATCAACCAAGGGCTTTGAGAGACTACATGAATCTAACCAGAACTGGAGCGCCGTCATGTATGGTATTTCCTCCTGAAGCATCTCGATTCAACTTCAAACCAGGTGTTATCCAACTTTTACCAACATTTCATGGTTTAGAATATGAGAATCCATACTTGCATTTAAGAGATTTTGAGGACGTTTGTGATACATACTAATAACTCTATGAAATGAGAATTATCAGGACATTTTTATGCTTAAATTAGTATTACTTAGAGAGTTAATAATGAGTTTTTATTTAATTTTTAGTGGCATTTTGCACAAGTATTTATTTATGTTTAGTTTTAATAATTTTATTTGTTTTAGATCTTTATGTGCTCTTATTATGTGCATTATTGTAAGTGACCAAATAAGTCAGATTTTATTGATGGATGCTGAAACAACAGAGCTGCAGAGAATGACAAAGAGCTGATTTGCAGAAAAGATAAATCAAGTCTGAAGCAAAGAAGATGTTGTAGAAATTGCTACAGCAATCATTGCTGCAGCAACTCCTGTAGCACGCAAAAAAAAGGACAGATGCAAATATCTGCAGGTTAAGCAACTAAATTTTCTACGGCTGAATATTATTTGGTGGAAAAAATAGAACAGATGTGGCATGCATTAATCTAAAGCAAAAGATCTTTCGTAATTAGAAAAAGATAAGGATATATATTCTTAGAATCCTAATAATAGTCAAAGATCATTTCCTAGAATCCTAAGGATTGTAGAAGATCTCCTTGCCTTTTTGGGAAACCCTAATTCAGTGATTATAAAAGAGCAAGATTTTAGGAGAAGAAGAAGGGGGGAAGCTGTCATACACACACACAACCTGTTGCAATAAGGAAAAGCAAGGAAGAAGAAGAATTCAAGGGGCTGCAACAGCAGAGTTTAGTGGAGAAAAAGTGCAAATGGCTACATAATCAAGAGCAACTCCTTGGGATTTAACTTTTGCCCTTAGATTCTTCTATATCTTGTTTTAATTTCCTGGATTTGAATTTGATGGCTGAATTAATTCTAGTTTTTATTTCTTTATTGAGTATGAACTAAATTTTAATGTAGTTGGGTTTTAAACAAACTTAGTGATGAATTGACTTATATTATCGTTGCTCTGTTTTTGTTGCAGCACTTTATTTTGGTTGGATTTAATTTAATTCCCTATTTCGACTGATCATCCATTTAGTGGATACAAGCTAGGTTAGATCATCAAAAAGGACTACTTAGTGGAACAAATCAAAGCAATACTTGGTTTTAGATCGGGTTTCCATAGTTGATTTATTATCAACTTGAATAGGGCCATGCTTGATCCAGAATTAGTGAAAAACTAGACATAAGGATTCACCTTGTAGGGTTAATAGATTCTAAGAGCGTAGAATGCTATATTTAGATGTTAGCTTAACAAATGATCACTGTTAGGAAGCATATAAATATAAGATATCCAACAAGTGACAGCTGAGGATGCATTAGGATTCTGCCCAATGCTGTAGTCGATGCTGTAGCAATTGAACTGGAATTTGTTGGATAGGTCAATAGTCATTAAGTGAGTTTAAATCCCCAACTACACTTTAGTCAATGACTATGTTTTAGTGTTTAACATTTGCTTATCTCGTTAAATTTAGTTTGTTAGTCTTTTAAATTATTTGTTTGCTGTGTTGACAGAATTGCTCTAGCAACCTTTGCATGTGCAAGTACAAACCTGTTGAATTTTAGTTTGATCCAAAAATTGAACGAACTGCTAGAAGGCAGAGAAGAGAGCATATAGGTATAAGAATTATTGAAAACATGGCTGGTATCTAGAATATGAGAGATAATCTAATCAATGTTTAAGGAGTTGAAGAAGGACCGAATGGTCAGAATAGTTATGGGCAACCAGAAAATAACAACATTATCGTTATGGCTGATCATAGAGACCGAGCTATCAGAGATTATGCAATGTTGGCCCCTCAAGCCATACATCCGAGAATAGTCAGACCTGAAGTTCAAGTCGATCACTTTGAGCTCAAACATGTGATGTTTCAGAAGCTACAGATAGTGGGACAATTCAATGGATTGCCATCAGAGTGATGCTTTCAAGATTGCTGGAGCATTACAAGAAGCATTAAGGTTGAGACTATTCCTATTTTCTTTAAGAGACAGAGCAAGAGCATGGCTGAATTCTTTACCAGCTGATTCCATTACTACATAAAATGATTTGGCTAATAAATTCTTAATGAAGTATTTTCCACCCACCAAGAATGCAAAGTTGAGAAACGAAAGTTTATATAATGTATGAGAGAGATTTAAGGAGTTGCTACGGAAATGCCCTCATCATGGTATTCCCTACTGCATACAGTTGGAAACGTTTTACAATGGTCTAAACCTAAGCACTAGATTGATAGTAGATGCTTTAGCAAATGGGGCTTTGTTAGTTAAGTCTTACAATGAGGCTTATAAGATCTTAGAAAGAATAACTAACAACAATTATCAGTGACCATATACCAGACATGCTGCAGCAAGAGGACCAACAGGAGTTCACAATGTTGATGCCTTGACAGCACTATTAGCCCAAGTAACCTCATTGACAAATATGGTGAAGACTATGTCAATTGCTCCAGCAACTGTTAGTAGAATCGCTGAAGAATCCTGTGTTTATTGCGGAGAAGGGTATTTGTTCGATCATTATATGGGAAATCTTCAATCAACTATTTGGGCAACTACAATAATCAGAACTAGAGTAATCTGTATACAAACACCTACAACCCAGGATGGAGGTAACACCCAAACTTCTCATGGAGCAATCAACATCAAAATTAGCATGCTGCAGCATCCAGTGTACAGAATAGACCTATACCACCACCTGGATTTCAGCAGCCAAACCAAGGGCAAAGCAACACTAGTAATGATCAACTCAGCCACCTTGAAGCTTTAATTAAGGAGTACATTGTGAAGTATGAAGTAATTGTCCAAAGTCAAGCTGCATACTTGAGAAACTTAGAGAATCAAGTGGGACAACTTGCTACAGCATTGAGCAACAGAGCTCAAAGCAGTTTACCCAGCAATACAAAGGTCCCAAGAAGAGAAGGAAAATATCACTGCAATGTGATTAACTTAAGGTCTGGAAAAGATGTTTACATCCCTGTTGAAGTACCAAAAAGAAGAGTTGAGCCCACTTCAATCCAAGAAAAAACTCAAGTTGAAGGGAAGCCATTACCCTCTATTATACAGCACACTGGTGAGAACAGTCATGCTGCAGTAGTTACAAAATTTAAAGATTCAGCAATTGTTGATAGAGATGCTACAGCACCAGCCAGAACATGGCAAAAGAGAAGCAATCCGGACAATTTGCTGCAGCTCAGCAGTTCAGGCACCACCACCTTTTGCTAAAAGGTTCCAAAAATAGAAACAAGAAAAGCAGTTCAACAAATTCGTAAAAGTGCTGAAGTAGTTGTACATAAACATCCCTTTTGTTGGAGCTCTAGAGCAATTGTCGAATTATGTGAAGTTTTTGAAGGATGTTTTAATAAAGAAAATAAGGCTGACAGAATTTAAAACAGTTGCTCTAATACAAGAAAGCAGCCAAAGGCTTCAGAATAGGATGCCTTAGAAACTGAAGGATCTAGTAAGCTTTACAATTCCATGTTTTATAAGCAACAGATGTAGTGTTAAAGCACTCTGTGATTTGGGAGCCAGCATCAATCTCATGCCATTATCTCATGCCATCAATCTCATACCTTTCTTGGCCACGACCAAGACTCTAATTGACGTAGAAAAAAGGGAACTTATCACAAGGGTGAATGATCAGCAAGTTACATTCAATGTACTAAAGCCCATAAAAAGCCCTGATGCTATTGAAGATTGTAATTTTCTCAGCTCTGTGGATTTTGCTACAGCAGAAAGATTAAATAGTTGCTGCAACAAGGAAGAAATCAAGGCTTCGACATTTGACAAACATGCAGAATTGAAGGTTAATAGGAAAAGAGTAAAGCACCACATAGGAGACGCTATGAACAATACAAATGAGGATATGTTCTTAAAAGATCTAGGTTGAGAAATCAAGGAAGGTCAGGCTGAAGGATCTAAAACTAAGCACTGATTGGGAAGCAACCCAATAAAGGAAGTTATTTTAAAGTACTTTATATTAATTTTGGTTATTTAGTTATTTTCTTAATTTACGCAACTAATTTTTATTTTTTATATTATTTTATGGTCATTACATTTAGGGTTGGCAAAATCTGGGTCCGGTCCGGGTATTGCCATACCCGAACCCAGCCCGGACTTATTTTTTAGCCACCCGTTCCAGGCTTAAAAAAGCCTGGCACTGGTTCGGATTTTTAAACCTGAATTTTATATTTATAATATTATATATGAATTTTTTTAATTTATTTTATTGAAATTAGACATGAAAATAAGAACTTTAAATGCTTAAAATTTTAAATATATAATAAATTGATTAAAATATTTATAAAATTTGGATTCCGGGCCAGACCCGGGCTTTTTAAATGATGCTCGGGACTGGCCCGTCCTCATCTCCGGTCCGGGTATTACCTAGCCAGCATTAGGCGGGTCCTGTCTGAGCGGGTATTTTTGCCACCCTTAATTACATTATCATGAATCAGAAATTGAGAGTGGAAAATTTGAAAGCAAGACTTGAATGGGGAGGAAATTGCACAACATCACTAAGAGAAAATGCTGCAGCATTGCTTGCAGCGCCAGTAGAGGCAAAACCAAAGAGAACAAAGTCAAATCCGCCCAAATCTAAAGAAGTTACCAGAGCTGCATCAATTAGTTAAAGGAAAGGAACAAAGAAAAAGATAGTAGCTAAACCAGGTTCACAGGAAAAGACCTTAACAAGTGAAACTAAGAAGATGTGAACCTGCAGAGCAAACGTTGTAGCAGGAAAAGAGCTTAAGAAGTGAAACTAAGAAGATGTGAACCTGCAGAACAAACGTTGTAGCAACGTCTTCAACATTAGGGGAGTTTTCCTTGCCTGTCAAGTTTATTATGCAATTTCTAAAACTTTTCTTTCTATTTTTTGTTACTTGTTTCTGCATTTTTTTTAGTCTATGAATGATATGCATGAATGTCTTTTATTTGTTTTTGTAATTGTGTGCATATGAGGACACAGTACCTCTCAAGTTTTAGGGGTGTGTTATTTTGTTTATTTTTATGTCGAATGAATGTGTGTTATTTTTTTAAAAAAATTATGAATGTTTATTTGAATATGTGTGATTGAGTGTGTAGCTCTGTTTATCTAGTATTTATTTTTTATTTAGGAAACCCAATAAAGACGATTTGTGCGATGAGATATAAGATGAGTTACCTTCAAGTAGAGATAGTTTATGGATGAAGGTTGAAATTCTGTCTTAAGACTTAGACTTTGATTAAGTTTTATGAGTATGCTGTAGCAAAACTAGATTAAGCATATTGAAAAAAATGGATATGAATAGCTCAAGTTTGGGGGAAGTTGAAAAAAAAAATTTCAAAATTGTTACAAATTGTGCTGGAATAAGAATTAATTTTGCTCCAATAACTTAGTTGCTGAGTAACTAGGGCTGATTATGTACCCTATATGCAGACTTGAGTAAAAAGGTAGCCAAGTTACGAGCATTGCTGCAGTAAATTTAAAAAAAAAAAGAAGAAAAAGTCCTCTATCCTAGAAACTGAGTACCTAGGTCTGTACATGAACCCTATGCTCAGATCTAAGTCAAAGGTGCCTAAAGATGAGACCATGAATGTAGCATCTTTGATGCACTGTTGCAGTAACTCTGATTTATGCATTGATCAAGTAATTGGGTGTCAGCAGTACCCCTGTTAGGCATTCACATGAACAATTAATGACGCACTGAAGAGTTCTTTTTGGGAAAAAAACATGATAATAAATGAATAATGTTTGCTATATCACAGTTTGTAAATCTTTATGTCTTCTATTTTCCTATGAATGAATATGTTTTTATTGTTTTATTTCTGAGATATATTAGATACTTGATTCATGCTGCAGCAACTTCGAATTTGATCAAAGTACACACACATACTCTGGAAAGAACAAAACTCAAATCCAGAACTGGAGCTGCTGTTGGTAATTTTTCATGCTTAAGAATGAAATCTGAGGGTTGATGAGTCAAAACAATCTAAATGACAAAGCTAAGTTGTTTTATTGCATGATTGTGTGTTTGTGGTGTTAGTGTTGTTGTCATTACTTGAGGACAAGTAATGGTTTAAGTTTAGGGGTGTGATAACTCTATGAAATGAGAGTTATCATGGCATTTTTAGGCTTAAATTAGTATTACTTAGAGAGTTAATGATGAGTTTTATTTAATTTTTAGTAGCATTTTGCACAAGTATTTATTTATATTTAGTTTTAATAATTTTATATGTTTTAGATCTTTAGGTGCGCTTATTATCTGCATTATTGTAGGTGACCAAATAGGTCAAATTTTATTGATGGATGCTGCAACAACAAAGCTACAAAGAATGACAAAGAGCTGATTTGCAGAAAAGATAAATCAAGTCTGAAGTAGAGAAGATGTTGTAGAAATTGCTACAGCAACTCTTGTAGCACGCAAAAAAGGACAGATGCAAATGTGTGTCGGTTAATCAACTAAATTTTCTGCAGCTAATTATTATTTAGTGGACAAATAGGACAGATGTGGCATACATTAATCTAAAGCAAAAGATCTTTCGCGATTAGAAAAAGATAAGGATATATATTCTTAGAATCCTAATACTAGTCAAAGATCATTTCCTAGAATCTAAGGATTGTAGAAGATCTCTTTGCCTTTTTGGGAAACCCTAATTCAGTGATTATAAAAGAACAAGTTTTTATGAGAAGAATAAAAGGGGAAGCCATCATGCACACACACAACCTGTTACAATAGGGAAAAACATGGAAGAAGAGAATTCAAGGGGCTGCAACAGCGGAGTTTAATAGAGAAAAAGTGCAGATCGTAACATAATCAAGAGCAACTCCTTGGATTCAACTTTTGCCCTTAGATTCTTCTATTTCTTATTTTAATTTTCTAGATGTTGAATTTAATGGCTGAATAAATTCTAGTTTTATTTCTTTATTAAGTATGAGCTAAATTTTAATGTAGTTGGGTTTTAAACAAACTTAATGATGAATTGACTTATATTATCGTTGATCTGTGTCTACTGCAGCACTTTGTTTTGGTTGTGTTTAATTTAATTCATTACTTCAGCTGATCACCTATTTAGTGGATACAAGCTAGGTTAAATCATAAAAAAGGACTACTTAGTGGATCAAATCAAAGCAATACATGGTTTTTCCTTAGTTGATTTATTATCGCCTTGAATAGTCTTTAACCTATGAAGAAATACCAACTCTCCTCCTATACTCCCATTCCCTCAAGCACTAATTAAGCTAAAGAAATCAAACCAAAACCTTGAGATTTATGAAGTCTTCAAACAGGTGAAAGTCAACATTTCTTTACTAGATGTCATTAAACATGTACCATCTTATGCTAAATTTCTAAAAGACCTGTGTAGTATAAAACGAAACATAAGGTGCAAAAGAAAGCCTTTCTAGCAGATCAAGTAAGGTCCATTCTTTCAACTAATAATCTCTTGAAATACAAAGATATTGGCTGTCCAACTATTTCTTGCATTATTGGGGATAATAAAATTGTACATGCCTTACTTGATTGTGGTGCTAGTGTCAATTTGCTTCCATATTCAGTGTACCAACAGCTCAATCTTGGTGAGTTTAAACCTACCTCTACCACTCTTTTACTTATTGATAGGTCAATTAAGGTACCAAAAGGAGTAATTGAATATGTATTGGTCAGAGTCGATAAATTCATATATCATTTGGATTTTATTGTTTTAGAAATCAAACTGATTGCTGATGACTGTAAGCAAATTCTTGTCGTATTAGGTTAACCATTTTTAGCCATTGCTAATGCTTTGATTAATTGCAATAATAAAGTGATGAATTTATTTTTTGGCAACATGATGTTGGAACTCAATGTGATCAATATGTGTAAACAACCTCATGATAAAGAAAATGAAGATAATGCGAATGAGGATATTGAAATTTACAAATTCTATGGAAATTTAGTTTGCTAGTTCATTTAAATCAAGTAAAGAATTGGAATGTGATACTACTAATATATGTTCTATACTTGATTCCATGCAGGGTTTTGAAGATGAAAGTAGCCAAGTGAATCTTTGAGACACGATATAACTTGAAGAGACAAAAGAAAAGGAAGCACTAAAGTCTTTACTAGAAAAATTAAAATATGCGTATCTTAGAGATCAATAAACATATCCTGTAGTAATTTCTTCCCAACTCACAAGTGTTGTGCAAATTTTATTGAACTTGCAAGCGCACAATCTAATGTAGAATAGATTAACGATGACGAGTGTTGATCCCACGAGGATGTGAATTTTAATTGTGCGTAGGGTTAATTTTCTAGTTTGATAGTTGGATTTGTGGTAAAGGTGTTGATATAATTTGTCCTAAATTTAAATTAAAATGGTATGAATAAATTGGAGATTAATACTATGTAAATAAAGCACTTGGGTATCTGGATCTGCATTAATATGCACCATGGGTTTAACATTCCTTATTAATGCCAATTAAATCATGAGGGGGGTTTCCACTCCTCATGAACCACACTTTAATAAAAATGGCGCTAAGTGCTTATCGTGCCAGACAGTAATAACCTTGCACTAGGGAGATGGTAGTACCGGTGCAAAACCTAGACAAGATTATTACTATCTATCAACAAAAAATCAAAACAACACATAAATTAGAGGGGAAAAGAAAGTAAATTTACCAAATTAAGCCAATGGAACATGTTGAGACTTCACCTTCAACCCAAGTTTGAAAGAAAATTAGCTACTCATTATTTGAACTAGGGGTAAAATGGTAATTATATTAAAATACGTAGAAATATAAGAATGAGAGGGAATTTTAAAAAATAGAGCTCAAAAATAGATTCAGGGGTGTCAAATTTGAGAGAGGGGGAGCCCTCCTTTTATAGATACAATGAGCAAATCATGGCCATTGGATGAAATCAATTCGGACGCTCAAGATTGCACCACATGACAAGCTCTGATTGCTTGGAACACAGCGACTGTGATTCAGTGTGTTGCATGTAACTTAAGCCATTTTTTTGTCTAATATTGTGCTACCATGTCATCGATCAACATCAAAGTCAACCATCCTTGATCAAGTGCATTGCTTCTATCGTAAGCTCATTTTTTCGGTCCAATAATACACCGCCACATCATTAGTCAGTGCCACATAAGCAATCAATGCCACATCATTCGTCCAATCAAATGATGTAACGTCGCCGGTTAATGACACGTCATCGGTCAATGCCACGTCATCGTACGTATATGTAAATAGTACCGTACATGATCAGTGATGTATGCATAAATAGTACCGTATACATAAATAGTACCGTATATGTGAACAGTGCCGTATTTCTTTTTATGCTCCTCTTAAGGTTTTCGACTGTCTTAAGTTCAAAATTACTATCCGTTTTGCTATCCGATGTCTCGTTAATTGTGAAATGGCCAAAATTTCTCTGAAATACATAAAATACGTAAATTATAATAAAACACACACAATTAAAGTGCAAGGACTTAAATACATGAAAGTATGGATGTTAGTGAGGCTTAAATTGTAATATGATGATTTTATCCTTTATAAATACACACTTTCTAGCACTCAACAAAAAGTGACCAAGAAAGTAAGTTACTTATTTTTCTAAAAAGGCATAAAACTGCAATTGTTTGGACCCTAAAAGACATAAAGGGCATAAACTCTTTAATTTGCACGCACATAATACAATTAGAGGAAAATGCCAAAACAACTTATCAACCACAAAGAAGATTAAACTCTCATATGAAAAAAGTGGTAAAGAATGAGGTACTTAAACTACTAGACATATGAATTATCTATACTATCTCGATAGTAAATAAGTAAGTCCAACATAAGTAGAACCAAAGAAATCTGGAATTACTGTTGTAAAAAATGAAAAAAAATGTGAATCAATTCCAACACAAATCCCATCTAACTAGCGCATGTGCATTGATTATAGAAAACTAAATGATGCCACTAGGAAAGACCATTTTCGTCTTTCATTTTTAGACCAGATTCTCGAAAGAGTAGCAGGACACCGCTACTACTGCTTTCTTGAAGGCTTTTCGAGCTATTATCAAATCACTATAGCCTTAGAATACCAATAAAAGACCACATTCGCATGCCCATTTGGAAATTTGCATTTAGTAGAATGCCTTTTGGACTTTGTAATGGTCCTGCAACATTTCAAAGATGCATTATAAGCATTTTTAGTGACATGGTTGAAAATTGTTTGGAGGATTTTATGGATGATTTAATTGTTTTTAAAAATTCTTTTGATAATATTTCAATAATCTTGAAAGAGTTTTGAAAAGGTGCAGAGAAAAAGGGCTTGTTTTAAATTGGGAAAAATGTCATTTCATGACTAATTCTGGAATTGTTTTAGGCCATGTTATTTCTTCCAATGGAATTGAAGTTGATCAAGCCAAAGTCGAAGTCATCTCAAAATTACGTTCACCTAAGACAGTTAGGGAAGTTCAACCCTTTTTAGGACATATTGATTTTTATAGGAGGTTTATAAGAGACTTTAGTGCCATATCCAGACCACTTTGTAACCTCCTGATAAAAGACACACCATTTGAGTGGACCGAAGATTGTCAAAAAGCCTTTGAAAAAATAATCAGGCTTTTGACATTAGCCCCTATAATGCAATCTCCTGATTGGTCTTTACCTTTTGAACTAATGTGTGATGGTCGCGATTATACTGTTGGAGCTATTTTGGGACAAAGAAAGGTCAGTCCTTTGTTATTTATTGCTCAAGTAGAATTTTAAATAGTGCCCAAATCAATTACACCACCACTGTAAAAGAACTACTTGCTGTAATATTTGCATTGGATAAATTCTGATCATATTCAATTAGATCATCTACTACTATTTATTCTGATCATGCTGCTATTAGATATTTAATGTCTAAACAGGATACAAAGGGAAATTTACAAAAATAACCCAAATATTTTACCTAATTTCACAACTAATCATCCAAACTTTTTTTTATCATAATTAGCCAAACATCTGAATTTTGGACCAAAATGTCCTCAGTAGTTTCATCAAATTTACAAACGCGTGCCATTGTTGCAAAATCCAGGAGGAATAGGTTTTCAAAACTCTCTCAACACCCTTAACAGTAGCAAATGATCAAACATTCATCACTCTCAACAAATCAACGAATCTCATCAACAAGTTTTACACAACTGAAGATATAATAATCAATTATAGAGCTTGAGGAGGTTAGTGTTTGTTTTTATAGCATAATATAATCTTTTAAGGCATTAAGTTTAGGATTTAAGTTCGAAATTTATGTGTATTTTGTTGCAAATATTGTTATTTTTCATTATAAAAACAATGTGACTTGTTAAAATACTTAGCTTAAGTTGAGAAATCATTGAAAAACTGAACACCCGAGCAAAAAACGAAACCCATGATAAGTGCGACAGGCAGAGCTTAGTGCGACAGGCAGTGGGACAGGTGCCTGTCGCACATAAACAACATGCAGAGCTTAGTGCGACAGGCAGTGGGACAGGTGCCTGTCGCACATAAACAACATGCAGAGATTAGTACGACAGGCAGTGGGACAGGCGCCTGTCGCACATAAACACAGTGGGACTTATATGCGATAGGCACCTGTCCCACTGCCTGTCGCACTAAGCGCTGCCTGTCCCACTTATTCAAAATTTGTCAGGTAAATTGCGGAGGTCATAACTTATGATACGTGCGTCCGTTTTAGACGTATAATATACCGTTTCGAAGCTTGCGATGAGACGAATTATTTCCAAAATTATTTACACCATTATGCCTTAAAAGAAAACAAAAAATTTAACTATATTTACGTGCACACATAAAGTTGTATGTCACACGAACTGCGGTTGTTCACATTACCAGGTTTTGTAGCGTGTAATCATTTTTTTTGTGTTTTTAATATATTTCAGGCTTCATGGATACAGTTGTGCTTCAAATGTGTTACGATGGTTGGTGGGAGACGTTGGAGGATGGTCGTGTGGAGTATATGAATGCAAAGAATTCAGCTTTTATGATTCATAAAGATTGTACATTTGATCAGTTTCTTACAAGAGTGTATGAGATTTTAGAGATTAATCGTGATGAATATATTATCTCGATGAAGACAACTTTAAGGTCCAGTAACACAACTTATCGTGCATGTTCAATGCCTATGGACATATTTAATGATGAAACGGTCAAGGTTGTGTTACGTTTGGCCTCTGAGGTTAACTATGGGTGCATTCCTATATTTATTACGACATCCCCTCGAGTTCCATCCGAAGATGTTGTGCCACCTGCAGAAACTGAAATTTCTTTTAGAGTAAATGACTCTGTCCCTGACATTGAAGAAGATGGGTTACCAGAGATGGTGCCGTTGCAGCAACATTACTCGTCAATTCACAACAACAATGACACCATTTACGATGATGGCATTACATTAGCAGACGTTGGAGGAGAGGTATTACCAATGACGACGTCAATACAACAACGTTACTCTCCATTCCACAACAACGAATTCCGCAACAATGATGATCCTATTGACGACATCAGGAACACAGATGGTCTAGTATTTGATGGGGGTGTCAGTAATTCTGATATTCCTATTAATCATGAGGATGAGGGTCGATACGATATTCCTGGTAATAATATAGACGGGCAACCTATTCCTCCAATGGTACGTTCGACGAGTACGACAGCAGTCGATCCCCTTACAAGTATTGCTCCAATTTTGCCTTCGAACTTGGTTGCTCCAGACTTCGTTACAAGCGAAAATTCTGATTATATTGGTGTAGGTAAGTTATTCGCTGAGAAGAATAAGTTAATACTGGAACTGCACAAAGTTGCATTGCGGGAAAAGTTTGATTTCAAGATTGCACATCAACGACAACGCGTTTCGAGGCCCACTGTGCTTCAGAATCATGTAAATGGCGTATTCGAGCAACGAGAGCTTCGAATCAGCAGAATGTTCCTTGGGTAGTGAGGAGAGTCGACGATGTACACACATGTTCTAATGAGATGTTGCCTAGTGGTAGTCGTCAAGTAAGAAGCCGAGTTGTTGGTCATATTATCGCAGATAAATTGATTCAAGAAAGACGGATATACACTGCGAATGACATAAGAGCAGACATGCAGCAGGAATACGGTGTCCAATTATCATACCAGCAGGCATATCGAGCCAAAGAAGTTGGTCTTGATATAGTTCGAGGGACCCCAGCAGAGTCATACAACTTACTTCTCAAATACTCCCACGTTTTGACTTTGAGAAATGAAGGCACAGTTACTCACATGGAACGGGATGGAAATGGTAATTTCTTATACTACTTTGTTGCCCTTGGATCTTCCATCAAGGGTTTTTTACAATGCATCAGGCCAGTGATTGCTGTAGATGGAGCTCATCTAAAGGGGCTATATCATGGAAGCATGTTTGTGGCAACATGCTTAGATGGAAACAATCAATTGTATCCGTTAGCCATTGGGGTGTTGGATTCGGAAAACAATGATGCTTGGGAATGGTTTATGGCGAAGTTACATGGAGTGATTGGCGATAGACCAGAGTTAGTATTTATCTCTGACCGATGCACTTCCATCAAGCGAGCTGTTATGAAAGTATTTCACAATGCAGGCCATGGTGTTTGCTTTTACCATATAAAGGGTAACATAAAGTCAAAATTTCGGATGTCCCAAGCTCTTTGGAAGCAATTTGAGCCTGCCTTTATAAACGCTGCGAAAGAGTATGGATACGCAGAATTTAAAAAACAACTTGAGGGGTTGTGGATGCTCCACTCGGGTGCGGCTGATTACTTAGAGAATAATGTGGGTACGTGTAATTGGGCAAGGTCAGAGTTCGATGGTAGGAGGTACAGTATTCTTACCACCAACATCGCGGAGAGCGTGAATTCTTTGATGAGGGAACCGCGAAAATTTCCTATTACTCATCTTGTTGATCACTTTAGAAAAACATTGCAGCAATGGTTTTATGATAGGAAAATGGTGGCTGAATCGATGAGTACTCGGCTAACAACGTGGGCAGACGAAATAGTCACTGAGAGGAGAAATAAGGCTGAAAGAATGACCGTTAAGCCTGTGACTGCGACTCGATTCCAAGTCTTCGGTGGTGGTATTAAGGAGGGTTTAGTTGATATACGTAACAAGAATTGCTCCTGTAGAGTATTCCAACTTGATCAACTTGTCTGTGCGCATGCAATTGCTGCTTGCCTCGCCATCCGAGTTGATTACATAAGCCTTTGTTCAGAATTTTACACCAAGGAATCATTGGTGAGGGCTTATGCACAACCAGTGGAGCTGGTTGGCGACGTAGCGGATTGGAATGTTCCAGAGGAAATTCAAGAGATGCACGTTTACCCACCAGTAGAAGCACCTCAACCAGGTCGACGTAAATAGCTCAGAATACCTTCGCTCGGAGAAGATATAAACCGTAGGACTGTGAAATGTGGGCGGTGCAACCAACCGGGCCACAACCGCAAGCGATGTAAGAACCCCATTGCATCGCGGGATCATTAGTTGTATCGTTATGAGCAATTATGCTTTTGAAACTCTCATATTTGAGGTATTTCACAATTATTATTCATAAAATAGCATTTACTCCATTTCGAACTCATATAATTAATTTTTTAAGTCCAGAATTAATTTGGTGATCCAGGCGATGAGCATGTAACTGCCCATTTGAGGTATATAATAAAACAAAATTCTATATATTACAATGCCTTACAAGCCAATATCATCATTAAATATGTCAACGGCAATCTTCTTCCTAAAGTACTCACCGTGGCTACTGTCGAAATCAAAGTTGAGTCCGAACATTAAATACATCGTAAACATCAACAAAAACACACCGCAGTCACCACTACCAGGCTCTTGTTGTGGCACACCCTTTACTGACGCTAGCTTCCAAGGGTCGGCGCTCCGCAGCTCTTGTCGAATGTTGTAGAATCCAACATCTTCTAGCCATCGAGGGAATATGACTTCAAATGGCTTGAATTGCTCCTTGTACGTTTTATCATCGCGACTTTCTACCAATGAGTCATAAAGCCAGATCTTCTTAGTCCGAAAGTTTACTCGGGCTAATATCCAATGATCACCGCCCAAGTTCACAGGGATGAATACCTGCATATAAAAAATTATCGTAACTTTAGTCTCGTTGTTATAGAATGACATTGGTAACTCATCTCGACCATAAAAATTTTAAAAATTAACTTACCATATCGACCTCCGTGAAAGATTTTGATAATATGTCACAACGCCCATCAATATAGCTATTGAAGTTGTTGCTATATTGGATTGAATCGATGTCACAATCACCGTTGTTCCATAGCTGCTGCAAGAACACCTATATATTAAATGAAAAATATGTTATTAATAAGCCGAGAATTATTAAGAGATAAGAAACTAGGTCATCTAAACGATACACTAAAGTAATTACCCAAAAAAAGTGTCCGTATGAGTGACACGCTGAGATAACGCATTCGGAAACTGCTGTTGTTTTTTGCTGATCAAGCGAAGATACTCATGAATATGCTGTAATGAACAGAAACATGTTGATTAAATTAAAATATGCAAACTATACAGAATAGTAACAACCAATCGATGTAACCACACGTTCCAATAATTACCTCATCCTCTAGCCATCCCATTGAAGAGTGGCCCAATAGTACTTGAAAGAATGAGTGCGAATGTCGGACTAAGCGGTCCACTGTAATTTTGCCTTCATACCATTGATCGAACTCATCATGTAGACGTGGATCCTGCAGTCCTCTAAGTGGATTTATGTCCACACTCGTACTGTCATCAATCTCACGGTACATTCTTTCGAGGGCGGGAGATGGCTTTACGTTTCGTACTCGCTTGAATGGAGGAATCAAGTAAGGACTGTTGAAGACGTACGACGGTATGTATAGACGGCCAAACTTACTTATGCCCCGAGGCGCCTCTGTGAGGATTTGCACGCTCTCTCCACTGCCATCCCCAATAAAACTATACAATGACACAGGAGTGTGCACATTCTCCCGGTGAACATCACCGTACACTCCACAGTCATTCGGTGCCTGAAACATCATAAAATATGAACATACAGAACAAATATTAGGTTATATCATAAAATAGCATAACTGTTACAGTATAATTTGCTCACCGGATACGAGCGTCCACTTGGAGAATCATTGTACGAGTGTTTCGACGAACCATCGGTATACGCTGAGATAAATCCCATGACCGCTTGTCTAAAATCTTTTTGTTCTTTGCACTCTGCCTCAAAATCCGACTTCAGTTTAGAAATGGACCGATCAATCCTATTCATCCGTCGAATGATGTAATCATAATGATTCTTTGTCCTCGACTATTACCAAAAAGTATAAAATGAGTCATATATATAAGAATGATTTAAACGTAAAGAGCTCAAAATAATAAATTAAATTACAAGTAACCTCTGAATCCTCCAAGTCATCGGAATCGGGTGCTTGTTTGTGAGTGTCATCTGCAGCAGGGTCATGTTCAGAGTGGGTCTGCTGCTCTTGTGTAGGGCTCGCGATGGCGTGATGCACCGCTATTTCCCTTCTAATGGGCAGCTCGTTGATTGAAGGTTGATGCTGTACCAAGTAAAATTAAACTAATGAGCCATATATCTCGAGTTTAAAAAATTCACAATGACCAGAGTGGGTCGATACACTAAACGATACCCACATTACGGACCCAACTGGGGATATATGGCACGTATTTCTCCACAGTCTTCCAATATTTTTTGTCTTTCTCCTTCGAGTTAGGCTGGATAGTTTGTAAAACGTTCCCCTACATGAAGAATAAAAAACGGTTGTTACAATATCATAAAAGTGTTTAGTAATGATAAAGGAACATTATACATACACACACACAAAGCCAATATATTACTTACAAGACGAGAATTGTCATTGAAAAATGAATAAACTTCACCAAAGTTTATTTCAGAAGAAGCGATGGGCTTCCATTTCACGATTCGAGGAATCTTCTTTTTCGTTTTGCCAACCCACTCAGACGGCAGCCCGTCAATCGCCTCAAAAATCCAGGCCTGTACGAACGAGATTTACAATATCAGCGCTGATCATTATGTATTATTCATTATTACAGAACTAAGTGATCATAAAAAATTATTCAACACACCTGAACAGCGGACGTAAAGCCATAAATATTGTACTTTTCAATTGTATGCTTCGGATTAATAAGCCGAGTCTTCTTAAATTTCTCGCTTTTACCGTTCAACGCATTGTCAAGACTTTCGTATATTATTTCCCACGACTTACAACCCCACGGACGACTTCGGAAGTGATCTATGTCATCTACTTGGTCGAGCAATGAGAAATTGATTTGATAATGATCTTTTCTTGCATATAGTACACGGTCTGCAAAAAAAAACAGTGCGATCTTTATCGCATCAATGTCTTCCATAGCCTCGAAGTCCAAGTCCGCAAATCTTGACTCAAATTGCCCAAGATTCAACTTGCGAAACAAACCATCAAAATACCTATTAAGTAACCTATTAGGGGTTTTTTGGTGTTTGGGTACAGCATCTCGACCATAGGAAAGTCCCGTTACTAGACACCACTCTCCAACTGATAACCGAATGAGATGCTCACCAACTTGAAACCACAGCTGATCTTTTTCTTTACTTTGTCCATGAGCCACTTGCCTAAGCAACACATTATGCACAAGAACACCACTGAACGGAAAGGTTTGCAGCTCCATGAAATGCCCAAATACGTCTTCCTTAAACATTTTCAGCTGCCGTTTCGTTAATTTTTCCCTGATGGCTTTCACAACTGTTTCTACTTTGCACATACTCGTGATGCGCCCAGGGAAGTGATCGCCATAAGGTACCTTCATCATGCCCGGTTTAATCCTCGGTCACGGAGGATTATCTCCTGTTATCTTCAATTTTGCCATGTATCTAATACAAATCATATAATTAATTTGTTATATTAAAGAATTAAATGTAATAACCTAATAAATTTAACAAGAACACAGAAAAAAATCCGGGACAGAAAACTTGGGGTGGGGCTGTCTTTGTGTGCGACAGGATACCTGTCGCACACATGGTGGTGTGACAGGGTGCCTGTCGCACACAAAGGCAGTGGCGATGCACATTCCCTTTAAGTGCGACAGGCACGCTGTCGCACCACATGAGTGCGCCAGGGTGCCTCTCGCACTTAAAGGGACTATGCATCGCCACTGTCTTTGAGTGCGACAGGCACCCTGTCGCAAGTACGACAGGGTTCCTGTCGCACTGAAAGGCAGTGAGCAGCATCACTACTTGCGAGTGCGACAAGCACCGGTTCGCACCATCTTTGGTGCGACACGGTTCCTATCGTACTCGCAAGTAGTGATGCTGCTCACTGCATTTGAGTGCGACAGGCACTGTGTCGCCTGTCGCACGCATAGCGCGCACGCGCTAGGCTGGCGCAAGCCGTGCGTGCGACAGCCTAGCACACCGCGCGCGCGCTATGCATGCGACAGCCCAGCGCGCTCGCGCGGTGCTAGGCTGTCGCACACACGGCTTGCGCCAACCTAGAGCGCGCGCGCGCCTTGCGTACGACAACCTAGCACCGCGGGCTGTGCGCACTACCAACGTGGGTACCAAAACACCATTCCCAACACATACAAACACACCACGCCTAGCATAAATTTTCTATAAGAAATTTCATCAAACACATAATATGCACTAGTTGTAACCTCCGATTTTTGTTCTGTTTCGTTTTATTAATCCCTCTAACAGCCTATAACAATCTAAAATCCCAATCAAATTCATTCAAATCATGGAAAAAATCAAGTTACCTTACCTAGGGTTTCGTTCGCCGTGGATTGCAGAGGAAATTTTCGGCTGCGGGAGTTGTTTCGTTCGCCGTCGATTGCAGAGGAAATTTTCGGCTGCGTGAGTTGTTTCGTTCGCCGTCGATTGCACTTTGAGCGTTTTTTTCGACTGCGGGAGTTGAGCGCTTAGGGTATTTTGGGGCAAAAAATTTTTATTTGGCTAATTATGATAAAATAAAGTTTGGGTGGTTAGTTGTGAAATTAGGTAAAATATTTGGGTTATTTTTGTCTATTTCCCGGATACAAAGCCAAGATTAATACAATGGATTTTACTGCTCCAAGAATTCAACCTGACAATTAAGGACAAAAAGGGTGCTGAAAATTTTGTTGCAAACCACTTGTCAAGACTTACAAAAAAGTCTTCAATTGATACAACACTCATCAATGATTGTTTCCCTGATGAATTTTTATTCTCTGTATACAGTATGCCTTGGTATGCTAACATTGTAAATTATCTTGCAACAGGTGAAATGCCGTCTGATTGGAACTTCCAAGATAAGAAGAAATTCTAACAGAGGTAAAACATTTTTACTTGGATGATCCATACCTGTTCAAGTACTATTCTGATCAAATTTTTCGGAGATGCATACCGAACAATGAAGTAAGTAGTGTCATTCAATTTTGCCATTCTAAAGCATGTGGTGGCCACTTTTCTTCAAAGAAAATAGCTATAAAAATATTGCAGTGTGGATTTTATTGGCCTACATAATTTAAAGATTCACATGTGTTTTATAAAATGTGTAAGAATTGTCAAATGTTAAGGTCCATCTCCAAGCGAAACATGATTGATTAGTGTTAAAAATTGTATATTTACTAAGGGATAAAAATGTTATTTTGTGCTTATATTATGATTTACATGCGTAATTATATGATATATTATGAATTTCTAATTATGATTTTAAATATTTGATATTATGTATTTTTGTGTGTTTATTAGGTAAAAATAATAATTTCATACAATTCAAGGCTCTAAACAATTAAATGGATGTCAAATTTGGATTCCAGAGGTCCGAAAAGCTAAGTCATTGTCGAAGAGGATCCGAGACTTTTGTTGTAAAATTATTTTTTTACCATTTTACATGTGGTAATTGTAAAATTATAAGTTTTTATCTTGTTAGGTGTGGTAATTGTGAGTGGATTTGCTTGTGAAGATTGAATTAGGATTGTGTTTGGATTAGTGGGTCATTTATATTTGATTAGTGGGACAAATGTAAGGTTGTGATTAATTAGGATTTAATTAATTGAATGGTGTGGATTAATTATGAATTAGTATAAATTGAGGAGGGGGGGAGTACATCTCTACACACCTTTCTTCACTTCTTTCTCCCTAAATTCTTCTTCATCTCATCTCTCTTTGGAATATTTAGCAAATTAATTTTAATTTAGTTTTATTTCAAATTTAGTTGTTTTTATTTATTTTAATTATGTTTAATTTAATTTCAAATATTTTTTTTTATTTCAATTATGCATAGCTAAATAATAATAACTAGGGTAAGGTGAAACTCTTAGTAGGAAAATATGATTTGATCAAATTCTACTTTTAATTATATAAATTAAATTATTTTCTAATTAATATTATCCAAATTTTATATTTGAAAATTTTGATTTGTTATAGACAAACAAGGGAGTTTGGCACAATAAATTTTTAATATCCTAGTATAAAGTATGGTAGATTGGTATTTTGACTTATTGTAGACAAGTTAAATTTTGGCACACTAAGTACTTGATCCATAATAAAATTAATAGGAAAATAATGATAATTTATACAATTAATATTTTAAGCAATAAAGAAATATGATAAAAAAAGAATTTATTAAATAATATTTACTACTAAGAGTGGATCCATAGTCCTAACTAATTTAAATCCATATTTTCACTTAAACTGAAGTACATATATTTTAATTTTATTTTCAATTCTTAAGTAAAATTAAAATAAACAAATTAAATCTTTTTCCTGTGGATCGACCTCGGACTTACCGGGTTATATCATAACTAGGTACTCTTATACTTGCGAGTTATAAAACACTTTTGAGTCTTGTCAATTATGCCTTTAAATCTTATCATTGTCATTGAAATATTTGATTGTTGGAGAATTGATTTTGTGGACCCTTTTCCATCATCATTTGGATTTGTATATATTTTGGTTGTTGTTGATTATGTTTTAAAATGGATTAAAGCGATTCTTTGTCGACACAGCGATCACAAAATTGTGATTTGCTTTTTAAAAGAAAATCTTTTAAGCAAATGTAGAATCCCTCAAGCTATTATCAGTGATGGAAGTAAACATTTTTATAAAAAGCCATTTGAGTCTTTAATGAAGAAATATGGAATTACACATAAAGTTGCTATCCCTTATCACCCTCAAACAAGTGGTCAAGTTGAATTAGCAAATAAGAAAATAAAACAAATTTTGGAAAAACCACTACAAAAAAACAGGCAATAGATGACTGGAAATAACTATCATAAAATGAGGTTTATGACAGATAGTTCATCCATCATCTATGTACATGTCATTAATTTATGACAGAATATTTTCTATCATAAATTTATGATGGAATTTCATAATCATACATCCGTCACATAATATTTTAATGTGAAAAATAATTAAAATAAAATTTGGTGGGAATTTCAATTATCATTTATTAATTTATTATTCAATTTTAGCGGAAAATTATTTATGTCAGACTTTATGATGGCTACTTCCTGTCATAGAGTTATATATATATTTTTAAAAAATATATATTATAATTATAACTTATTAATAAAATGAATATGGTCAAAAAAATTAAAAACAAATGATATTAATTAACATCCATTCAATCCAACAAATTAATTTCAAAAGAAATACATCTAGTATCCAATGTACATAATAAAATATCCTAAATTTTAAAAAAAAAACCATCCCAAATATAAATCAACACATTTTTTTAAGAGATCAACACAGTTAAATTCCAATTAAACTCCAAGAAGAGCAATTACAATTCCCGCCACCAAGCCAAGTTACCAAAACAAAACTTCCAAAGATTAATGGAAATATTCCAACATCAAGACTTCAAGCATGACTTCCAACAACAATACCCTCTTCAAGAAACTCCCACTTCAGGCTTCAATAATTGCGTTCTTTTCTTCTGCTTCCTTGTGGATTAGTGCTATCTTGTTTTTCATTTTCTCCACATACTTAGCCTTCTTCTTCTCCAATTGTTCCTGCTCAATTGTCAAAAAATAAATAAATAAATTTCATATTAAACATTCAAATGCAGAGAATGCATTTCACATGAAGTTGTCTAAAAACAACTAAGGGCATGTTTTGGTCCAATGCCGCTATGAAATTGAAGGGCTACTGTCCAAGTATAAATTAGTGGATGGTCAGTAAACAATAATAGCCTAGTAACATGTGACTTTACCAAACTTTTTAATTTGTTTTCAAAAGTAAGCTGAAGCGCAACAGATGCAAACATTCCATAAGCACTTGTGGAGTAGGCAATTAAGGGAAAGTAAGGGCATCTGCCCCTACTGAATTTAAATACACTCCCTTGATTCTTGTGGACCAAATTAAGCTGTTACGCTCTATGTTGTCCAATAATTTTTTATAAACTGAAAAAATTCTATGTTTTCCAATAATTCTTCAAAAAGCTAAAGCTCATAATTCATATAGGCAACATTTAGATCAAAAATTTTTTGTAGTTATTGTTGTTCAAAGTTGACCCCTCTAAGTCATAATTCTGTCCATAGTCCCTACTAAGTGGTACAAGTGTTTTCAAAGTTAAGCAGAAATGTGACAATTACAGAAATACCCTAGCCTTGAAAAATTGACATTTACCTCAATCTTTTTTAGCTCAGCTTCCACAGTTGCTTTCCGGCTGTTCTTCCCATGCTTTAATTCGCGACATCCTCTTCTCCGTTTCAACTCTTGCAAGCACCACATCTGTTCATTTCTTATGTTAGTGAAAAGTTATGTATCATAACAGGTAAAAGAAACTTAATTAACAATTAAAATAATTATTAATATCTAAGGCTTCTTTTCTTACCTCTATTTACAGAGCCCTCTGTATTAATTAACACTTATCATTCAGCCACCAATGCTAACCCCATAAAACATTATACAATCAGTGAGTGCTACATAAAAGGCAAAGCAATAAAAATCCCAAGTATCAAGTACAAACATCCATTAATAATAATTTTCTAGCACTAGAAAACAAGGCAAGAATGGATAGGAACTATAAAATTTAAGTAAATATATGAAGAGAAACTTTGAACAAGGAAGCCAGAACTTACTCGGTTGAGGCCGATCAAGTCCTTCACCAGAAACATAGGTAACACAACCCAACGTATGGCCAGAAGTAACACAAACATGCACTGGTACATTTGATTTAGCAAGCACCAAAATTTGTAGAAAACTAAGTCTGAAAGTAATGTCATATACAACGACCTATAGTTTACAAATTTAATTTTAATGATCGTTCATCATAGATGCATGAAACTATCATTCTTATGCCATCTTCATATATAAGTTTGATAACCATTTAGCAAACACATATCTAAAAAAGTGATTTCTTTCCCCACGGACACAATATTTTAATCGTCAGAAATCCAAATCAGAGATCCGCACCATGCTATATATCATATTTTCTAAAGGTCTAAAAACACTCAGCAGATCATATCAGCAACAAAACTAAGTAATCATCTTAGAATAAAATGCAGATAGAGGAATCAACTTCTTCAATAATTTTTATTCTGAGAAACTTTCTGTTGCGGAGAGGTATTTTTGTCATATTTTTCCCATTACCCTTTAGGCTATTATCAATTGATACCTCAATTTATACTCTCCTCCAGTCATCATCACAACCATATTTAAAGAAGCCTAAAGGAAATTATTGTTTTTATGATAGATTGATGCAAACAGGACAAATATTAGGCTATTGAACTTATCAACATAAGAAAGAAGTTTTGACATTTGCTTAGTACTGCTTGGAAGCCATTAAATACACATACCTTAAGAAAGAGATAACCAAAAGATACTTTATCCCCATATTTAACATGAAGATCAGCCTTGGAACCATTTACTTTTGATATAATAGATATCACTCTGAGAACCTTACTCTGTAACAAACAAGTATATTAACAAGCACCAATTAAGCCATGTAAAATAAGACATCAAATTCACAAGCAATGCCAGAAAATTAATACTAACAAACCTTAATGAGACCTACTCCAATGATATGATCAGCATGTACATTAGTGCTCATGGCATATACAAGCTTCAATCCCAGTTCTTAATAACATTCAGGTCTCTGTCAGTGGTTTAGTTGGTCAATCCACTGCCAATACATACATCTATTTTAAAAGCATTTCAATATAAACATGAGCATAAAAATGAATTTTAAAGGGGATTCAAATTCTGGATTTGCATTTTCACTACATGAAATTAAACTAATCAATTGTTTTATATGAAATGCCATCATTTTCACTACATTTTCACTACATGAAATGCCATCATTTCAAGATTCTAACATAAGAGTGAGCAAAAAATTAAGTACTTGAAAGTGCTTCTACAAAAAGCACTTTCCTAAGATAGAGGGATTCTAAAGCCCTTTTTGTGTGTTTGCTTCAACAAAATCCCACAAAATAAACACAAAACTCCAACCACATTATTAAAGTTCTTTCTAGAAAACACGCAGGTTCCCACAAAGAACTTATAAAAAAAAAGTGCTTCTAGAAAAAAGGCACTTACAAAATAAAAAATTCCCAAAATGGGTAATTGAACATAAAATATTTACAAACAAGAGACACTACCCGGAGCTAGTTTATCGGGGTGATTGATGTCAGCAAGAAGGTAAGTGCATGTGGAGGATTCCTTGCTTCGATGAAGAAGAAGAAGACGATGTCGTAGTAGTAGAATAAGAACCCATTTGAGATAGAGGCTTGAACTTGGTGATACGATGAGGAAGAAGGGTTTTGGTTCTGGGTTTTGGAGAAAAATTGAAAAGAATGTTAGGGAAAATAAAGGGGATTTCAGTATTTCACAAATCGCAATTGAAGGGAAAAAGCTAGCGAGAAGGGTTTAGGAAAATAGAAAGGGGGTTTTGATTTGAGTGGGAGAAATAAAGGCTAACTTTTTTTCGTTGGTTTTAATTTTAGGGTTTCTATAGAAAGAGAGGAGGGAATCGATTTTCAATCTTCAACATGTTAGGGTTTTTTTTAGGGATTCTTGTCTTCAATCTTTAATCTTCTGTATTAATTTTTGTTTCATTTACTCTAACGTAATAGAGAGATTGATTGCTTTGTTTGGTTTAATTAAGGTTTGGTTTTGGTGAAGAGAGAAAAAGATTTGGTAAGAGTTGAGGGAACGAAAAGTGCCAGAGAGGGAAGATGAAATACAAAATTTTTCGTTAAGTGGTCAATTTATATTGAATAAATTTTAAGACTAAAACGGTACAGTTTTGATAATGATTTTGTTTTTTTTATTATTATTAAAATGCATCTTTTATTTTTAAAAATAAAATAATATATCAAATTTGGGTCAAACACAGTCAAAGTTATTTTTTCGTTATAATTTCTTGATAGATTAAATTTCTATCACGATTCTATCATAAGTTCATGATAAACAATAATCCCATCATAAAACCATCATAAATTAATGATAGAAAATATTTCTAACACAAGACCATCATTAATCTATGATAGATTAAAAATTCTATCACGAATCCGTCATAATTTTATGATACACCTATAATCTATCACAAACTGTCCATCATCTATTGCCAGTTTTCTTGTAGTTTACTGTTAACCCAAGCCGCAAAGGTTGGTCTCTTCGACTAACTGATGCACTTTGGGTCTACCATATTGCATTAAGACATCTTTAGGAATGTCACCCTATCAGTTAGTTTATGGTAAACTTTGTCACTTACCAGTTGAGCTTGAGCATAAATCATTTTGGGCTATTAAATCTTTTAATTCAAATCTTTATGATGCTGGTAATGTACGTAAATTACCATTGAATGAACTTGAGAAATTAAGAAATGTTGCATATGAAAATTCAAGAATTATTAATGCAAGAACCAAAGCTTTTCATGATAAAAATTTTTTCAAAAAACATTTGAAATTGATCAAAAAGTGTTGCTTTATAATTCTCGTCTTCATTTGTTTCCATGGAAGTTAAAGTTAAGGTGGAGTGGCCCGTTTGTTTTGAAAAGTTTCTATCCACATAGGGTAGTAGAAATGAGGATTCAAAGAACGGTGTCACATTTAAAGTTAATGGTTAGAGATTAAAACCATATATGGAAGACCAACCACATAAAGAAGACACAGAAATCGATTTGAGTGACCTACCAAATCTTAAGTAAATCTTTAATGGGTGACTTAAATTGGTTTTTTTTTGTTTTACTGTTATCTTGCCATTTGATTATTTGATTGTTTCTTTTTATGTCTCGATTGATGCACTCCTCATATTTTTTTAGCATTATAATATCTATTGCTTAAGTGTGTTTGTTCAATAATTGTGTTTTCTCTCTTTATTTTCAATATATATCATGAATATCTCAGTAAGACAGATCCTCTTCAAGCATCTTAAAAGACTTTTACATGTTAAATTTCATTTAAGAGGTCTGATACAAAGTTGTAAATCACATCCAATTTGTGAACGACGACCATCAGAGTTAGTGGCCTATATTGAGGATCTTGAAAGCCAACTTTAGAAAATAGAAAGTGGTGTATATGACTTCTAATTACAACTTGAAGTTAATGCACTGAGAGGATGAATGTAAGTTTCATTTTTTTAGTGTGTTTTCTTTTTTTTGTTTTGTTTGCTTTTATGTTTGATTTGCTTTTGCAGATTTTATTTTTCTTCATTTTGTTATTTTAATTATTATCCCATATAAATGGCGGATAATGGGATTACATGGCTTCTTAAGTCAGTATTTTCAATTTCCCATAATAACTGAAATCTAAACCAAACATGGAAGAAATACAACATAAATTACATAAGCATTTTCCTTCTCTCCCACAGAATGCCCTCAGAAAAATTTACAAGCCCATTGTGAACGACAGTGTTTGTTAATGATTTATGGCATTCCTTCTGACATTCGTTGGTTAATTGAAGCAAAGGTGCAATTGGCAGGTGAGTTTTCTGATCCATTTATATCTTACATGCCTGGTTTTAGAAAAAGCTCATATGCTAAAATAAGAAGACCTTAGCGACTTGGCTCTGAATGTCATAACTGTGTATGACGTAATTGCAAGCGAACGATTTGTAAATCTCTAGGAATCATTTCTGATACTTGTGAAGATAAAATTAAATTCGTTAAAGATGGCCTGAGTAAATAATCATTAGAGGAAATCTTATGATCTCTTGAGACGCATCAAAGCAGATATGTACAATGTGTAATTCACCAGTTATGGCCATTATTCCAAGAAGAAAGTGCATAATTTAATTTTGAGAATCTGACTTAAAAAGACCCTATTTGCTAGTTTATAAGAAAATTGGATGGGAAGCCTATCCTCGACCCATAAAGGGTGTTCAATCTGTTACTGGACATAAAACCTGAGGAAGATGTGAGCCAAAGTCGCAACTACCAGTAAATATCATTTCCTTTAAAAAATATTTTATCTTTTGCATTCTTGCTTTTAATGATGTGATGTTTACTTGTAATTTTTATTTTTTGCTTTTTTTGTTTGCTTTTGAATAATGAGCCAAAGCTTTACGCGTCATTTGACAAATACACCACCCCATTTACGGCTGTGTACCATTATGTTTGTCATCAAGATCTTTAAATATATGCTTCTATTTCAAACCCTCACAAATTGTTTTTGAGATTGTTCCAATGGCAGCAACTTTGAGTAGATAATTCAAAAATATTTGTGTGCTATCTGGGCTTCGATATAGAAAGTACAAGGAATTCGTTCAAGCTGTTGTAGATCTTAGTCATTTTATAGCAGAGAGAAAACTATATTTTGTATATGGAGGAGCTGACCAAGGGTTATCATAGCTTACCTCAGAAGTTGTTTTTACTATAGGAAGCCAAGTGCGAGGCATCATCCCAAAAGCTCTAAAATCTCTAAGATGCTTACCTGGCCCACCAATTGAAGAAGAGTTAGTCTTCTTAGATATGCACAAGCGAATATCCGAAATGCTAAATTATGCTGATGCTTTCATTTTCTTGCTAGGAGATCTTGCAACTCTAGAGGCACTTATTACATTCGCATCTTGGGCCCATTTGAACTTTCATAAAAAAACCCCTTAGTATGTTAAGTGTTAATAATTTTTTTGATGGCTTGCTAACGTTTACTAATCATGCAATTAAAAATCACTTTATTTAACCCATTGTTAAAAAACTCTTTATTTGTGCTTCTACTGCTAATGAATTACTTGATCTTTTACAAGCTTACAAACTATAGCCAGATCCCATGACATTAGCGTTGGATTGGTCAATCAATGATAGTAGCAGTAGCAGTAGTAAGAAGTGTAAATTAAATTTAACTATCCGTTTGTAAATATTTTCTGTTCCAGTGTTCAGGTGATGTCTTCTAAACTCTACTTCTTTCCTGTAAGATAATGAGGAAAATCTCATTTAGGTTAGAGAGAGGGAATAGTTGATAATTGTGGAATGCCTCAGTCCTAGTGATGTTTTCACTAATTTTAGATAAATTTGAGTCAAAGATGGTAGAATATGGAGTCTATTAACTCTAGAAACACATCTTCTTAGTCTTAGCATTATATTTTTTTAAAAAAAAAGGTTTGTAATGTTTTTCATTTTCTTTGTCGTCTCTTTTAAGCTTCTTTAGCAAGTTGAGGTATGCTCTTTCTTATTTCTTCTCTTATTATTTATGTTTGCTTTTTTTTTTCCTCATTTTTGCATGCATATCTTTAAATTATATAGTAATAAGGATATTTTTATATTATGTTGGCAGTGTGGATAGTTGACGTAATTTGTAAATATGCGTGTTTGTTTATTTTCAAAAAAAAAATCTAAATTTTTGTTTAGGATGATTGTGTAAAAAGTCACTACTTTTAAGACGCATCATAATAGTCCAGTTTGTATTATATTTTGATTTTGAAATTCATAGTAAGTTGTTTTTGTTCCATATTCTTTGAATTACTCAAATTTGTGAATTCTCCATTTGATTATCACTAATTAAGTCAATTCCATCATTTATTCATTAAACATATATTATTAAATCATTCTTTACACACACTATGACGCATCCTAGTGGGTTGTAAGTTAAAATTTTTGCAATAATTTTGTTCCTTTGATTCATTGGAGATAATATCTAAAGTAGTGGAAATGTTTATATTTAAAAAAAAGGGAAAAAAAAATATGAATGTGTTTAATTTCACTATATCTGAAACCTACGTAATTAATTTCGTTAGAGTGTTTCAACATCTAGTGCCCTAAGGCCAACAGGTTTGGGAGTCACTGACCTAAATCTCGCTTTATAGGTTGAAGATATATTATTTGTTTAATTATTTGAAACCCAAATAATTAAGTTCGTATGGGTGTTTCAACACTTAGTGCCCTAAGGCCAACTGGTCTGGGAGTCACTGACCCAAAGCTCGCTATATGGGTGACATATATGTTATTTTCTTATTTTTCATAAATAATCCGAGTAAGTAAGTCCATAGGGGTGTCTAAACACATAGTACCCTAAGGCCAACTGGTCTGGGAGTCACTGGCCTAAAGCTTGCTACATGGATTAAAAATGTTATTTTTAGAATATAGTGAATAATTTACTACCTAATAAAAATAGTATTTATGATGAATCATTGGAACAAAAGTGTTGTTTTCTTTTAATTTCTAGAGCACGAAAGATGATTTGGTGATATCCTGGATAATGAGTGAATGGCAATAAGTTAAAATAAAGAAATTTGAGAGAATTTATTTATTTGGTAGTTTAGAGGATAGATGAACAACTATTAACCTGCATGTGAATTTTATGAATCTCAATTTAATATAGCACTTTAATTGCTAGGGAATAGCAATAAGCCGTTTGGGGGTTGATTAACACTAGAAAGTGTATATTTTATAAAGGTTCAAATTATCATTTTTCATACTTTTAGTGTTAATTAATGTGCTTATAAATCATATTTTATCTTAATGCCCTCAAATTGTAATTTTATGTAAATTATATTTATTATGTTAGTTTTTATCTTAATTATTATATTTTGTTATTGTCGGTATATTTTGTAAATGAAGAGGAATCGTAGTTGAAAGCGGGAGACAAAAGAAGATGGATTGCATTAATATAAAATAAAATAAAAGTTAAAAAAAAAAAGGAATTCATAGGTCAAAAAGAGGTGCAACTACCATTTGGATTCTTGTATATGTATATACATGTTTTTATAATATAAATAATAAAAAAAAAAAAAACAAGTGGCCATGGCTTTTGTTGCCTATTTAAAAAGTAATGCAGCGGAAGTTTTATGTTCTTTATTCTGTTGATTCTAGAGAATACCAGAATAAAGAAATGAACTAAATTCACGTTGATTCCAAAGAATACCGTGAACCTATGGGGAGCTAAGAATTCGGATTGTCAGTAACAACATCTTCATCATAATCACCTCTGAAAGGATGCTTGACATTGAATACATCTGCTATGCGGATATGACTAGGAAGCTTCAGTCGCTAGGCATTAGGATTTATCTTCTTTATAATCTCCAAATGTCTGATTTTCCCAGCAGAAAGCTTGTTGTACTCTGCAACTGAGAACCTGTCTTTGGTTAGGACTGCCCAAACAAGATCTCCCACCTGAAATTCTAAAGCTCGACGCCTTTGGTCTGCATCAATCTTATAACCTTTGGTAGTCCTCTTCAAAGACTCTTGTGTAGCTTTATGAATTTTCTGAAGCTGCTCAATAAAGTCTTCTGCCTTGCTGCTTTTCTGAACTTAATCTAGAACTAGGGCCAAGTCGATGGGAGCTCGTGGATTATATCCATAATTTACCTTTGCTCCATTCAACTTCTCATTAAAATAAGCTATAGGCTTGCCCTGCTGGCTAAGAATAGCTCCAATACCTATCGTGGATGCATCACAATATGCCTCGAAAGTGAGAGAAAAATCTGGTAAGGCAAGTACTGGGGCGGTAGTCAACTTCTTTTTGATAACTTCAAATGCCTTAGTAGCTAATTTTGACTAAGAGAATTGCCTGCGTTCATGCAATCTTTGATTGGTGCCATAATAGTACTGAAATAAGGAATGAATTGCCTATAAAATGATGCCAACGCATGGAAACTCCTGACAGCAGATACAGTAGTTGGCTGTGGCCACTCTTGAATAGCATCTACTTTCGATTAAGCAACAGTTATACCATCCTTTGACACCACATATCCTAAAAATAATACTTTCTCTGTCAAGAAAATACACTTGTTTACTGCAGTGTATAAACTTCCTGACCTTAGAGCTGAAAGTACATCTCTAAAATGTTGTAGATGTAATTCGCGGCTGGTACTATATATAAGTATATCATTGAAGTAGACAACAAAAAATTTTCCAATCAAAGGACGAAGGACTTGATTCATTACTCGCATGAAAGTACTTAGAGCATTGGATAAGCCAAATGGCATTACTAACCACTCATATAACCCTTCGCAAGTTTTAAAGGCTGTTTTCCATTCATCTCAAATCCGAATCTGAATCTGATGGTAGCCACTTTTCTAATCAAGCTTGGTAAAAACCATTGCTCCACTGAGCTGATCTAATAAGTCATCTAATCGAGTGATTGGAAAACGATACTGAACTGTAATTTTATTAATAGCTCAACTATTAACACGCATTCTCGAAGAACCATCTTTCTTTAGAGTCAACAATGCAGGAACCGCACAGGGACTAAGTCTTTCATGAATAAATCCCTTTCCTAGTAACTCTTCCACTTGTCACCTTAATTTCTCATGTTCTATAGGACTCATGCGATAATGAGGTCGGTATGGTAATGTAGAACCCAGCACCAAATCAATTTGGTGGTGTATATCCCTGAGAGGTGGTAAGCCCTGTGGTAGCTCATTAGGAAACAAATCTTGAAATTCCTTTAGTATAGGTGTCATAGCTTTAGGTACCTTCGAATTATTATGGCTTTCTTTTCCCAATAAAACGTAAACCCTCTTCGTCTTTGCTACAACATCTATAAATTGCTTCTTACCTAACAAATAATTACCCAACGTTTGTTTGAGAGTGAGCTTCTTGATAGGTGTTGTGCAAATTTTAATGAACTCGCAAGCGCACGAATCTATTGTAGTATAGATCAATGGTGACGAGTGTCGATCCCACGAGGAGGTGGATTTTAATTATGTGTAGGGTTAATTTTCTAAATAGGTAATTGGATTTATGGTGAAGGTGTTGATATAATTTTATTCTAAATCTAAATTAAAATGGTGGGATTAAATTGGAGATTAAACTATGTGAATAAAGTGCTTGGGTATCCGGATTTGCATCAACATGCACCATGGGCCTAATATTCCTTATTAGTGCTAATTAAATCATGAGGGGGATTTCCACTCCTCATGAACCACACTCTAATAAATATGGTATTAAGCACTTATCGTGCCAAACAGTAATAACCTTGCACTAGGGAGACGGTAGTACCGATACAAAATCTAGGTAAGATTATTACTATCTGTCGACAAAAAGTCAAAACAGCCATATAAATCAGAGGGGAGAAGAAAGTAAATTTACCAAATTAGCCCATGGAACATGTTGAGACTTCACCTTCAACCCAAGCTTGAAAGAAAATTAGCTACTCATTATTTGGCTAGGGGTAAAATGGGTATTATACTAAAATACGTAGAAATACAAGAAGGAGAGAGAATTTTACAAAACTAAGCTCAAAAATGGATTCAGGGGTGTCAAATTAGGGGGGAAAGCCCCCTTTTTATAGATACAATGAGTAAATTATGGCCATTGGATGAAATCAATTCGGACGCTCAGGATTGTGCCATGTGGCAAGCTTGAATTGCTTGAAACACATCATCAGTGACTGTGATTCAGCGTGCCGCATGTAACTTAAGCCAATTTTCTCATCCAATACTGTGTTGCCACATCATCAGTCAGCGTCAAAGTCAACCAACCTTGATCAAGTGCATTACTTCTATCGTAAGCTCATTTTTTCGGTCCAATCATACACCGCCACGTCATCGGTCAACGCCACATCATCAATCAACGCCACATAAGCAATCAGTGCCACATCATTCGTCCAATCAAATGCTGCCACATCACCGGTCAATGACATGTCATCGGTTAATGACACATCATCGTACGTATATGTGAATAGTGCCATTTTTCCTTTTATGCTCCTCCAAAGGTTTTCGACTGTCCTGAGTTCAAAAATGCTATCTGTTTTGATATCTGATGTCTCGTTAATTGTGAAATATCCTGAATTTCCCTAAAATACATAAGTTATAATAAAACACACACAATTAAAGAGCAAGGGACTTAAATACATAAAAGTAAGGATGTTAGTGAAACTTAAAGTGTAACATGACTATTTTATCCTCCATAAATACACTTTTTCTAACACTCAACATTAGGTAAAAGAACAATCTTAGTGTTGTTAAACATAAAACTGTAGGTATTTCTTTTCCCATCATGTACTACAGTTTGATCATACTGCCAAGGTCTGCCCAGTAATAGATGACAAGCATCCATAGCCACAACATCACACCAAACTTGGTCTTTATAAATTGATCCAATAGATAAAGAAACTAAGCAACATTTAAATACCGTTACTTGATTTCCTTTCTTCAACCATGTGAGCTTGTACGGAGTTTAATGGGGTCCGTCTTTAAATTTAATTTAGTCACAGCTTTCTCTGAAATAACATTCTCGCGACCACTGAATCTATAAGCACACAACATACTTTTCCCCCAATTGTTCAAGTAGTCTGAAAAACATTTTGACATAGCCACTTGTCTTTATCCTGTCCTTTAGGAGTGAAGAATGCTCGATTTACTATTAATATTGGCCCAATATCACTATGCTCTTCAATGGATTGTGTAATGCCACTAGTATCAAAAGTTGGCTCATCAGCGAACTCTTCAATTTCTTCCTCTTGGTTCTCTTCACTTTCCTCAGTGCCTACGAATAAGCCTTTACCATACTTTCCTCCCTTTTTACACTCTGTCATTCGTTGTCCACTTTCCCCGCAATTGAAGCAGCATATTCCTGAACCCGAAGATTAGGTCTTGCTGCTTTGACCACTTTCACTAGATTTACTAGTTTTGTTTAGAGGATTTGGAGGAGTGAAATTGCAAAATTCGGAAGCTTGATTAGGATTATTACGAACAACACTTCGAGAACAACGAAAGTTTGAGTCACTAGTACCCGATTAAATTGCTTCTCCAATTGTAAAGCTTGCTGGTGTGCTTCAGAAACAAAGTATGGATTAAGTAAATTCAACTGGTCTTGAAACTGTGATCGTAAGCCTCCAATGTAACGGGAAACATGTTGTTCCTCTGTCTCTGTTAAGTCATTATACACTACCAACCAATGAAATTCTGTGGTGTAATCATCTACTGATCGATTACCTTGCCTCAAATTCTATAACTACTAGTAAAACAATTTAGCATAATTGTGAAGTAAGGATGCTTCACGCAAGTGCTTCTTCAACTTTTCTCAAGAGTCAATCTTCTTTTTGCCTTGCCTTATCCTTGTGAGTTTTGTTTGTTGCCACCGAGCTGCTGCCCTTCCACGGAAATGAGTTGCAGCAAGTGAAAGTAGCTTGTTATCAGGAACTTCCTTGTATTCAAAAACTTCCTCAATGGCATTGATCCAATCCAATAATTCCTCTGCTGGCCACTTTATTGGAATTTAGGAATGTCAATTCTCAGCCCATATTCCCATCTTCTATCTTCAATGGACTCAGTTCTATGTCAATGTTCAGAGAATGGGTTTGCGAATGTTTCACTTGATTTGTCTTCGCGTTCTGGTGTACATGACGTTCAGCAAGTAACTCTGCCATTTGTGCAATTAACATATTAATTCTGGCTGTCATGCTAGCCATAGCTTCATTTCTAAAAACATCATCTTGGTCGTAAGGAGCTGCATAAGGGACGTTACGAGCTTTTCTTGGAGCCATTTTTCCTAATTTGGTTTAAAAAGGATTGGGGGTTAAACTAAAAATTGGGTAAACTTTTTAGGTGAAAGGGTAATTAAAGAAAAGTTTAGGTTTCGAGTGATGGTGGTCGGAAATCAGGCAAGGATGGGTGGATCTGAAAGATTTGAGGGAAGTGAGTATGATGATGGTGGTAGTTTGTTCGAAAAAGCGGTGTGTTGGCCGAAAATTTGAATTGAAAATGGCGGTTTTATGTTGGATTTCGATTCTGGCGATTGGTGCGTCGATCGGGGGTGGTGAGAGGTTAGATAGGTTGTGCTGGTGAAGAGGAGTGGATTGGTGGTGGTGGTGGTGCTGGCCAACGCGCGGTGAAATTTTACGAACGAGGGCGACAGTTTCGCTTTTATTTTTGTTGTTTTTCTGCTGTTCCTGTGGCGGAAAGGTGTCGGGGATGCCTTGGTTTGGTTGGCCGACTGCTTCTGATTGTGTTGGTGGTGGCGATCGATGAAAACAATACCGGCAGTCGTACGCGACAGCTTTTTTAAAGCTAAATGTTTTTAAGGAAAAAAATAAAAGGGTAGGTATTGAGAACAGTTGAGAACCAGGCTTTCAATTTTTTTTATAAAAAATTTGAGGCATGTGGACGTGGAATGGGAGAGAAAATTGCAGGTGGGGGTTGGAGAAAGCTTTCTAAAATTTTTCTTCTTTTGTTTTTCAATTCTCTTTGTCCTCAAATTTCTTGTAATAAATTTCAGTGTCTGTAAAATAAAATATATGTTTTTCTTTCAAATATGAAATAAAATGGAGAAAAGCCAATAGGAATTGCTGGGAAGAGAAGAAAAAGCAGAGAAAGAAAAGAGAATTTGGGAGAGGACAACCGGGGGCTGAGAGCAGAGAGGACAGGCGAGGGCTGAGAGCAGAGAGAAAGCTTTCTGAAATTTTTCTTCTTTTGTTTTTCAATTCTCTTTGTCGTCAAATTTCTTGTAATAAATTTCAGAGTCTGTAAAATAAAAGGTGTGTTTTTCTTTCAAATATAAGATGGCTAATTTTCTAAACTAAGGTGAAGGGTGAAGCTCTAGGAATTTAATTATGAAAATAATGTTCTCTTAAGTAAGTGTTTTTATTTTTAGTTATATGTTTATAATTTTTATTTTCTTCAGTCAATTTTATTATATATTAATCTATATATGTATATCCACTTTAAGATTTATATGGTATTTAGACATATTGTCGACACACCAATACGGCTCTAGCACACTTTATTCCCATATTAATCTATAAGTTGTTAATTAGAATAAATTATAAAATAATTAAATTAGTTAAATTAATATTATAATAAAAGAGAATATTATGGCCATAATTTGAATGCTTAGAGCGGATCCCGTAACATTAGCACCTATTTAAATTATTAATTTCATTTTCTAAATTTATTTTACTAAGTATTTGACTACTAAATTTAAAATTTCATGTGGTTCTATCCCAGACTCATCGGGTTATATTATAACAAGACATTCTTGTATTTAGAGTAAATTAAAAACTTTTAAACCGTGTCATTTATCACGGTATTGACGCCGTAGAATTTTAAGCTAAGCAAATCTGCACGCATAGCGATATAAATTTAAAAGTCGAAATTCCGATTATATGAGTTTCAGTTAATGCATGCTTAACACATTACTTGATGGCTAAAATAAAAAACTAAGAATCAAAGGAAAAAAAATGAAAAATTGATTCCAAATCGTGCATACTGAACTTAAAAAAAATAAAACAAAAATAAAAATTGTTATAGTCTAGGCATAATAGCACCCCACAATTAAATTACTAGCTTGGCATGCAATTCATTGATTCAGAAATGTGAAGCAAAGTGTGTACTTCTGTCATCCCAACGCAATCCAACTTGTTCTCCCACATTAGGGTTCCAGTGACGAATCAAATCCTTCCATCCCAAAACATAATAAGAACTGCCCTGTTTTTCTTGAAAATACATGTCCTTAACAAAATTCCCGTCAGTGTAATCACGTACGCAAATGTGACGCTGCCTTGGTCAATACGATTGCAAATATCAAGAGTTAATATGATTAAAAACACCGTCATGTGACAATGTAACCTTTCTCGTTCTGATATCTTCATTGGTGATCTGTTTTGTGATCAGCCATGGATATGTAGTAAGTTTTGGTTATACTGGATGATCAGTGCCTCTTATTTCGATGACACTACGAGTCTTTCTATTTGAAAAAGCTTCAGCTTCTTCAGCTTTGGATCGAAAAAAATTGTAGAAGATTGTTTTCTTCATGGATGCTAAGTTGGTGGTTTATTTGAATTCAACACCTTTAATTAGGTTTATTTCAAATTTATAATGAAAGATATGTGTTTAGTCAAGGAAGTGAAATCTTGTACTTCCATTTTGGAACTAGGCTGGCTTATCGCTGCAATTTTTGAAGAATTTAATTATTAACATTCAATTTTGATGGACTGATTTCGGAAGTTGGAATAATGGAGCTTAGTTAATTTCCTTTATCTTTAATTAGAATGTGAAAGAAATCTTTTGTTTCTCTTTTGGGAAAGCTAACTTATTATGTCAATAAAAATACATTCGCTTCTTACGGTTTTTATCAAGTCCGAAAGTCATAAACATAAATTGTAGATTACAAGAAAATGTATTGGACCGGACTCGTCAAGGTGAACTAAAGAGCCACATAACGATAATGGTAAAAAATGTTTTGAGGTAAGGGGAAGTATGTAAGTGTATGTAAGTGTCACTTCTCGAATACTCAATAGAGGAAAGTGGAAATGCCCTTAGTTTGTGAGTGAAATTATTATATATTTATTTCGTCATATAATTTAAGATCGTATTTTTCTATGGTTAATATGCATTCTTGGCCATGAAATGGATTGTTTTTTGTTGTTATTTTAACCACCAAGATGGGGGATGTTAGGCCTCACCCTACCTGTAATATAAATCAACCAATGGAAAAAAAAAAAAAAAACATAAGAAGGGGAATATAAACCAAAGCCTCCTAAGAGAAGCAAAAATAACAAGTAATATACAAAAGGTTCAAGCCAACAAGGCGAAATTAACGTCGAACATGTGGGATTTCGAGAGCATCCAATTAAAGAATGTCCAACAAACTAGCTGGAAGATCCCTGAGATTTAAAAATCACTGACAAGTCTAATGAGTACAGGCTCAATTGGCCATGAAGTCACCAATGGCTGTGGCCTCCCCGAAGACATGGTTGATAACAATGGATGGGTTAGAAGACAATGCCAAGACTCAGCCAAGGAAAAAAGTAAAATCTCACCACATGGAGCCATGAGAAATAGCTCAAGAAACCACAGTGGCCGAATCAGACTCCATCTCAAGAGCAGAAAAACTAAGTTGAGCAGCAAGATCTAAATCCTCCAAAACAGCTGTCAGCTTAGCAAAAAGAATGGGCTGATGTCTCAAAAAAGAACCAAAAGCAACTAACACCACTCCTAATGATCACACAGAACACCACCAGCAGCAGAAACACCAGGATTGTCCCTAGAACAACCATCCACACTCAACCAAGTTGTTTTGATTTACTACTCTCTAAATTAAAAAAAAAAAAAAAGAGGAATTACTTTAGAGCCATATTTTCTTTAAAAACTAGTGATTAATTTGATAATACGATGAACATTCAATTATTTTTAATTGGATAGAACTTAAAGCCTGCAGATAATGGTATATATTTTAGAACATATTTCTTGTGCTCAGATAATACAGTGCGAATGTGACTGATGTGGCGATCCTGTAGCAACCAAGACTTTCTCGAATGGAATAAATTTAACTTTGGACATGTTTAGTAGCGGAATAAACTTTGGGATTTTACTATATGTGCTCAACGACTTTCGCATTGACTAGGTTGGACATGTTAAATTGAATAAACTTTTTATTTGTAAACTTTGGACAAGAAATAAACTTTGAAATAAACTTTGGACAAGAAATAAATTTGTAAACTTTTTATTTGTAAACTTTTTATCCTCACTCAACCAAGACTTTCGCATTGAATAAACTTTGGACATGTTAAATTGGATAGCAATTTAACATTTCCAATTGCTATGAATTTTATTTGTAAGAAGGCTTATAACGAAAGCCGAAATCCCGAGGGACAAGCCTATTAAAAGGTAGACCCAAACAATATTTTATAGACTAGGGGTATAAATCTACCCTATTTAAGAAAATAATTTACAAAAATTCATATTATTTTTAAAAAATAATAATCAATTATATCAACTTTTTTTACATAAGTCTCTTAACCATTTTAACATTATTTAATTTCACTATTTTATCCTATGATAAGAAATGAAATTTCATAATATTTGCACTTTTGTGAAATAAATTTAAAAAATTAATGAGGATCTAATTTGTCAATTATTCAAATTTTTTCTTTATTTGAAATTTATTAAATTAATTTAAATTTTTTATAATTATATTTTTTTAGAGTGAGGTTGGTTTATAACAATTGAGGGGTGGTAATATACAATTGAGGGGTGGAAATATTACCACCCTATACTATTGACCAATTTCATTTATAAAAGAACTTTTTTGAAAGAAAAATTTCATGCACACTTCCTTTATTTATTATTTTTTTTGGTGCTACAAGATGCTCTCTTAAACAGCATGTGTTAAGAAATCCCAAAAAAATTGTACACGTGTGAAAAATTTTGTGGTTGGTTCGATGGATGTGGTTGGCTCAAATTGCAAATAAGGCCAAATTACCCTCTTTGATCAATTATACTGGGCACTTGGAATCATTAATTAGGACTAATTAGAGAAAGCATAATGTTAATTCAAAAAAAAAAAAAAGAAGAAGAAGAAGAAGAAGAAGAGAGAGAGGAAGAGAGAAAGTTTTGCTTTGAAGGCTTTGAACAAATCGCACAAAGAATTACACCAGTCAACATTTGGTGTTCGATTTCAAGTTTTCCTTTTGATCTTCTGTCATTGATGGATATGACAAACAAAAATAATTCCATCGTTATAGTCACCCACACATATAAAAATAAGAACAAGACAAATTAAACAAGAAGTCAAGAACTAAAAAGGAAAAAAAGAATGGGAAAAAGAAAGGAGTAAACAGGATATGAGTCTGTTGGATTATTTTTGTGGCGTAAAAAGAAACAAAGTAATTAATAGAATGAGTTTATTGAAGTATCGATTTTGGCATTTGAAAGTGTTCAAAATAATATTTGATTTTTTAAATTTTGTTAATGAGTGTTCAAAGTAAATGAGTGTCCAAAATACTTTTTTTTAGAGTGCAAACAGTCCCACCCATAATTAAAATACTAAACTACTCAAAAATGCAAATAACCACGTACCCTTTGTGTGTGTGAGTGTGCTTTTTTTTTTAATTTGAAACTAATAACCACTAACCCTACATGTACTAAAATACTAATAATTAATTAATTAAGACAAATACGACTAAAATAAGTATATACCTAATAAAATAATACAAAAGATTTCCTATAATTATTTTTACATCAAATAACTTCCTTTGATCGCCTTTCGGTTGGATCATCGATATCAAGTCGAAATAAACCTGGTGGTGAAATTTCAGTTTGATCAACCACATCACGTTGACTCTCTTTCTGTTCTTAAAATATAATTATCTTTTTTATTCTTCTTTTTTTTCCATAAAATTTAATTTTTCCGTTAGCTATTAAATTAGGGTTTTATTCTGCTATATATGCCTTGAATTGAAGAATCTGAACTTTCTGTTATTGGTCGAATTTTCTGCCTCAAAATTATTTATTTTCATCCGTGTTCTGATTTCAAGTTAATTGCTATTTATATATACCTCTTCATACTGCTAAGGTGCTGCTGAAATTTGAAATATTTGGTACTCAATTTTTTGCGCCAGAATTGGTGCATGCCACTCCAAATTAAATTTCCCATTTTTAATTTGTATGATCACGTGTGTTGTAGTTAATTTTTAGTGGGTCAAAATCAAGTTTTATTGTTTATCTAGTTATAAGAAATTCATTTATTGAACGACTTCACTTAATTTGTTTTTGTTGTTTTTTACTGATGGATTAAAAAGTGATGGACATGCAAAGAAAAAGAAAAAATGGCGATGGAGAAAAAAGTGATGGAATTTTGTGAAGCCGTGAAAAGAGCAGCAGTGGCAGCAGTGTGGAAGGAGGGAGGGGTGGAGGAAGCACAGTGCCATGATGCTTTGGATCAGCTCAAGAATTGTTCAATCACTTATCAACTTCTTGTCTCTACTCAGGTACTATTAAATTACTAATCACTCATCTATATATTTTTTAAACTATATAGGAGGACAGACTGTTGGAAAATATAACTTTTTACTAGCTATATTTAGTCCACATTTTGAGTGGGATCCACTTAGCGTAAGTGAAAGGTCATGGAGGTTTCGGAAAGTACTCCGTGAATACTTCAATTCGATATATCATATGCTCAAAATGATGGTCATGTGAATGAGAAATTGTCACACAAATATGCACCATTGATGTTGAAAAATTAAAAGGAATGAGACTTATCCCATATGGGAAAAACAAGTCATTGGATTTGGGTTTATATATGTTTACACATATGTGGGTATTCAAGAATACTAAGGATAAAGGCTCTCTTCACGCACGCCTGCGCAGGTGGGGTGCAAATCATGGACCCAAAATCGGCCCGATTTAACTGAACTCGTGTGCGGACATGCGAGCGTACACGAATGTCGACCCAAATCACCCAAGCTCGCGTGGGCTTAGTTTTTACTCCTTTTAATTGCAAAATTATTTTTGCAAGTTAGAGTTACGAATCCTTCACTATAAGAAGGCAGATTTCCATTCGTTTTAAATACAGAAAATAAAACAGCCGCACAGGCACGCACATAATTTCTCTCCTCTGGTCTTTGTCGTCCTTTTGAGAGAGTTCAAACATTGTTGCTGTTCGCCGGATATTCGCATTGGTGCTTAACGACGAATATCGTTCCCGTTGTATCTTGGGAAACAGAGACCAATTAATCCTAAAGCACCAAGTAGGCGGTCAATCTGTTTTAAGGACACCGCAGACGCAGGCCTCGAGTTTTTCTTCTGTTCGTGATTCTTCCTGTTCGTTGCTTTGTTCATGTGTCTATCTGTGATACTGTTCGCTATTTTGCTCGTTGCTGTTTGCTGCAGTATTTGTTGTTTCGTTGTTCGTGGTCCTATTCATCGATCAATTGTTTTGAATTTCAATCATTTGTTTCGAATTTGCTTGCTATTTCCTTAATTGGTTAAATTTAATATATTTATTAAATTCTGTTTATTATTGAATTCTCTGCTTTGTTATAATTGTGGTTTGTCCGCAATTTATTTTATTTTATTATTATCTATTATTTGCTGGTTGGGTTATTAATCTGTTTCGTACAGATTTGTGATATACAATATTGTGTTTACTGTATAGAACTTTATTTGATCTATATTGGTCACCTCACTGTTGTTTATTGCTAACACAGATAGCCTTGGCTAATTACAATAAATTATCAAATTCAGCATTTTAAAATAGGGGGATATCTGGCACATGTGGATTCAAATCCATTTGCATTCAGCCCGAATGAATTTGATTAGCAATTAATAAAATTTTAGAACTGTTTTTAACTTTTTTTTTACTAACATAATGTCGATATCAGGTTGTAAGACATCTCGCACTTACGCTAAAACATCCCTGTCAGAAAATCAAGCTATTTACTGATGATCTGATTTGGAGAGACATGTACTGGGAGGTTGAGTATGACAATAATGATATTGTTGTGACAAAGAAAGCAAAATTGGTAAAGACTGTCAAAGTTGAAAAAGTGATTAATGGAGATCAAGGCACTGTTCCCAATGCGTCGAAGTCTCTTAAATGCAAAGATTCTATTAGGGAGATTATAAGGGAAAAACTCTACGGTGCCCTGTCCAAGGTTTCTAACGAGGCTTCTCATGACAATAAAGAAATTATTGATCAAGTGAGGGCTTGCGATCCAATTCAAGTAGCTATCTCGGTGGAGTCTGCAATGCACGAAAAATGGGGAAGATCTATTGGGACTTTTAAGTTCAAGTACAGACGCTTACTATTTAACATCAACGATCCAACAAATCAGGAGCTCAAAAAGAAAGTTCTGCTTGGACAAGTTAAGCCAGAGACAATTGTCAACAAGACCGCAAAAGAAATAGCTAGTGATAAAATGCAACTCTAGTATGAAAATCTGGAGGAGAGATATTTTCGGGACATGTATCACCGAAAAAAATATTTTCTGGCATTTGCAAATGCGGTCGATGTGGACATAAAAGGATGTCCTTCAGATCATTGAGAAGACATATAACTTGTTGAACTGCAATCAGTATTGGGCATCGACTAATATCAGAACTGGAGAGCTTCTGATTTAGTTTTAAGGAGCATCACTAGAAGACTAGCTATATATGAACAAGCTACTCGGACTCTGGTGTTTGAACTTTAACACAGGGCCATTAGTGTTCTGTTGATTTAATTTTTACTTTCTTGATTTTCTTTTTTTTTTTTTTAGTATATATATATATATATATATATATATATATATATATATATATGTTATTATTATTACTATCATTATCATTATAATTTGGTCCCCAAGTTAAATCATCCTCAGATGCGAATGCCCTTATTTTTTTTTTTTTAATGGTGATATGCTGTTAAATCGTGCGGTTTAATAGCGCTCTCCATTGACTCCACTAAACTGCACAGTTTAATAGCGTGTCCGCCTGAAAAAGAAAATGAGGCCATTCAAATATATATATAGTCCTTTTCAGGTGTAGGCACCCACGATCTTTTTTCATGCGGACACACACACACACACACACACACACACACACACACACACACACAAGAGCCATATGACTTTATGGCTCTTGATTGATCATTGATACACTTAAGATCAAAATTAAATGAAATAAATGCAAAAATACTTTCTAATTATGAGAGTCAGAAATATTTTGTCCTCGCCTGACTTCGAACTTTGCTCTCTCATTCTAACAAAACATTGGGCCAATTTGGGATTGCGTTGACTGATGAAATAAGCTGCTTCTGTTATATGGATGAAACAAGCTGCTGATTTAAAAAGTAGCTTGGTATTTAGTAAACTGTACTGTTGCAATTGTTGTGAGTTTGAAAAACAGAATACATGAGTTTGGTAAATTTTATTACAAAAGTATTGTTTTATTATATAATGACCAAAATAGATATAAGTTTAAATTATCTTGTATACTATAGAGTATGTTTAATCAATTGTTTAGACATGCCTTTTTTCTTTTTAAAACACATAAAATTATATCAAGTTAAAAAAAGAAACTAAATTAAATACAATCTAATGAACTCATAATATGTTACATAAAATATGATAAAAAAATCATACAAATACATAATTCAAATAAAATAAAAAGTAAAATGCATTACATTCACGTTAAACTTATTACAATAATAATACTCAAAATTTTCATTTCTTGTGATCCGGAGCCATTAGTATTGTGATTCTTTTCTTAAGTGCACTGTCTCTTTCTATTCCTTCATTAAAGATTGAACCAGGGTTATTTTCAATGCTGTCGAAATGAAGATCACTTGTGCATGCCTTCTTATATAATTATGTAATACTATGGTTGTAATGATATAATTATTATTAGTGTAATTTGATTGTGGCAGTAATATGATATGTAATGGTTTATATATTAGAATTTATGGAAAAATAAGACATAATTGTCTCAATGTGTGGTTGCTTATTTAATAAGTTACTTATAAATAGCAACCATTTACCTGTTTTTAAAAGCTAATGTCAAAACGGAGAAAATTATAAAAAAAGGTAACATTTACAAAATTTATCAACACACTATTTTTATAAAAAAAATTATGGGATAAGCAACTTATTGAGTTTCAACGTAAATCCCAAACGGAGCCATTATAAGTTTGGACTTACGGTTATTTTCACAGTAGGCAGTGTTACAAATTCAACCTCAAAATTTCTAGTAAAATTCATGTAAAATATTTAAGCTAAAATACTCTACCATACCTTTGTGTGTGTCCACGCGACAAATACGTGATAAAATATTTTTATAATGAAAATCCGCTTAATGAGGGTTGTAAAACACACCCAAAGGGATTTAGCGCCAGTTTGGCAGTATTGTAGCTTTTAAAATAATTACTGTTAGTTATGCTATATAAATAATCAACTATGAAGAAAATTAGTTAAATGTTTAGTAAAATTTATTTTTAAAAGTTATATGAGTTTTAAAAGTAGTCGTATGTGTTTGATAGCTCTTATTGTTAAACTGTTATGAGAATATAAATGACTAAATTGGACACAATATTGAATAAAATTTATTTACACATCTATAAACATGTGTATATAATTTTTTTCATTGTGTATATATAGTAATTAGTAACTAAAATAAATGTTTTTTATTATTAATATTATTTTTTATTTTGTTATTTCAATATAATTGGTAACAATAATAACCTTTAAAAATAATTTCTTTAAAGTTAATGATTTTATTTCCTAATTAATGAGGATCATTTTAGATTTTTATAATATATATCTGAGTATATATATACGAAATTGTATGAAGTATAAAATTGATTCTGAAAATTAGAATTTTGAATAGCTACTCTGTCTTTGCTTTTCAAAATTTCTTTGTAATATGTCGTGATTTTGCCAAAAGTGATTTCTAAAGAAAATTTATCAAACACTAAAATTAGCTTTTAGTTTTTTAAAATCACTTTTAAACCTTTTAAAAATAATCTGGCCTTTAGAGCAATAGATGGCAACGAGTAATATTTTGATACAAGTTTGTTTATGTTGCACAACACATCCACTTGGAATATAAGATACTTAATTATAATCATAATATAGTTTAGTTTCCAAGCACTTGCTAAAAATGTCAATAAGTCATTGGTTGTATTTGTTGGTACAATCAACCCAATAATGAACTTTAAATAAAATTTTATAATAAATATAAATAAAAATAAAAATAATATAATATATAAAATAAGATAAAATTTATAAATTATTTTGAATATTGGAAAATCATTTTAACATTATTAATCTATCATATTCTTTTAATAATAAAAAAATTATTTGACATATTAATAATAATAAAATAATTATACCTAACATTTATAGTAACTTATAAAATTTATATTATTTCATTTACAATATCTTTTTTTAATTATGTTTATATTAGTATAAATCTGAAAGTTAATTTTTGGATTACTAGATTTTAGCATTAATAAAATCCATCGGGATAGATTAATAATAACTTAATTTTAAAAATAAATTTTATTATATACGTTATTTTATTACTCATACTTATTGTAATCTTTTATTTGTATCATATGATATTCATTTATTATTTTTATTTATTATTATATTTATATTTATTTGCATTGTGCTAATCAAATAGTATAATAGTCATTTATGAAATTAAGGGAGTTTGTGTGACCATTTATGAAATTAAGAGGTTATTTGTGACTATTTAAACAAATCTTAGAAAACCTTTTCCTGCTAAAAAATGTCAATAAGTCATTGATTGTATTTGCTGGGACCTCTTTCAATTAACGTAAAGGTGGAGGATCGAGTCTTCCCAATAAAATATGAGAGTTTAAACTATTGTAATTTTCTTTATTAGATTGCTATATTGGACTTTAATGTACTTTTCTTTTTTTAATGGATTGCTTGTAGGCTTGTTTGTATATACTATACAGTTGTACTTTACATAATATTTAAAACATTAATTTTATTTAATCTATCAAAAAATGGGCATAGCTACAATACCTGCAGGGGTGTAAAAAGTAAAAGGGCAGCCAAACACATTAAAAAAATTTAAAAAAAAAACGCGGAGCAACTAGTTGCTCTTTCAATGATTATTATATTATATAATAAATAAAATAATAATAAAATAATTAATATTTTAACAATAAAGGAAACATAATAATAAAAAATTAGTTTAATAATAATTAAAAATTAGTTTCAAGTTTAATGGTCTCAGTATCAAGTTAATGGTAGGAGTTTCATGTTTATTGATCCATTAAAATGCATAATTTTGGGGTTGCAAGTTAAGGGTCTTCAGTTTCATGTTCATTGCCCTCCGTTTCAAGTTCTTTTGATTTCAAATTTAATGGTCTTAGTGTCAAGTTAACAGTAGCGGTTTCATGTTTATTGGTCCATTAAAATGTATAATTTCTGGGTTGCAAGTTAATGGTCTCCAGTTTCATGTTCATTGCCCTCAGTTTCAAGTTCCTTTGATTTCAAATTTAATGGTCTCAGTATCAAGTTAACAGTAGCGGTTTCATGTTTATTGATCCATTAAAATATATGATTTTTGGGTTGCAAGTTAATGGTCTCCAGTTTCGTGTTCATTTCCCTCCATTTCAAGTTCCTTTGGTTTCAAGTTTAATAATCCTAGTTTCATGTTAATGGTAACTGTTTCATGTTTATTAGACCATTAATTTTATGATTTTTGGGGTTGCAGGTTAATGGTCCTGGATTTCATGTTCATTGCCTTCAGTTTCAAGCTCCTTTGGTTTTAAGTTTAATGGCCCCAGTTTCATGTTAATGGTGGTTGTGTCATGGTTATTGGACCAATAAATTTCATGATTTTCGAGGTTGCAGGTTAATGGTCATAGATTTCATGTTCATTGCCCTCAGTTTCAAGTTTCTTTGATTTCAAGTTCAATGGTCCTAGCTTCATGTTAATAGTAGGTGTTTCATGTTTATTGGACCATTAAAATTCATGATTTTCGGGATTTCAAGTTAATGGTCTTAGGTTTCATGTTCATTACACGCAGTTTCAAGTTCCTTTGGTTTCAAATTTAATGGTCTCAGTATCAAGTTAATTGTAGCGGCTTCATGTTTATTGATCTATTAAAATGTATGATTTCTAGGTTGCAAGTTAATGGTCTCTAGTTTCAAGTTTATTGCCCTCTGTTTCAAGTTCCTTTGATTTCAGGTTTAATAATCCTAGTTTCATGTTAATGTAGCTGTTTCATGTTTATTGGACCATTAATTTCATGATTTTTAGAGTTGGAGGTTAATGGTCCTCGATTTCATGTTCATTACCCTCAATTTCAAGTTCAATGGTCCCAGTTTCATGTTAATGGTAGGTGTTTCGTGTTTATTGGACCATTAAATTTCATGATTTTTGGGGTTTTAAGTTAATGGTCTTAGGTGTCATTTTCATTGCCCTCGATTTCAAGTTCTTTTGGTTTCAAATTAAACGGTCTCAGTATCAAGTTAACTGTAGCGGTTTCATGTTTACTGATCTATTAATATCTATAATTTCTAGGATGCAAATTAATTGCCTCTAGTTTCATGTTCATTGCCCTTCATTTCAAGTTTCTTTGGTTTCAAGTTTAATGGTCGTAGTTTCAAGTTAATGGTAGGTATTTCATGTTTATTGGACCATTAATATCATGATTTTTAGGTTTGCAAGTTAATGGTCCCGAATTTCATGTTTATTGCCCTCGGTTTTAAGTTCCTATGGTTTCAAGTTTATTGGTCTTAGTTCCAAGTTAATGGTAGGTATTTCATGTTTATTAGACCATTAATTTCATGATTTTCGGGTTGCAGGACAATGGTCCTAGATTTCATATTCATTACCCTCAGTTTCAAGTTCCTTTGGTTTCAAGTTTAATGATCCTAGTTTCATGTTAATGGTGGTTGTTTCATGTTTATTGAACCATTAATTTCATGATTTTCGGGGTTACAGGTTAATGGTCCTCGATTTCATGTTCATTGCCCTTAGTTTCAAGTTCCTTTGATTTCAAATTTAATGGTCTCAGTATCAAGTTAACGATAGCAGTTTCATATTTATTGATCTATTAAAATGTATGATTTCTTGGTTGCAAGTTAATGGTCTCCAATTTCATGTTCATTGCCCTCCGTTTCAAGTTCCTTTGGTTTCAAGTTTAATGGTCACAGTTTCAAGTTAATGGTAGGTGTTTCATGTTTATTGGACCATCAATTTCATGATTTTCGGGATTACAAGTTAATGGTCCCCAGTTTTATGTTCATTGGCCTCAGTATCAAGTTCCTTTGGTTTCAAGTTTAATGGCCACAGCTTCAGGTTAATGGTTGGTATTTCATGTTTATTGGACTATTAATTTCATGATTTTCAGGGTTACAGGTTAATGGTCCCAGATTCTATGTTCATTGCCCTCAGTTTCAAGTTCCTTCGGTTTCAAGTTTAATGGTCCAAGTTTCGTGTTAATAGTAGCGGTTTCATGTTTATTGGACCATTAATTTCTTGGTTTTCGGGGTCGCAGGTTAATGGTCCTCGATTTCATGTTCATTGCCCTCAGTTTCAAGTTCCTTTAGTTTTAAGTTTAATGGTCCTAGTTTTATGTTAATGGTAAGTGTTTCATATTTATTAGACCATTAGATTTCATGATTTTTAGGTTGCAAGTTAATGGTCCAATATTTCATGTTCATTGCCCTCAGTTTCAGTTTCCTTATGGTTTCTAGTTTAATGATCTCAGTTTCAAGTTAATGGTAGGTATTTCATGTTTATTGGAGTATTAATTTCATAATTTTCAAGGTTGCAAGTTAATGGTCCCAAATTTCATGTTCATTGCCCCTAGCTTCAAGTTCCTTCGATTTCAAGTTTGATGGTCTTGGTTTCACGTTAATGATAAATGTTTCATGTTTATTGGACCCTTAATTTCATGATTTTTGGGGTTGCAAGTTAATAGTCCGAGGTTTCATGTTCATTACCCTCAATTTCAAGTTCCTTTGATTTCAAGTTTAATGGTCTCGATTTCACGTTAATGGTAGGCATTTCATGTTTAATGGTAGCTTAGCATGTTATCTTTACTTTTAATCTCTAAAATATAATACTCGCTTTTTATTAAAAAAAAAATATGATCGAATATATAAATGTTTACTTTAAGGTTGTTAATTATTATATTAATAATCGTAATTTAAGGTTGTTAATTATTATATTAATAATCGTAATTGTTTTAATTATTGTCGAAATTCTAGCTGAGCAATATATGACTTCAATTTGATGATTAAAGCTTGAAAAAATGTCAAACACAATGAATGGGTTTCGACTATAGGTTCTGGTAGAAATTGAGATATTTTAAATTTGAGCGAAATTTGTGAAACTAAACCTATTAAAGTGAAGATATGTGTGCTAAAGCAATGTATAATTCAATTTTTAAAAAAAAATTGGCCAAAAAAGAGTCAAACACTAATGGTTGCAATAAGTGGCCTTGCAAATAAATTGTAAACAACACATATTTTGCTGCCACTTTTTATAGCCAAAATCTCCACCGCAAATAAGCTTGCAACCATTTTTTAATTCCATTAATTCCCCTACAAATTTATAGGCTTACTTCCCCGTTCCGCTAAATCAATTTATTTTTATTTTGTTTAGTAATTATAGGAAACACAATTTAATGAAAATAAATCAAATTAACTATTTCTATATCAAACATAATATTTTCTACATATCATCCTCAAAAATCCACCAAAAACTAGTATATTACACCAAGTGCACCATCCAATCTTATTACAAGCATCATCTCCGAAGTAACATGAAAGGCTCACATTATACCTAAAATGGATTATTACAATTCAACACAACTCCCCTACTAGATAGTAACACCAGTAGCCAACTTGGAATGTCATCAATTTAACCTGAAAGACAAAAATATAAAAGCTGTTATAATTGACTATAACAGATCCAAAATCCCATATAAAATTTTTTCATAAAACAATATGCATTAAATAGCATTACATGTAAGAGCTCTTAGGATCAAAGATTATAAATGTAGACAACAGAGTTATTTAATCCCATTTGTGCAAATTCTATTAATAATTAACAATAATTTTACCCCGTGTCCAAACTGTTAGCCCAGCCTCATGCACATCGAAAAAGTTGTGTAATACACCTCAATTATTAGCATGATATGTAAAATATTTTCTAATGGTTTCAACAGTCACAAATTCTGACCAAAGCTTCAATGACTTACACAAATACACCTCTCTAAATTATTATTGTATTCTTTTAGCCAGTATGTCCATTGACACTACACGGAACCAGAAAAGAACCAGGAGGATGAACAGAGAGTTCATTATTTGCAATCCATAGATATACAGGAAGCAATAACATGAAGTACACTAACTTTTGGAGTTATATGTATATCAGCAGTGGTAAATATTTTCATAATGCATAAATCAAGCCAAATAGATCAATTATTATGATTGAGAACAATTGCTAGTGAATACCTTCAAGTTGCTCAGCATCTTCATAGCTGCAAAAAAAGTAAAAAGATGCTTAAAATGTCAACTCTGATAAAGTATCAAGCTAAAAAATATGAATTACAAATTACGGTTTAAGTCGATGTTCGGCACAAATAAAATCCAATTTACCATAATTCAATCTTACCATTAAAAAAAAAAAGCGAGAGAGAAAATGGAGATCATATTGAAGTAAAAATTATAGGAATATAAAGCAGTAGGCAAACACCCTTGGAAATTTTCAGGTGCAGTTTTTCTGCACAAACATTAGTAAACCAGCACCTGGAAATTTCCTGGTGTTGTTTTTGCAGCATAACAGTAGCTAAACAGCACCTGGAATTTCCAGGTGCAGTTTCTCTGCACAAACAGTAGCAAAACAGCACCTGGAGATTTCCCGATGCTGTTTTTGTGCATAAACAGCAGCAAAACAGCACCTGAAAATTTCCAGGTACTGTTTTTGCTGCATAACAGTCACAAGTAATCAATAAAAGGAAATATAACTATGATAAAGATAAAGCTCTAATGAAACATTAAAATGTATAATTCATGCTTCAATCATATAATACAATATACAAACATCATTTAATCAATTTTTAGATAAATTTTGCAAATCCACAATAATACACATGCCTTTAACATGGAATGTATCCCTTCTCACTTAAAGGTCTCCACAACTGCCTTACTGTCAAAATCAGAGCATAGTGCGAGTTAAATTACCAGCACCCATAGCCTCTCTCATATTAGTTCTATAGATCATGGACATTTAATAAAAATAAAAATAACAATAATTAACCAAATAAAGTTAAACTGAATATTAAAAATTTAAAAATAAAATATAAGAGGACCTTGGAAGATTCTGTAGACATTACATTGAATTTACAACACCAGTCCTTCAAACTTATTACATAAAAGGACTTATCTAGTTACAATCAATGTTAACCTAAATCCATTCCCTTAAAACTATATTCAAATATCTATCAACGTATTTTTGAACCAAGATAAACGACGACATTATGGGGGGAAAAAGAACTTCAATCAAACGCTCTCATTCATACCCTCAGCAAAAGCCAAGCTGAACTATGAAACCTCATAACCAAACTGGTGTGACTTGAGCAAACTGAAATTTTGGCATGACCCAATACAATAAAATCCAAATCACGACCAGCCAATGCATAAAACATGCTCAGTCCCAAATAATAAAAGCAAAAACGAAATGTACATAACGATTAAAAGATTGTATTAGGAAGCACCACACAACCAAAATGTATATCATTCTGGAAAGCCAATTATGTTACCCAATTTGATGCTAAAAACATTACGAAAATTAAAGATATATACAAAAAAACCACAATAAAAAATGTCAACCGAATGGTAACTGTGATCATGCCCATAATTGAAGCAATAAAATTAAAACACCACAAGTTTTAACTGTGTTGGAAATTCAAATTGGTTAACTATTTAGGGAAAATAACCAGAATCTTTTCTGTCACATAAAAGTGTACACAACATCATTGTTGGGTTTGACAAAATTCAAAGGTCGAAGGAAAATAAAAAACCCAACAGCACTAACAGTGTCACATCACGAAGCTAAAAAAAAACATGCTACTAGGGTTCCTGAGATTGCGGATTGGGCAAGCTAAAAAAAAGCAACCTATTTTCAAATGGGGTTCGTGGTGGCCTGCTTCCCTGAATTAGAAGAGATTGTAGCAAAAATTTCAGCAGAAGATAAGACAATCCATAACAATTTTACTTTACAGATTAATGAACCAGCAAGGATACATTGTTTATACATGAATTTTCTATCTTATTTTCCTCTTAATTTACGTTGAACTGGCCGTGGGACTATGAATGTATGGTGACAAATTTGCATATTGCTTATTAGTACCAGTGAAAACTGAAGGAAAAAAATGGTTTTGATAGATCAACAAGAAGCAATTTGAGGAAAATATCTTTCAGGGCCCATCTTCTTCATGAATGCTAGTCAAAATAAATTTACCCATTTAGCAATTAAAGAAAAAAAATCTCTAATCATCTCATAAAATCAAATCTCCTCCGTCGTGCCCTTTCTTTTAGATAAAATACAATCAATAACCCACAAAAGTTTTCAAGTTTTATTAACCCAACATAATTATGAGACAAACAAAACTCAAAGCCAACAAAAACTTTCTCAACTTCAGACGAAACTAAATAGTCCAAATTCGAAAGTGCAAGTTTCAAAACCTCGAAATCCAAAGCTAACTAAAAGTGACGCATACATGTAGATCTATCAAAACAAATTAAAAAAGAAGAAGAAACCAGAAAGACGATTAAAGAAGCTTGACTCAGATTCTCAAAGGTCCAATCATGTAACATAAATGACACAGATCTTGCAGTATAGTAATTAATAAAACAGAAGATCATGAACTGAAGAAGCAATAATAAACCTTACGATAAGTGGTACCATCTTCTTCAACGATCCAGCCAGCCTCAGCACAGAGGGAGTGGTGATCGTGGGTGAAGAGGGAGACGTGAGGTGAGGGTGAGTGAAGAGAATGCAGATCGTGAGTTGAGAGAGACGGACGAGGCTTTTTTTCTATTTTCTTTGAATTGACCGGTTTTACAGGTTACCTTTCCTTCTAATTTTTTTTATTATTTTACCCTAAAATAAATCTCAGCCACTGGATCCAGTCTCTTTAATCTAACCGTTGATTTTGATGCATCACATTAATTGTAAGGGAAATTTACAAAAATAACCATAAAATTTTAGGGTTTTTCACAATTAACCCCTGAACTTTTTTCTATCATAACTAGCCAAATACAAGTTTTTTGGACTAAATTATCCTCATTACTTTCATCAAATTTTCAAGGAAATGCCATTCTCAAAATCCAGCACAAAAAAACCACACGCTCAACACTCAAACACTCTCAACACTCTCAACAAATCACCAAGCCTCATCACTATCAACAAATCACCAGATCCCATCAAATAAATATTATATAATTGAAGATATAATCATCAATGAGAAAGCTTCTTAAAGTTTTGTAAGTTCTTCCACAATATAAAGCTTTAACGTATTAATGTTAGCGTTTAGGTTCGAAATTGATATGGTTTTGTTATAAATGTTGTTATTTTTCATTCATGAAACAATGTAATTTCTTAAAACACTTAGTTTGAGTTGAGAAATCAAAAAATGATTGAAGAAAAGCGAAATTTGCAGAAAAAAATGAAACCCAGATTTAGTGAGACAGGCTGAGTTAGTGCGACAAGCAGTGGGACAGGTGCCTGTCACACTAAAATGCAGTGTTGATTCAGTGCGACAGGCACCTGTCCCACTGCCTGTCGCACTAACTCACTGTCTCACTAAAGAAAACCTTACGAAGCTCATAACTTAGGCTACATGTGTCCGTTTTGGGCGTATAATATACCGTTTCGAAGCTTGCAACGAGACGAATTAAAGCATGCTAGTGCGAAAAGCACATGTCGCACCAAAAGATAGTAACATTGAATCTGTCTTTTAGTGCGACAGGCACCTGTCGCACCAACATTTAGTGCGACAGGTGCCTGTCGCACTAAAAGAAAGATTTAATTTTACTATATTTTGGTGCTATGAGAGCCTGTTGTAATAATATACTTTAATTCCTCTCGTTGTAAGCTTTCAAATTGATATTATATGCCCAAAACGGACACATGTATATAAGTTATGAGCTTTGTAAGTTTTTTTCGAACTTGTTGAGACGACAGTGAGTATAACTTGATGAGCGATGGGATGTACAGTGAGAGCTTGTCGAGTGAATCAACATCTGACGTTTTTAGTGCGATTTTGAGAGTGTCCCATTTTCTTGAAAACTCGACCTATGAAACTAAATGAGGGTTCATTTAGTCCAAAACACTTATATTTGGCAAGTTATGATAGAAAAAATTTGGGGGTTAGTTATGAAAAATCCTAAAGTTTTATAATTATTTTTGTTTTTGCCTAATAATATGTCTTCTCAAAAATAAAAAACCATCAATTCTAATGTAGCGCCGCCTAAGGTGCGCTTCGCACCAAAAGATGAGGAACGTGCCGCATGTCTAATTATAATTCCATATCAGTAGCACTATAATTATAATTCCACATAAAACAGGTCTAAGCAAATTTATTTTCCAATCCGTCTGCATAAAGGCTACAGAACCCTACGAGCCGACATGCTGTAACTTACTCACGCAAAAACCACCGTATTTAAAATATGTGTCTAAACTCTAAAGGCACCGTAACACAACAATCTGCAGAAGATAAACAAAGACTCGTTTAATTTTTGCCAAATCAAATCGCAATGGCGGCAGAATCTGCGCCACTCAACAAGGTAATGCTTACTATAATGTCATTCGATTTATTTCTTAAAGCTTTATCTCAAAATTAAACATAATTATATTAGTCTCTCCCATATTTACTTTATTAGAAACCCATGTTTTTAAATTAGGGTTTTTATATATATGTTGGTTTTTTTGCTTTTAGCTGAAACAGTTAAATTTGATTTTTTTTTTTTTGGTCCCCTCTGCCATGTTAGTGTATCAAGAGCGACAATAATGGTATGGACCGGATTTCGCTTATGATCAGCAATAAGATAAGAAAAACAGACAATTTGGTTGGTGATTATATTTCCGTTTTGCCCTTAAAAAATAAAGGGAAAACCAGAATTGATGATCGCATTAGCGAATTACCCGATGATATTCTTGTAAATGTGTTATCACGATTGACCATGAAAGAAGCAGTACGCGCCAGCGTCCTATCACGTAGATGGAGATGTTTGTGGAAGTTCTTTTCTGGTTGTTTGGATTTTGAAGATCCACTAACAATTGCTGATTTGGAGTCCCATATGGGTATGGGAAGTGAGGCACTTGATGTAGAAAGGAATAAATTTATAAGTTGGGTCAATTCTGTTTTGAGATCACTTCAATGTCAAACTATAGAAGGATTAAGAATATCTTTCGATGTTGTCTCTGATGATGATATTGCTAACTGGATTGATTTTGCTATAGAAAGGAGAGTTCAAAAATTAAAGTTGGATTTTACTAAAGTTCAATTTGGTTCTCGGATTCGACAATACAATTTCACATCCCATCTTTATAGTTTGTCCAACTTTAGGTCTCTCACATCCCTGTGCTTGACATGCTTAGATATAACGGGAGAGGCTGTTGAAAATTTATTATCGAATTGTCCCCTTCTTGAGGTGTTGAGTGTGGACAATTCGAATTGTTTTAAGAGTCTCAAAGTTTCTGGTCCATCACTCAAGTTGAGGCGCTTAGAGCTGAAGTATTTGTCAGACTTCACAGATCTTGAAATTGATGCTGTGAATCTCATATCATTTGAATTTTTTGCTTATGACACCACTGTTTCTTTTGTAAATGTCCCAAGTCTTGCTGAGGTTCACATTGCATGCACTTATTCCCAGTACTTCATGCATAACCTTAACCAGTTTTCGAGTTTCCTGTCGCAACTACAGACTCTTAAGCTGGAACTTCAATCTGTTAAGGTTTGTATGTTCGATCTTTAATTTTTAACAACTATTATTCTTTAATGTATATGTATGTACCAATAATAGTATCTTTATCAAATTGTTTCAGGTGCCTGAGGCAGTCCCTTACAATATTCCCATATTATTTAATCTTAAGCATTTGGAGTTGACAATTAAGGTCAAGGATGATGATTGCTTTCTTCCTTGTGCTGCTTTCTTGAAAGCGTCTCCTTCATTACACAGACTTACACTCAAGGTAGATACTTTCGGAGCTGTAATTGTATTTTTAGAATATCATTTTCTCTATGCTCATAATTATTTATAAATTTTTTTGTTCTTTTATCTTGTGGCATGGTAGTTATTCAAGGTTGAGCCTTCATCTGGATTTGTACGAACTGTCAAGGATCATCCATATGTAAGCCTCCGGCCGTATTTAAGCATTAGGGAGGTGCAATTGATTGGATTCATGGGGCTGACAACTGATACCGAGTTTTTGATTTGTTTGATTGAGAATGCTAAGCTGTTGCACAAAGTAACTCTTTATCCTTGTCCACCCTTCTTCCTTGGAAAGCCAATAGAATTGTGGCACAGAGAAACCGAGGAGTATCAATCTGTTAGAAAGCGTGCTATTGAGTTTGCAGCAAACTTTCCTCAGTTGGACTTTGTAATACCATGAATTATTGTCAATTGGTTGTTTGATGAACAATATGCTATGGTTATGTTGAGAAAAATATGACTAAGATTAACTGAATTTTTCATTTGAGTTTGTATTTTTTAAGTAGGATTAGGATCAAGTACTAGTCTACTAGTACAAAAAATTTGTTGGAGAATATTCCAAGTTTTAACATAAAATTCCAAGTTATGAGGCCAAGTCGGCAATAATTTTCCATTGAAATCTTAAATGGGCTTTTGCCAAAGCACGTCGTGCTGCTTGGCACCGCCCAAAGCCCGTGTGGGGCGTGCTATAGGCCAGGTTGGACCAGTCTTGTGCAAGAATTATATGAAAATTAGAGGCAAAGAAAGATGATCCTGATTTTTACTGATTTGGCCCGGTTTAGGATTGAGGTTAGGTAAAATTATAGCACTAATGTATTTAGAGAACACTAGTTGTTATAGTTTGTAAGATAAATTTATTTGATTTTACACTTGTATGATGAAAATTTTTTATATATCTTTAATAATATTGTCAAAATTATTATTTAAAAATTATATTTATTACATATTATTAATTTTTGTTTTATAATTACAATTTTTTTTTTACAGCAATTATAAATTAAAAGTTATAGCAACTCATCAATACCAAACATAACCTAAAGAAAACTGGATTTTTTTTTTTTTGACGTTATAGTTCTCAATTTGTTGCTTTTTCTTTTTTCAATAAGAATCATTCAAGGACCACAAAGCTAACGATACAAATGCTATGGGGCGTGAAACCAAGAAAGCCAACAATACAAAGGCTGTCGGGTGTCAATAGTAGGCTACATTCCACTTATGTACTATGAATAGGATAAGGACTTATAGCTCTAACCCAACATAATGTAGCCTCAAACAATAAAAGACAAATATTAAAATCTACAGACACTAAGAATTTCTAATTATTCCTCATAGGAGAGAGGAAGATTTTGTGGAATGGGCTAGGTTTTCTTTGTTTTGTTTAAAGTTTAGAGGAGAAGATGCATAATAGGAATTAAAATGAAGTGTGTTTTAATTGTTGTTGGCTGCGAATTAATTTTTGGCCAATTAAATTGACTCCTTGCTCTGATTTGATACAATGCGCGTCATCATGCATCTAGCGTGTGAGGTCATGTCAACACAAAGCAAAATATCCTTTTCCCATTCAAACAAACGGTAAACAATAAAGGTAAGTGGTCTTGATGTCCCTTAACATAAGGTTTGTGTGACCATGTTCATGAACCGCGAGTGCTCGTTTGGTTAGAGTATAAAATGATGGGATTAGATAATTTTAGGCTTAATGTAGTGGTTGATACATAAAAGTAATTGTAGGATAAAATTTATGGAGTCCACCATATAATCCAACACAGTATTAAAATTTTATAATGAGAGAGGGTTTGAGATAATAATATATAAGCTAAAATTTAGCCTATCATTATTCACAAGATAAGAAAAAAATCTCAAAATTTCTCTCCATCTCTCTCAACGCCAAATTTCCTCTGTTCATGCAGTAAGTCTCCTCAAATCTTGACTAAAAAAACCAATTTATGTTAAATATTTTCTCATTATTTTATTTATTTGTTGTAATTATTTAATGGAATGAATTTTCATGTTTTATATGATAGTTGACTATTTTTTGTGTTAAAAAATTTAATTTATGTTAAATATATCTAATGACATTGTTATGTAATTTTGTTTTTAATTTATGGACTGGTATTCTTATTATATTTATTGATGATATTCTTGTGGTGGAGCAGGTGTAGCAACTCCACTCACCTGCTCCACCTCACTTACTCCATGCTTGCTCTACAAATTTTGGAGGAGGGTATTTCGTTGCCTATAAATAAGAATTGAGAGAAGAGCACTAGCATCCCATAAAATCTCAATTGAGGAATCCAAGTTTTGGTGAGAGCATTGAAATTGAGACTAGAGAAATATTCTCAAGTATGTAGACATATTGTAGGAGCATTTGGTTGCTCAATATGGGTATTACAGGTTTGCTTCATTTAAGAATATTTCTGGGGATCATGTATTTAGGATTTGGGCAAGAGAACTATTTTTGAGAGTGTGGTTGTAATAATTTTCCACATAGTAAATATTTTTCTCTGGTTGTCTGTTGACAACAAGGGTGGTTTTTCTTCGAATTTGAAGTTTTCCACATAAATCTTGTGTTGTATGATTGATGAATTCTCCATTTAATTTTTCTTATTAATTTGTTTCTTAATAAATTTGCTTGGAGTGCTCTTGGAAGGAAGCTCAATTTCCTAACAATTCCTATTATGTTTATGATGATATTATTTAATAAAATATAAGTCTAAAATCTATAACATGCTAAATATAAAAAAATAAGGGGAATATTTTGTATTTTTTATAATAAATTTACCAATAATTTTTGGTTTAAGTTAGATTATATTCCATGTCATTTTAAATAAATCTAAGATAATTTTGATCAATTAATATATAAGATATATTATTAGTTACTAGCCACCAAATACAAGACATAATTATTTATAATTCAATCCAATATTGCACTAAATACAACATAGTATTATATATAATCAAGTGTTATCAAATTCAATCATATCTTATCCAATCCAATTTCACATACCAAACAGCCCTAAGGATATGGCTACCTTTTTCCCTAATATTTTGTTATATATATATGCTGTCCTTGCAACTAAAGCTTTCACGTTCGGCTCTGATGAAGTGCTTGTTCCTGATGAACGACTGAAGTAGAAGTGGAAAAACACTAAGAGGGAGACAACGAATTCATGAGAACAAAATAAGGCTAGAGAAAACACCAAAATTAAAAGGGACAGGGAATAATTAACGTGATAGTGCAAAATTCATTAGAGAATAACTAATTAAGTTAATTTTGAGAAAATTCATGTGATGGTTGTTTTTCTCTGCTAAGGCAGCTTATGACATCATTAGGGATATAAATGATCTTGCATGATACTAGGTCGAAATAATTGCGGGGTCCTCATATTTCTCCAAGGAATTGTCTTCTAGCATTGGCGTGTTTGTTGTAATCGGCTTCGTACGAATAATAATTTAAAGTCAAAATTATACGCTGGCTGTCTCCCCTTCTGTTGGCTGAAAGACAATACCGATGGCATGTCTAAAGGTAATTCGGGTTTGGCTGCTAATGTAGCTGTTTTTTGAAAGGGTTATTTCCGTCCTGCCCTTAAATGTTTCGATATTTTTTACCGTGTACCCACTTATTTTGACATTTTCCGCAGCGCATCCGAAACCGTCAATTCACCTATCAAATGTAACGGTGCCGGGGTAAAATAGAAATTTGAACTAATAAAAAAAAGGAAAAAGGAAGATTTCGAGATGCGCGCCAATAATAACATTATTTCACTGAAATTTCTTGTAAGACATTAGACATCTACTCTAGTTTGGAGCTAAAACAGAGTTTTGGGAATCGATTTTGGTGGGTTTTCTTCCCTTCATCACGTGCTACCACATATGAACTAGATAAGGATGCTTGATTGTTAATGGTTTTATTTGTAAAGAGAAGAACTATGTCGGTGGTTTCTTGTTGAATAGCCAAAGGTGAGTAACACTCCAAATAAAAATGTTGTGTGTTCAATCTTATTTATTTCAAGAAAAGAAATTATTATTTTCATTTTATTTGATTAGTCTGTTCTGGGTTTATATAAAAATTTTTATTTATTTATTATTTCTTTTTTTTTGGAATTGTCAATACTAGTTTATGCATGCTTCAATTTAGCTTCTATTTTATGGATTCATGATCTTATAAGTAAATTTTTTTGTTTTATGTGTGATTGTTATGGCTGGATGCATCGATAAAGCATAGGTTGTCATGCATGTGGACTGTGGTTATTATTTGCTAAAATTTGGGCTTTTGACACCAAAAAAAAAAAAAAAAACTTATGTGTTTTAAGCATATAATCCAGGAAGCTTAACAATCCAAGCAACATGTGTTAAGTGTTGTATTATGATGAATATTTAAATAGAAAGTGTATTATCTTGCTTCAACTGCCATAGTAGAAAATTTGATAATAAATATGTTTACAGGTGAGAATGGATGGCGAAGATGATACAACCGTATGTGTCACTTTCAAGGACACTACACATAATCTTGGTGTTATGGATTTAGATAGATTCAGCAGAGTCTCGTTAATCAACAAAGTACTTGTGAGAGTGTATGGAAGAAAGATGAAGTTTGATGAACTGTTTGGGTACCTTGGGAATCTAAAAATGCTAAAATCCTTGATGATGAAGATCTCTTTTTCCAGTTGAAAGAGCACCAGAAAATGCTTTTATATAAAATGCAATTCTATCTTTACCAATTACCATCATCACACGAATCATTAACAAAAAGAGCCTTATTCCAGCCTTCAAGCACTTCAGAACCAAACACATCTGCTGACCCACAACCTACCATCCTAGGCACTTTAAATCTCAATAACCCTGTTTCATCACCACCAGCTGCCACCACTACCATCAAGATGAAATTGAATGCACCAGATAGTGGTCAATTGCAGTCAAGAGCAGAAGCTTCAATTCGTATTGATAACCCAAACATTAAGAACCATGATGAAGCTAATTGTGATTTATTTGAGGGTTTTCTTGACACCTACTTTAGATTCCCAACTTGTCAGTAAATGAACTTATCTAACCATACCTTTGCAGCAGACTCACTTGAGCTCAGTGTTATTGATGATGGAGATTCATTTAACAAAGACCATACTCTAATCAATCAATAAAAGGAAAACTTTCAGCAGACTCCTGGCATTTCTCCACTTTTGACTGAGCATGTAGTAGTCCATCAAGAGCAACCTCATTCATCTCCAACCCTATTTGGAATGCCATCACAACTAGCAACACAAAACCCAGAATCACAACTATATCAGGCCTCTAACCCTTTGTCTAATTCCTCAGATACCAACCATGCAACAACAGCCCCAAATTATGAAGATGATGATCGAGGCAAGGCTGCTACCACTTTGAACCAGGTCACAACTAATCCAGGGTACGTGCCTTCTGATGACAGTGATGGTGATTGTATTCATTCTGAATGTGAAAGTGATGACAATGAGTTTGGTATTAGTTCTGATAATAAGCATGATGGTGCATTGAGTATAATGGATGCTGATATAAGAGCAAATTTGTATATTCCTAGCCATGCACCTGTGATATTTAGAGTTGGGCAGTATTTCAAAAAGTTTATAGAATTGGCATGGGCAGTGAGGCTACATGCTGTGGAAAATAGATTTAAGACTTATAGGCACAAGCTTGAAAGGACAATAATCACTATTGGGTGTGAGTACTACAAGTGCCCATGGTTTTTGCATGCTACAAAAACTGGGTTTAGAGCAACGTTTATGGTGAAAAGGCATAAGGATTTACATACTTGTGTTAGATTGTTGAAGAATCCCGAATTCACTGCAGAGTTCATTGCATGGAGGTTTGGAAATGCTAGTATTGAGCATCCAGGGATCAGTGTTAACTTTATACAATCTGAGCTGAGGAGGATGTATGGGATTAAAGTTGGCATAAGTAAGATTTACAGGGCAAAGAAGAAGGCTGTAGAAAGAAAGGGAGCAGATCATGAATCAAGTTACAGACTTATCAGATCTTATGCACAACAGATTCTAAACAAGATGCCACTGTCATTGGCCTTGGTTAGCGTAGTCAGATATAATGTCAATGAGCCAACCACTCAATTTGACAAATTTGTGCTATCATTTCCAGCAATCAGAGATGGCTTCAACAGTGGATGCAGACCCTTCATTGGCATAAATGGATGTCATTTGAAGGGCCCTACAAGGGTATCCTCCTCTCAGCTGTAGCACTTGATGCCAACAATATTATATTCCCACTTGCTGTTTGTGTTTGTGGTATTGAGAACACAGCTACTTGGACTTGGTTTCTAAGTCACTTGAAGACATTTTTAGGGGATACAAAGTAATTAACCTTCATGTGTGATAGGCAAAAAGGGATTCATAATGCATTGGCACTTGAGTTTCCTAATGCTCATGAGAGATATTGTGCTAGACATATATTATCGAATCTAAAATCTAAACACCCTTTGTTTGATTTTCAAGGCTCAGTTTTGGGTAGTTGCAAGAGCATCAAGCAGAAGGGCATTTGAAGAGGCTATAGAAGATGTAAACAAAAGCTGATGTTGGTGTTTATGAAACATTGAGAAAACTTCCAGCAAAGTATTGGTCACGACATGCATTTGATAACCAGTGTAAGACAGATCATGTCACCAATAACATGACTGAATCTTTTAATGCGTGGCTTGGAGTACAAAGAAACCTACCTATGTTAACTATGCTTGAATGGATGAGAAAAAAGATAATGAAGAGGATGGTTAATAGAAGACAGAAAGCTCAGGCTTGGGGAACAATGATACCTGGAAGAATTTATGCAAAGATGATGAAGAATTTGCAAATATGAAGTGAAAATCCTCTTTGTAGAGGAAGTGAATGGCTGTACGAAGTGGATGACAAGGCTAGGACTTACATTGTTGACCTTGAACAACATGTTTGTGACTGTGGCTATTGGCAATTAAGTGGCATTCCATGTATCCATGCCATGCCTTGCATTCTACATTCAAGAAAGGATAATTCACAATTCATACGTGGTTGGTTGAAGCAGGACAGTTACTTGGCCACATATTCTGGATTGATGCACCCCATTCCTGATAAGACATCATGACCAAGAGCTGATAGGGATGAAATATTACCACCACTGGTCAAGAGGCCTCCTGGAAGACCAAAGAAGGATAGGAGGAGAGAAACTGATGAAGTACCTCATGAGAAAAGGAGATATAGAATGCAATGCGAACACTACAAAGAGTTTGGACACAATAAGAGAGGATGCCCTATTAATCCTGAAAATGCAAACAAAAGGACTAGACATTATAAGGTAAAAGTAACTACTTCTAAGAGAAGCTTCATTGTTTTAACTTTATATGAAACTACTCACATGTGCTCCATATTATAACTATATTTATGTGTTGTGTGTTTTTTATTTTATCACAAAACAATTTGAAAAGTTATGTTTCCAGAACAGGTGCAGAATTGGCAGGTAAGGCACTTTACCTCAGGTCACAATGGAGTTGAATTTGACTTTCACAGTAAAAGCACATGTAAAAAGATAATGAATATTGTATTATAATTACTTGAGAATGTAAATTAACATAAATACTTTATCTTAAGTCCAGAAAGTACTGCTGTTGGTGTGATTTTCATAGTGAAAGCACATGCATCTGAATTTGTTTTAGGTGAATTTGTATTATTATATGGGGTTATTTAGTTGTTGATATATAGTGATATTTTAGGTGAATTTATGTGATTTTCACTGTGAAAGCACATGTATCTTAACTTATTTTATGTAAATTTATATTATTATATAGGATTATTTCAGATATTGTTAGATTCAAGTGTTTAATAGGTCTAGAATGTAGTGGTATTGGCGTGATTTTTATAGTGGAAGCACATGTATCTTTAGTTATATTATTATATGGGGTTATTTAAGATATAAATATTTTATTTCAGGTGTACAAGATAGTGATAGTGGTGTAAATGTAAATGCACTAGTCAATATCTCAAATGGTAGTCATAAACAGGCACATGAAAATATTCAAGTTCTTATTAAAGTTCATGACATGACAAATTACCAGCATCAAGTTTCAAAGAAACAAAAATTGGTGAATCAGGCTGGCACATCCAAAGGCAGAGAAGCAGTGAATATGCAAATTACAGAGGGTGGGTCACGACATGCTGTTTGGTTAGGGTTCAGGGGAAGAAGATTCTAACAAGCAGTGGAATGATGCTGAAAGGGAATGATGGTGCAAAAATAGGTATTAAAAAGAAGATTGTGGAGAAAGGAAAGGCACCAGCTTTCCCACCATGGAGGGTAAGATCCTATATCCATATCTAATACTATATCCATATCTAACACATTAACTTAACTTATTTAAGGTATAAGTGACTTTAATAGTTGTAATAAACTAGTGTTATTTTTGGTATACAGTGATTATTGAAGACTGGTGGATACATTGGCAGCAATTTTTTTGATTAACAAATAGTGGAGGTACATATATAATTTTTTGACACCTTTCACAATACCACTTTAAACCAGGACCAGACAACTTAAATTTTGACCAAAGTTGAGTTTATTCTACAAATAAGTTGTTGTCATCTTTTAAGTTACTGTTACAGCTTCAAGCAATTAGTTCTTTGCTTCTAAGTTATTTGGCAAATGATAGGACTGGTTTGTGGTATTTTGTAAGTTGTTGGGCATGATATACATAGTATTGATAGGATACACCAACAATAGATTTTGTTTTTTGGTTATTATAGCTTAAGACTCTGTTTATTGCTGCCAAGGTGAATGTATGGATCAATCACAAATTGGTATATTGATGTCATGTTTTGCTTTATTTAGCTTTCATTACAATATATGATAAACACAACAACAAACAACATGAAAATCATGGTTTGATACTTCTTTAATTGCATCAGCATTGCTTCGATGTTGTTAAACCTATTAGCAAGAACATCATGGTCAAAAATATCAGTTTCACTGACATTATGATGCATCGGTTGAAGAATGTGTGCTACTGCTCGAATTTCTTCTATCTCTTCTGTGGATGGTGTCCACCATTTGAAGAATCCACACTTTGGAGTTTTAGAATAGTTGTAGTATAATCGGTTTGGATTTGCTTCAGATTATGAAATTTTTATTTCTGCTCTCAATCGACAGTAACATATTTCATTGTGAAACTTAATAAGACCACCATTGATGAAAGTTTTCTTTGAGCTGGAATTTGATGAAGTAGACGCACTCCTTGATCCTGACATTTTCTGCAATTTGAACTCTGTATATTGAATGTAATGATGGAGATGAAGTTTTACATTTAGTTGTGTGTATGTTTGTATGGGCAATAATGATGATGATGAGCTGTTGAAGCTGAAAATGGTGTTGCAGTGTTTTGTATGTGTTTGATGCTGGAGTATAGAAGTGAGAATGAAGATGAGATGAGTGTTGTTGAATTAATTTATAGCAAAATGAAGACAACTTCACCATTCTCACAAAATGAACGTTGGGATTTCTAGCCGTTATGTTTGGAATTGGGTAATGGTCTCGAATTAATTATATCATGCCACGTGTGTAGCTAATTCTCTTTATTTAAAAGGATAATAATGTAATTTAATGACTTCATCACTCATTTAAATTCAAATAATGGGCAATATCGTCCAATTTCTTGCTTTTAGACGGCACCATTACATTTGACAGGTGAATTGACAGTTTTGGGTACGCGGCAGAAAATGTCAAAACAAGTGGGTGCGCAGCAGAAAATGTCGAAACATTTGGGGACAAGGCGAAAATAACTTTGAAATTCACTTGGTAGTTTCATTGGCAATTTTGTTTACCCTTTGGGGGTGCAAACTTCAGTTTATGTAGAAATTATGGCTATTATAATAGAAAAATGCTAAGTGTAGAGAGAGATGAAAGAAATAAAAAAGAAAAAGGAAGAGAGAGTGGGTGAGTAGAGAAAGGGAGGGTAAATTTCTCTCATCTTTCTCTATACCAAGCATTACTTGTTATAATAGCAGTGGAAAAGGCTTTTGATCATGGTTTAGGTTAACTTGTGGATTGAGAGTGACTTTATGCTCTCTATTCTTCACTTGAAAAACCATTGTCTAGCAATCATTATATAGGCCCTCCTTGGCAGCTCCTTCTGTCCTTCATAGATGGAATAAACTTTTAGCTCTCATGTCTAGTTTGCCAGCAGATGTTTTGGCAAACTTTGACTCACCTCAATTTGTATGGTGGGAGGAGCAAAATATTCTTTTTCTTTTATTTTACCTTTCCTTTCTAAAGATGCCAATGGCTTTCCTAGTTATAGATTCTCTTAACTCTTTTGTATTGGAGTTTATGCTCGTCTTGTTTTTCATCTCATGGTTTGTACGGAATGTTTTTCTTTCTTTATGTAAGGGGACTGCTAGCCTCTTGCCTCTTGCCTCTTGTCTTCTTGCAACTTTTCATTTTTGTTAATAATATTATACCCTAGTCGAGGTTCTATTAAAAAAAAATTTGATAGTATAAAATGAAACACATCTAGCGTTTGTCTTTTGATTTTTGGCGTAGTTCCACTTCTCATGATCAATTCAACCTCTAGTCACACAAATCTTACTGTCTCAGCAAACTTCAGTACTTAAGCTTAGCTCAAATTTTTCTTGACAATACCACATCAAATAGCTTGTTCTAACAGACGCAATAGTTGATGATGAGTTATGGTGGTATAACAACTTTCAATTGAGGTAATTTTTTTGCCAACTCAATAGCACGCTTTCTAGCAGATTGATACTCCTTAGTGTCCCTATGGCACAATTCCATCGGCTTTCCCAGAATGAATGGTTGATAGTGCGTTATATTATCAACTCAAACTCACGTCCCTGGCTATCTGGCCGGCTGGCTAAATGATTTTAATTGTTTCGTTTAGTCTCTAATTAATTAAAGAAATGAATTTGATCACAGGGTCTCTCAATTTGCAGAAAGACTCTCAGAGATTAAAATATTAAAAGATAATATATAAACGCACGTATGTATATATGTGTATGTGTATATATATATTTGTGAGTACAATAATAATACAAATTAATGACAGCCGTATTAGTGGTAATTGTTATAATGCTCCTAAGAGCTTGATTAGTTCTCATTTCAGATTGAAGTTGAAAAGTTATAAGCGGCTTATTTAATAAGTTTTGATAAACAATAGTGTTTGGTAAATTATTTTAAAAATTGTTTACATCATAAGATTCTTGAAAAGCAGTTAAGGGGCTACTTCTTATAAGCAGCTTATTAAATAATTTAAATGCTTTTTTAAAAGTTTCTATTATAACATTTATATTTTAACAAAAAGATAATTATGTCTTATTTTTTTCATAAACCTCAATATATAAATAAAAAGTAATATAAATTTATGTCTATAATTTAGTCAACATAAAATAAAAAAATTAGTTTTATAATAAAATTTACCAAACACATATACTCTAGTTTTTAAACTCACAATAACCGCAACAACACAATTTAAAAAATATCAAGCTACTTTTTGAATTAGTAGCTTATTTAATTGCACAGCAGGTAGGGATGAAAGTAGCTTATTTAATTGCACAGCAGGTAGTGATGGCTAAATTCCCATGGTGATTAGTGTTAAAAATTGTATGTTTACTAAGGAAAAAAATGTTATTTTGTGCTTATATTATGATTTACATTTGTAATTATGTAAAATATTATGAATTTCTAATTATGATTTTAAATATTTGATATTATGTATTTTTTTGTACTTATTAGGTAAAAATAATAATTTCAGGCAATTCGAGACTCCGAACAAATAAACGGATGTCAAATTTAAATTCCGGAGGTCTAAACAGCTAAATCATTGTCGAAGAGGATCCGAGACTTTTGTTGAAAAATTATAATTTTTTTTTACCATTTTAAGAGTGGTAATTGTAAAATTATAAGTTTGTATCATGTTAGGTGTAGTAATTAATTAGGTGTGATTGATTGGATTGGGTTGGGTTTATTTTTGGATTAGTGGAACAAATGTAAGGTTGTAATTAATTAGGTTTTAATTAAGTGTGTGGTGTGGATTAATTATGGATTAATACAAATTGGGGGGGTTGGGGCGGGCTGAAGCACATCTCTACACACTTTTTTCATTTCTTTCTCCCCAAACTCTTCTTCTCATCATTCTTTGTAATAGTTAGTAAATTAATTTCTTAAATAATTTAGTTTAATTTCAAATTTTAGTTGTTTTTATTTTTAATTATATATAATTTAATATTAATAATTACACATTTTTCTTCACTTAATTCTCCCCAAATTCTTCTTCTCATCTCTCTTTGTAATAATTAGTAGCTTAATTTCATAGTTTTATTTCTTCTAATTATGTTTAATTTAATTTCAATTATTATTTTTATTTCAATCATGCTTAGCTAAATAATTATAATTAGGGTAAGTGAAATTCTAGCTAGGCAACCGAAGAAGGGGGGTGGGATTTAAAAATTTCTTCAATCAACAACACAAACCAATTTAAACTAATGTCTTAAGCAAATTGATAAATGTAAATTTAGGTAATAAATAATAAAGAGAACAAACACAAGAGTTTTTACGTGGTTCGGCAAACTCCGCCTACATCCACGCCTCCAAACTCACTAGGCTTCAGGATTTCACTAAGCGCGCCTCCAAAGCTTCAACAACGCTTATACTTGACTTCCAAGTTGTCAATGGACATTTACAACAAGAGAAGTGTATCCCAACACTTACAACCACTCAACTTGATTTTACAAAAAAAATTACAAATGATTTCCCTTCACACAATATGTTTGATTACAAATGAAAGCTCAATGTGTGAATGAACTAAGCAATAACAAGTTTGAAGCTTAAAGAAGGATAGTATACACAGTAGCAAGCTCAATGTGTGAATGAACTAAGCGATAACAAGTTTGAAGCTTAAAGAAGGATAGTATACACAGTAGCAAGCTCAATAATCAATTGTTGAATTATTATTGTTTGAATATGATTTGAGCATTTTTATAGTTGGAGCTTAAAACTAGCCGTTATTGACTTTTTTAAGCTTAAAGAAGGATTGTATATGAAAGCTCAATGTGTGATTGAACTAAGCAATTACAAGTTTGAAGCTCAAAGAAGGATTGTATACTCAGTAGCAAGCTTAATAATCAATTGTTGAATCACTTATTGTTTGAATATGATTGAGTATTTTTATAGTTGGAGCTTAAAACTAGTCGTTATTGACTTTTTTCTCATAACTGGCTTGCTGTTTTCTCTAACTGGCATGCCATTTATGTTACTGTTGTAGCTAAAATTTCAATATTTGAAAATCCGGATTGGCACATGTTGAAATCCGGTTAGCCGTTTGCTTTCCATAGAGTTTCTGCTTAACAACTAGTTTGCCGCTTCTGAATCCGGTTAGCCGTTTTGTCTCCAGAACACTTTTTGCTCATAATCGATTTACTGCTTACCATAACCAGTTTATCGTTTGCTACAGTGATGCTAGAGTATAGCTACAATGAAAACTTTTTAAAATTATAGTTTTACCCCAAAACTTCTAGAAACTATACTATGGCCTAATAAAACTTTTCAAATAGGTCCATTTCCAGAATATAAAATTTATACTTATGGATTCCAAATATCAAATCCTTTCAATGTGATCCATAAGACATAAAGATACCCATTTTCATAAAATCTTTTTTCTTTTAAATGTAAAACCTTTATGTTATGAAAATAATGATTTATTTAACTTGTCATGAAAAATACTGGATCTCACATGAATGATTATTGTCTTTTAAGAGCTAGTGAGATTGTGAAATATATGCATTTTCTATTTTAATCATGACACGTGATTTGTTATCATCCAAATCAAAATACCGTATGACCGTATAGGTCAACAATAAGATGAAACTCTTGGTAAAAAAAATATAATTTAATCAAATTCTATTTTTAATTATATAAATTAAATTATTTTCTAATTAATATTATCCATATTTTATAGTTTGAAATTTAGGTTTATTGTAGACAAACAAGGGAGTTTGGCATAACAAAATTCTTAATGTCCTAATATAAAGTATGGTAAAATGGTGTTTGGACTTATTGTAGACAAATTAAATTTTGGCACACTAAGTACTTAATCCATAATAAAATTAATGGAATGGTAATTTATAAAATTAATCTTTTGGGCAATAAAAAAAGATAAAAAAAGAATTTATTAAATTATATTTACTACTAAGAGTGGATCCATAGCGTTAGCTAATTTAATTACATAGTTTCACTCACATTAAATTGCATATGTTTTAATTTTATTTTTATATTTTAGATAAATTAAAAATAAATAAATTAAATCTTTTCCCTATGGCTCGACCTCGGACTCAATGAGATATATTATAACTAGACACTCTTATACTTTGGAATAAAATACTTTTGAGTGGTGTCAAGTTTTTTGTGCCGTTGCCAGAGAAAGGTATTATTTTGCTTTATTTTTATTTTTATTTTTATATTTCTATTTTTAATTCCTTTTTCTTTTTGTAAATTTTATTTGTTGAGTGAAATTTATTTTGTTTTATTTTATTTTTATCTTTGATTTTAATCACTTTTACTTTTTGTAAATTTTCATTTGCCCATTCTTCTTTTATTTTTTTGTTTTACCCATAAAAGTGGTCCTGGCCAAAATTTCCCATAACAATAAAATTTGGACCCATAACTTAAACATTTGAACTCAATTTGGACATTTGGACTGAATGAACATGGACATGGACATGGACTTGGGCTTGGACTTTTTAATTTCTACAATTTTATTTTCCCTGCAATTTTACTTTTTCACATTTATTTTTCTGTTATTTAATTTCCTTATTTTTTTTTTCAATTTTTCCTTTTCTCATTTATTTTACCGGCTGGTTCTACCGCCTAAATTTTCTGTTATTTAATTTCCAGTTATTTTATTTTTTTATACATTAATTTAATTTTCTGTTATTTAATTTGTGTATGTATTTTTTTATAATACATACACAGACCAAAATTGTAGCATGATCATAATTAGGTTAAAGCTTTTTCCCTTTTCATTAAAAGATAAAGCTAAAACTTGGCTAGAAAACCTTATATCTTGATCAATAAGAACTTGGAATTATATGCAAGAACAGTTTTTGAAATTTTTTTTTTCCATCCTATTGAACAAATTCTTTCAAAAGGCAAATTACAACTTTCACTAAAAAACCAGGGGAAACTCTTTACCATATAGGCATAAGGAATTACTTAACATTTGCCCACATCATGGTTTTGAAGTATGGAGATCAGTGTCATATTTGTATGAGGGACTAACATCCCAAAGTAGACAAATTTTTGAAATGATGTGTAATAGTGAGTTTAGGGATAAAAGTCTTGAAGATGCATTAGATTATGTTAACCAACTAGTTGAAATTGCACAACAATGGGTCACTGTTGGTTATTATGAGTCATCAAATAAACACTAGCCATCTCCATCTGGTGGAGGTGCGTACAACCTTAGGGAAGATTATGACCTTTAAGCCAAATTTGTATCCTTAGCTAGAAAAGTCGAAGTATTGAGTCGAAAAAGATTGATCATGATATAATGCTACTGAATATTCTACGCAGGACTGTCTAACCTTGCTAGCTTTTAAAGAAAGTTTGCACGAATAGGTGAATGTCATAGACAATTTCAGAACACGTAATTCTAAACCATATGCACAAACATATAACTCTGGTTGGAGAAATTACTCATATTTTAGTTGGACAAATGACAATCATGCACAACCTTAACAACCACCACCTCCACGTTAGAATTTTTAAAACACCCAAAGTTACCCACCTTATGTTCCACCACCAAGAAAAACTCTTGAAGATACATTGCATTCATTCATTGAAAAACAAGAGTCAATTAATCACCATACCTTGCAAACCTTGACCAATTTGACAGATATCATCTCTAAACTTACATTAGCCCTTGTCATTCATGAAAAAAGAAAGTTTCCTTCTCAACTTGAACCAACCCCAAGAGTCAACAAAATCCTCAAATGGATAGTACTGGAAACCAAAACATGAGCCAAGTTAAATTGGTTATAACCCTTGTAGTGGTAAAGTTGTCGAAAAAGACACTCTTGATCCTTGTGAAATTAGTAAAGAGTCAATTTCAGAGAGTAAAGAAAAGTCCGAACAACCATTAACCATGAAGAAATAACCAACTCTTCTCCAGTATCCCCATTTCTTCAAGCACTGATCAAGCCAAAGAAATCAAACCACAGCCCAGAGATTTATGAAGTCTTCAAACAGGTGAAAGTAAACATTCTTTTATTAGAAGTCATTAGACAGGAACTATCTTGTGCTAAATTTATGAAAGATATGTGTTTTGTAAAAAACAAACATAAGCTGCAAAAGAAAGCATTTCTAGCAGAATAGGTAAGTTCCATTCTTTCAACTAATTATGCCTTGAAATACAAAGATCCTGGTTGTCCAACTATTTCATGCATTATTGGGAACCATAAAATTGAACATGTCTTACTTGATCTTGGTCTAGTGTCAATTTGCTTCTATATTCAGTTTATCACCAGCCCAATCTTGGTCAGTTAAAACCTTTCTCTACCACTCTTTTACTTGCTGATAGATTGGTAAGGCATTATATCCTGTGGATTGAAGATGTATTGGTCCCAGTTGATAATTTCATATATCTTGTGGATTTTATTATTTTCGAAATTGAACCAATTGCTCATGAATGCAAGTAGATTCCTGTCATATTAGGTCGACTATTTTTAGCCACTGCTAATGCTTTGATTAATTGTAAGAATGGAGTGATAAATTTATCCTCCGGTAACATGACATTACAACTCAACGTGTTCATTATGTGTAAATGACCTCTTGACGAAGAAGATGATGATAAAACTAAACTGATTGATTCAATCATTAAGGAACAAATTAGGATAAGAAACTTACAAATTCTATGGAAAATTATTTTATTGATTTGTTTGAATCAAGTAATGAATTAAAATGTAATACTACTAACCATCCTCTATACTTGATTCTATGCAAGTGTTTATGGATGACATTGGCCAATTACAAGACATAAGACAACTTGAAAAGACAAATGAAGTGGACAAACTAAAACCTAAGCATGAACCAGTTTGTGCTATTAAAGTTTTTAATTCAAATCTTGATAATGCTGGTAATGTGCATAAGTTGTAATTGAATGAACCTGATGAATTAAGGAATAACGCCTGTGAAAATTCAAGAATTATTAAAGTAAGACATAAAGTTTTTTATGATAAAAGAATTTTTCATAAAATATTTGAAATTGGTCAAAAAGTGTTGCTTTGTAATCCTTATTTCCATTTGTTTCCATGAAAGTTAAAGTAAAGGCGGAGTAGCCCATTTGTTGTAAAAAATGTATGTCCATGGGGGGCCGTGAAATTGAAAATCCAAAGAACGGTGTCATAATATAAAGGATATTAAAAAAAAAGTGCACATTTTAGTCTTGGGAATCTGACCTAAAAAGATCATGTTTGCCAGTTTATAAGAAAACTAGATAGGAAGCCTATCCTCGACCCATAAAGGATGTTCAAGCCGTTACTAGATGTAAAACCAAAGAAAGATGTGAGCCACAATCGTAATTGCCATTTTTTTTTTCTGTTTGCTTTTGAATTATAAGCCAAAGCTTCTGCAATCAGTTCAGGTATGATCTTTCCTACCACTTCTTTTATTATTTATGTTTTCTTTATTTTTTGTATTTTGCATGCATATCTTTAAATTATATAATAATATTGATATTGTTTATATTAGATTGGGGGTGGAGATAGTTGACATAATTTGTAAATATGTGTGTTTGTTTATTTTTAAAAAAATATAATTTTTTTACTGTCTAGGATGGCTGTGTAAAGAGTTACTACATTTGAGACGCATCCTAATAGTATAGCCTATATTATATTTTGATTTTGAAATTCATAGTAAGTTGCTATTTTGAAATTCATAGTAAGTTGTTTTTGTCCTCTATTCTTTGAATTACTCAAATTTGTGAATTCTCCATTTGCTTATCACTAATTAAGTCAATTATGTCATTTATTCATTAAACATTTATTATTAAATCATTCTTCACTCACACACTATGACACATGCTAGTGGGATGTAAGTTAAAATTTTTGCAATAATTTTGTTCTTTTTATTCATTGGAGATATATCTATGGCAGTGGAAAATGTATATATTTCAAAAAAAGAAAGAAAAAAATCCAAAAAAAAAACTTATTGTGTTTAATTTTGTTGAAACCCGGGTAACTAAGCCCGTAGGGGTGTTTCAACACCTAGTGCCCTAAGTCCAATTGGTCTGGGAGTCACTCGCCCAAAGCTCGCTACATGGATTACAGATATGTCGTTTGTTTGTTTATCTGAAACCCAAGTAATTAAATCCATATGGGTGTTTCAACACTTATTGAGTTAAGGCCAACTGGTTTGGGAGCACTGGCCTAAAGCTCGCTACATTGGTTACATATATATTTTTTGGTTTTTTTATCATAAATAATCCGAGTAAGTAAGTCCGTAGGGGTGTTTCAATACTTAGTGCCCTAAGGCTAACTTATCTAGGAGTTACTGGCCTAAAGCTCGTTACATAGATTAATTATGCGTTATTTTAAATTGTGTAAATAATATACTGCCTAATAAAAATAGTATCTCCGATGAATCTAATGAACAAAAGTGTTGTTTTCTTTCTATGAAACCCCATAAGTATTGTGTTAATTTCTTGAGCACAAAAGAGTGTTTGGTGATACCTAGATAATGAGTGAATGATAATAAGTTAAAATAAATAAATTTGGGAGAATTCATTTATTTGGTAGTTTAGAGGATATATGAACAACTATTAACTTGCATTTAAATTTTGTAAATCTTAATTTAATATAGCGCTTTCATTATTAAGGACTAACAATAAGCTGGTTGGAGGGGGTGTGATTAGTGTTAAAAATTGTACGTTTACTGATAACTCTATGAAATGAGAGTTATCATAACACTTTTAGACCTAAATTAAGATTACTTAGAGAGTAAATGATTAGTTTTTCATCCCATTTTTAGTTATATTTTGCATGAACATCTATTTTAACTTAAGTATAATAATTTAGTATGTTTCAATTAATTTTTGCTCTGACTTAATCTATTATTGGAGGTGACCCAAAAGTCTATGCTGTGGAAGAAGACTTTCGTTGCTGTAACAACAGGCTTGAAAAGGACAGCAAGAGACTTCTATGTAGATGCACAAATACAAGTATGATTCAGAACTAATGCTGTACAACTTGTTGTAGCAAGGGAGAACAACAATAGCATGTGTATTAGTTGATTATTTTACTGATATAGATACAGGTGGACAAAACAGGGCTAACATCGCAAGCAACGCAAATAAGGTGTGATCCAAGAATGCTAAAGATATATAGAGATTCATATACCTTTTTGGGTAACCTTAGTTACAAGTTATAAAAGATTGCGTATTAAGAAAACATGCGCGAGCAGTAAAAAAGAAAGGGAAGAAAATACACACAGCCGTCACACACACAAGAAAGGAGAAGGAGGGAGAATTCAGATATATGTGGAAGGTATTACAAGGGGAAGAGGGATGGGAAATTAAAGATTCGAGAATGATACCTTAGGTTATTTTACGATTCAACCTTGTTCTTCTATTTGATCAGTTATATTTTCTTTTTTTGAAGATGGATTTTGTTGCAATTATTTCTGCTTTTATTGATTTAAATATTGCTATGAACTAAATTTCTATGTAGTGTGATCTTGAACAAGCTTAATGATTAGTTGACTTATATATGTAAGTTGCTCGGTATTTGCTATAGCATTTTGTATGGATTTTATTTATTACAAATCTCTATTTCAGTTGAACACCCATTTAGATGAAACCAGTTAGAAAAGAACCTAAAAAAGGTCTGACTTAATGGAACAAATGAATGCAATACATGATTTTAGATTGAGTTTCCCATGTTGAGTTAATCTCAATTTGAATAAGGTCATGCTTGATCTAAGATTAGTGAAGAACTAGACATAGGGATTCACCTTGTAGGGTACATGGATGTTAGAGTGTGTAATGCTGTATCTAAGATTAGCTGAACAACTGGTTACTATTGTGTTTCTCATAGATATAAGATATCCAACATGTGAAAGCTGCGGATGTATGAGCAATTCAGCCCAGTGCTGTAGTATATGTTGTAGCAACTTTATATGAATTGACTAGTAGTCAATTATCATTAAATGAGTTCTAGACTCCAACTACTACTAGTTATTGAAAATTCTTTTGTGTGATTTTAATTTTATTTGCTCTATTTAGTTTATTGCAATCTTGATTTTATTAAGTTGTCACTTGTTTACTTTATTTAGTTTACTAAAATTGTCTTGATATTATTACTATAGAATTTCCTTTAACATCAATCCTTCTGGAGACAATCTTGAATACTTATCATTATATTGCTTGTTTTATGTAGTTGCACATTGACACCCATTGCATAAAATATGCATCAATATTTGGTGTCGTTGCCAGGGATTGATAGCATATTGTGATTTGCGAAATCAATTTTATTTGGTGTTAATTTTAGTTTTCTTTTAATTTGTATGCTGTGTTGACATAATTGGTCCAGTAAACTTTGCATGTACAAGTACAAACCTGTTGAATTTCAATTTGATCTAGAAATTGAAAAAACAGCAAAGAGGTTGAGAAAAGAGAATAGAGGTCAAAATTTAGTTGAAACCATGGCTGGTATCCAAAATATGGGAGATAACATAATTAATGTGCAAGGAGATAACCCTCCTCACATCTTAGATCCAATCAATGCACAAGGAATTGAAGAAGGTCAAAATGGGCAGAATGGTCATGGTCAACTAGAGAACAACAACATTGTTATTGCTGATGATATAGATAGAGCCATCATAGGTTATGTAGTGTCGAATCCTCTAGCCGTTAACCTTGGAATAATTAGACCCGAAGTACAAGTTGAAAATTTTAAGCTTAAACCAGTGATGTTTCAGATGTTGTAGACAGCCCGACAATTTAACAGATTACCATCAAAAGATCCTCATCTTCACCTAAAATTGTATTTGGAGATAAGTGATACTTTTAAGATTGCTGGAGCATCATAGGAAGCATTAAGGTTGAGACTCTTTCCATTTTCTCTGAGGGACGGAGTAAGAGCATGGCTGAATTCTATACCATCTGATTCCATTACAACATTGAATGACTTGGCGGACAAGTTTCTAATGAAGTACTTTCCACCTACCAAAAATACAAAGTTAAGAAATAAGATTACATCTTTCCATCAATTAGAAGATGAAAGCTTGTAGGATGCATGGGAAAGATTTAAAGAATTGCTTCGGAAATGTCCCTATCATGGTATCCCTTGATTTATACAATTGGAAACTTTCTACAATGGTCTAAATCGTAGCATTAGATTGATGGTAAATGCTTAAGAAAATGGGCCCTTATTCTCTAAGTCTTACAATGAGGCTTATGAGATTTTAAAAAGGATACCCAATAACAATTATTAGTGGCCATCTACCAGATAAACTGCAGCAAGCAGACCAGCTAGAGTTTAACAGCATTGTTAGCACAAGTAACTTCATTAACAAATATGGTAAAAGCTATGTCTATTGCTCCAGCACCTATCAACAAAATTGCTGAAATATCTTGTGTTTATTATGGAGAAGGGCACTTGTTTGATAATTGTCTTGAAAATCCGGCCTCAGTTAGTTATGTAGGTAATTATAACAGGCAAGACCAGAATAATCCTTATACAAATACCTACAACCCTAGATAAAGGCAGCAACTTAACTTCTCATAGAGTAATCAAACTCAAAATCAACTTGCTGCAGCATCCAGTTGATAGAATAGACATGCTCAACCAACTAAATTTCATTAACAAAATCAAGGGCAAAGAAGCTCTAGTAATGACCAATTCAGTTCCCTTGAAGTCTTACTAAAATAGTACATTGTGAAGAATGAAGTAGTTATCCAAATTCAAGCTATATCCTTGAGAAATCTTTAAATCAGATATGACAGCTTGCTACAGCATTAAGCAGCAGACCTCACAGAAGCTTACCAAGTAATACAGAGGACTTAAGAAGAGAAGGGAAAGAGCACTGCAAAGTAATAAATTTAGCATCTGGAAAAGATGTTCACATCCTAGTAGGTGAATTAAGAAGAAGAGTTGAGCCCACTTCAATTCAAGAAGGGATTGAAGTTGAAAATGACTCACAAACCATCACTTTATAGCCAGTTGAAGAAAGTAACAAAGTTCCACCATCTCGAGAAAATGATGAAGATAGAACATGTGTTGACAAAGATGCTGAAGCACTAGTTCAGAACAAAGAAAAAGAGAAGCAGTTGGTATAACCTACTGCTGCTCAGTAGTTTGACACCACAACCTTTTCCTCAAAGGTTCTAGAAATAGAAACATGACAAGCAATTCAGAAAATTCGTGGAAGTGCTAAAACAACCACATATTTACATTCCTTTTGTGGAAGTTCTTGAAGGATATTTTGACAGAGAAAAGAAGGTTAGGAGAATTTGAAATAGTTGCTCTAGCACAAGAATGCAGCCACATGCTTCAGAACAAGATGCCTCCGAATTTGAAGGATCCAGAAAGCTTTATAATTCCATGCTCTATAGGCAACAAATACAGTGGCAAAACACTTTGTGAATTGGGAGCCTACATCAACCTTATACCCTTATTAGTGTTCAAGCAATTAGAAGTAGGAAAAGTGAGACCAACAACAGTCATATTATAACTTGCTGACAAATCACATGCCTATCCAGAAGGCAAGATTGAAGATGTTCTAGTAAAAGTGGATAAGTTTATCTTCCTAGTTGACTTTATAGTATTGGACATTGAAGCAGACAAAGAAGTGCTTATTATTTTACTCAGACCTTTCTTGGCTATGGGAAAAACTCTAATTGACTTCCAAAAAGGAGAACTCACTATGAGAGTTAATAATCATCAAGTTACGTTTAATGTGCTTAATGTTATGAAGAATCATGATGATCTTGAAAATTGTAATTTTATCAATACTGTGGACGTTACTGTAGCAGCGAGATTAAACAGTTGCTGAAACAAAGAAACAATCACAGCTACAACATTTGAAGAACTTGAAGGTGAAGGTGTTGAAACAAATGACATCGCATGGTTAAGAGAAAAGGAACCCTACAGATCTAATGCAGAATTTGAATCTCTCGACCTTTGAAATAGGGAAGTGAAACCCTCTATTCCTTCCATTGAATGATCCCTTATTTTATAATTAAAACCTTTACCTTTACATTTGAAACATGTTTATCTTGGTGACAATAACACACTTCTTATAATTATTTCATCTTTTTTTAATGTAGAGCAAGAAGAGAGTTTGGCAGCTATGTTCGGAAAATACAAGAAGGCTATTGCATGGACTATGGCAGATGTCAAAGGAATCAGCCTAACTATATGTATGCACAAGATTCTGTTGGAGGATTGCTACAACATCTCTGTGGAACAACGGAGAAGATTGAATCCCATCATGAAGGAAATGGTAAGAAAAGAGATCATCAAGTAGCTCGATGCAGAAATCATCTACCGGAGAAAAATATTATAATGTGTCCCAAATAAAGGTGGAGTGACAATTGTAGCAAATGAGAAAAATGAGCTCATTCCTACAAGAACAATAACTGGATGGAGGGTCTGCATGGACTACAAGAAGTAAAATAGGCCACAAAGAAGGATAAATTTCCATTGCCTTTCATAAATCAGATGTTAGACAAACTTGCTGGAAAAGAATATTATTATTTCTTGGATGGATACTCAAGTTACAACCAGATTGCTATAGATCCAGAAGATCAGGAGAAGACAACATTCACTTATCCTTATGGAACCTTTGCCTTCAGAAGGATGCCAATTGGCCTATGCAATGCTTTAGCAACTTTTCATAGGTGTATGATGTCAAATTTTTTAGACATGATGGAGGAAACACTTGAGGTATTCATGGATGATTTTTCAGTCTTTGCGGAATCAAATGATGATTGTTTACATAATCTACAAAATGTGCTAAGCAGATGTGAAGTGACAAACTTAGTATTCAATTAGGAAAAGTGTCATTTTATGATGAAAAAATGGATAGTAATAGGTCATAAGATCTCTAAAAAATGGATAGAGGTAGATAAGGCAAAAATAGAAGTGATTGATAAATTGCCGCCACCTACTTCAATAAAGGGCATAAGGAGTTTCTTGGGACATGTTGGATTCTATTGAAGATTTATTAAAGATTTTTCCAAAATATCAAAACCCTTATGCATGTTGCTAGAGCAAGACAGGCCTTTTTAATTTTGATGTTGACTACTTAAAGGCCTTTGTAGCATTAAAGAAAGCTCTTGTTGCAGCACCAGTTGTTGTAGGGCCAAATTAAAGTCTACCGTTTGAGCTGATGTGTGATACCAGCGATCATTCTGTTGAAGTAATACTACGACAGAGGAAAGGCAAGATTTTTCACTCAATTTATTATGCTAGCAATACTCTAATTGATGCCCAACATAGCTATACCACCATTGGAAAGAGTTATTGGCCGTTGTTTTTGCATTTGACAAATTCAGAGCTTATTTAGTTGGTACTAAAGTGACTGTTTACATGAATCATTCAGCCAGCAAAGATTTGATTTCCAAGAAAGAAGCCAAACCTAGATTGATTTGGTGGATTTTATTGTTACAAGAGTTTGACTTGGAGATTAAAGATATAAAGGAAACTAAGAATTAAGTTGTAGATCATCTTTCAAGGCTAGAAGTAGATGTAAGCACTCTGACCAAGTAGACTATAACAAAAACATTTCCTGATGAGCAGTTATTAATGCTACAACCTTCAAAGATGCTGTAGCAATTGGGATTTCATGGTACGCAAATTTTACAAATTATTTAGTGAGTGGATTGCTGCCACCTGACTTGAATTACCAGTAGAAAAAAGAGGTTTCTCCATGATTTTAGAAGCTACCAATAGGATGAACCCTACTTGTACAAGATGTGTTCCGAATGAAGAAATTTCCAGTATTTTATAGTCTTGTCATACTGTAACATATAGTGGACATTTTGGAGGACACAGGACAACAACAAAAACTTTTAAATCAGGTTATTACTAGCCCTCTATTTTTAAAAATGCTTATGAGTTTGTTAAATGTTGGAAATAGGTGTCAAAGAATAGAAAACATTGTCAAAAGCATGAACTGCCATTAACCAACATTCTGGAAGTTGAGCTTTTTTATGTATGGGGGATAGACTTTATAGGACCATTCCCACCCTCTTTTGGAAACTCATACATCTTAGTTGCTATGGATTACATGTTCAAATAGGTAGAAGATGTAACATTACCAATAAATGATGCCAAAGTAGTAATGAAGTTCCTTCAGAAACATATTTTCACAAGATTTGGCACACTTTAAGTCATAATCAGTGATAAAGGAACCCATTTTTGCAATAGAATGTTCGCTGTAGCATTAGCTAAATATGGGATTAAGCATAAGGTTGCTACAGCATATCATCTGTAGACAAGTGGCCAGGCTAAACTATCCAATAAGGAGATAAAAAGCATTCTAGAAAAAGTGGTAAATCCTAATTGGAAGGATTGGTTTATTTGGTTAAGTGTTTTTTTATGGGCATATAGAACCACCTACAAGACACCATTAGGCATGTTTCTTTATAGAATTTTTTATGGCAAACCCTGTTATGTACCATTAAAGCTTGAACATTGGGCATATTGGCCAATAAAACAATTAAACATGGATGCAAATGCTGCAGCAGAACATAAGAAGCTACAGTTTTGTGAACTAGAAGACTTAAGGTTATTCCCATATGAAAATGCAAGGATCTACAAAGAGAAAACCAAACAATGACATGACCAAAAAATCCAACAGAGGGACCTTATTCTAGGACAATGAGTCTTACTGTCTAATTCAAGATTTAATCTTTTCATTGAAAAATTAAAATCTAGATGGTCAGGACATTTCACACTTATAAAGGTTTATCCTTGTGGAGCTGTTGACCTCAAGGATGAAAGAACTGGTCAAGAATTCAAAGTAAATGAACAGAAAGTAAAACACTACATGGGAGCAGCTATGCACAACCCATAAGAGGATCTAATCCTAAAAGATCCAACGTAAGTAATCAAGGAAGATCAGGTTGAACAATCTAAAACCAAGCACTAATTGAGAGTTAACCCAATAAGGGAAGTGAATTTTAAGTTTTTACTTTGACTTTGATCTTGATTTCGTTAATTGTTCTTTTTATTTCCATATTTAAATTTACTTAGTGTTTTTATATTAATTTTAATTAGAAATTAAAGAAGGCATGTTGGCAGCAACAATTGAATAGGCAGGAACTACTGGACCAAAATATCAAGGAGGAAATACTACAGCATCACTTGCAGCATGACAGAAGATCTACGAAACTCAAACGAATACCATTTAACGTTTATGATGCAATAAGATTTAGGATGCTATAGCACTGCATCGGTCTGTAAACTTAGCAGTCAAAACTTTTAACCGTTGCAGTTGACATTTCCCTTCCATTTTTACCGTTGGCTGCTAACACGCTGATGTCAGCAAATTAGTGCATTTGAAAATCAAACAAAATAGCAATCCCTAATTTCCCGTGATCAAATCTCTTCTTTTCTATTTCAAATTCTGATTTTAAATTTAAAAACTTTCCACTTTTATCTAGTTATAAAATTGAGGTTTCACCATTTTACTCTTACCATCACTCTCTCCCTATCCGTCATCACAACCTTACAATATCTCATTTTTGATTTTCTATTTTCAAAACCTAATTAAACTAATTTGAAGTGCTGCAGTAATGCCAAAGTTCAAAGCCCATGCTAGACGATTGAAGGACCCCAAGTGTTTCCCAAGTTATAAATTCGAAGGAAAATATGAATACATCATTAAGCCTTGGAAACTATTGGAGGAGAAGGGTTTCAAAATACCAAAACAACCTACTGATATCCTTAAAACAGTGCTCACGACTGCTGCAAGATTCGGTTAGAGTAAATTTTGCCTGTACCCTTAAGACCCAATCGTTCCAATTGTAAAGGAATTTTATTCTAATCTGCTACAGGATGATCAGTACAACATATGGGTAAGGAAAGTTTAGGTACCCTTGGATCCTTGTGTTATTAATGCTTTTTATGATTTACCTTTTGTAACCAACTATGAATACACAAAATTGGTTGAGGGTGTCACTGTTAAACAATGGGGGGAGATCTTTAAAACCTTAACCGTAGATGGGAGTGTATAGGCTAATGAGGAAGCCTGCATTGTAAATAGAATAGACCTCAAGCCTATTACCAAGGTGTGGGTGAAATTTTTAAAATCCAGGTTATGCCCACTACACTCACAACCACTGTCTCACATAATAGACTTTTACTTCTGTATGCTATAATTAAAGGAATAAAAATTAATGTAGGAAGTGATGAGAGAGTCAAGAATGAAAGGGTCCTCACTGCTAGAACAGTTGAGCAAATTGCTGGAGAATCTACTGCTAAGCAACACAGAACCGCATGTTGCTGCTACAACAGAATCAACTCCTTAGATTGAAAAACTGTTGCAAGATTAAATTAAAAGTATAGATGCATGTGTCGAAGCACAGAATGAGGAAAATCAGAGATTCTGGATGTATTTAATGCATCTATAAAGTCAAATGCATTAATTTACAGTATTTATGAAGACCAAGTGTGCATATTTTCTTGATTCATTGCTGCAACAGTTCAGTTTTCACAATTTTGCAGAACCTATTCCAACAGAAACAGCAGCAGAACGTGAAACAGAGTAGATGAAAGAAGAAATAGACAAATAAGCTGAATCAAAAACGGAGGAAAAAGCAATATAGAGTGAAGAAACAGAAGGAGAGGCAAAGGAAGAGGAGCCCCCAGTTGTGGCTCCTAAAAGTAAAGGCAAGCAGAAAATTTTGGTTAAGGAAGAATCAGAGACAGAGGATGAATAAGAGGATGTTGATGTTGATGTTGCAGCAGCCATTAACTGATCCACTAGAACAGAAGTAGAAAAGAAAAATCTGATGAACGTCATTGCTGCAATCACTGCTGAAGAACCTACTGCAGCAATTTCTCCTGATTCAACAACAAAGACAACTCCAACAAAATCTACTTCTACTACTCCCAAAGCAGCCAGTAAGCGTAAAGGGGCATAGCCCTCTGGAGATGCTGCAGTAACACAAGTGTCAGAAGATGCAGTAACACAAGCGTCAGAAGAACCAGAGCAAAAAAAAAAAAAAACAAAGTCTATTTGCCAACAGTTGAAGAAGTTGCTGGATCTCCTCAGACCAGCCCAAATAAGAAAAAGAAGACAGCCACTACACCACTAAGTTCCCCAAAAAAGGAACACCAAAGAAATGAACTTGCATTGTACATGCTATAGCGTTGCCTCGAACAAATAAGGGAGCATCCCTTGCCTGCTAACTATCTTTGCAATTTCAGAACTCTTTCTTTCTTTTAATTATGTTATCTTAATTATTTTTCATGTCTATTTTGAATGTATGCATGAATGTTGTTACTTGCTTTTGTGTGCATGTGAGGACACATCACTTCTAGTTGTGTTATGTTGTAACTTGTTTATGAATGAATGCATTTGTGTTGTGTTTGTGTTATGTGTTTAGAAATATAATTAAAAAAAAAAGCTTTTTAAGGAATGTTTATTTGGTCATGTGTGAATGAGTATGAAGCTCTATTATTTAGTATTTGTTTTGATCAAGGATACCTAAAGAGGATGAATTGAGTGATTAAATATAGAAAAAGTTTAGATGCAAATGGACTTGGTCTTCATAATGTTGTTTAATCAAACTAGCCCAACTAGTTTCCAACTATCAAGAATTTTTTTTTTTTTTTTGTGGACAATTAGAATTTGAATCCTATAATGTTGTTTAATCAAACTAGCCCAACTAGTTTCCAACTATCAAGAATTTTTTTTTTTTTTTTTGTGGACAATTAGAATTTGAATCCTATGAGAGGAATGGGCTAAAAAATTAATTAGAATTTTTCCCACCCCTATCTCTTTTAAAATAATAATAATAATAAAATTTTAAGGACGGAAATTTTTTTTTATAAATAAGGACTAAACTAAAAGAAATTAAAAAAAAGCACACTCCATTGTAATGTATTTTATAGTTTAATGAACTAAAGTCCATGCTTTTTCATCATTTAGTTTGTCCTCAATATTTAAAATTTTAGCCTTGATTGAAATTATATTCAACGGTAGACAAAATATGTAATTTAACTCACATGTTAAATACACATATTTAAAAAAAAACCCACATATTAAACACATTAACTTTTGCGAAAAACTCTCAATACAAAACATGTTATACATATTATTTGTTGTTCTAACAAAATTTTACTACGACTATTACAAATCCCTATATTAAATGGACTCACCTATGTTGCAACAGTTGCAACATGAAACACTTTTTGTCCTCATTCATAATTGCCGTAGGATGTGAAAGAGTCCATCTATTGGTTGAGATGAGTCAATAGAATAAGTAAAGTAGACAGTTGCTTGAGGGGACTATAGAAAAATATAATAAAAAATAAATAACCCAAAATAGTTAAAATTTGGTGATTGAATTTGTGTTGAGAGGACATCATTGAAATCGTAGCGAAAACCGATAAATTGCTCAAGACAGTTCCACAGATAGTAAAATCGGATCATGAAATCATATAAGGCTGAACTAAATTTGAAATGGTGTTAGAGCAGTTGAAGACGAGTGTATCGCTGTGGCAGCCAACTGCGGCTGACATTGGCCGGAGCTAAAACTTTAGGAATTAGGCAAATGTAATTATATGGAAAAAGAGTGGAAAGAAGTCTGTTCGATCTATTCATGAGCCATTCGATCGGACGCAGAAGGTATCTACTGATAAGAAATTGTAAATTTCATTTGTAAGATTTAATGGCGGTAATTAGGTTAGGATGGAAGAATCAGAGAAGGGAGAATGCTAATAAGGAAGCTTTGTTTAATTTCTTTGTAACAAGCGCAAGATGGAAGAAGCAAGTGGCAATTAATTTATTGGAGAAGAAATTGAAGAACAAGCCTACATATAGTTTTCAATAAAGCATTGAACGAACTGTGCAGTTATAAATAGCTTTAATTTTTTAAGGATCATTTGGTTATATGGCTAATTCATAGGGTGTTACTTGTGCGACATGTAATTATATGCATGATTTATTGCATGCTCTTCTCTTGACCAATTTCTTTGCTCTTGCCATCGAAATCATTCTGCTGACAACCTAGGTTCCAACTTAGGTGAATTCTCCGAATATTTTCCCCCCAAAAAAATGCGATCGTCTTCTTTCGATGTTGGTGTCTCTGGATTATTTCTATTCCGCCATTTGTTCAACCCTTTATTTTTCTTTTCTCGTAAGTAAATTGTACATGTTCTTCTTCCTTATCGACTATTTCAAACCGACACTCCCTCAATAGCGATTACTTAAGTACATAACTGGCTTCAACGGTTGCCGGTACATACTTTCTTTTTCCACTGCCTCATCTCAACCGTTAGATAGACTCTCTTCACATCCTAGGCAGTTCTGAATGAAGACAAAAAGTGTTGCATGTTGCAACTATTGCAACATAGGAGGATCCATATTAAATATATTTATTGATATTCCATATCACTTAGGAAGGATGTGAGTGATGAGCTTATAAGGATTGTGAAATAACCACTAGCTCGTAGATTAACAAGAGGCTTTTTGGGTGGTTTTCTCACTCTTAAAATTCTTTTTAGTTGAAAAAAATCATCTGTAGTCTTCTTATCTCACTATTCATAAAAATAGTTATATGGGTGATAAATTTTTTGAAATTTTTTGAAAAATAGTCTTCTTTTTATTTATTGCAAATATTTGATAAATAAAACTAAAAAACACTAGCATCCCATAACTGAATATAATTAATCTTAAAAAATAAATAAAAGGAGAAACATATTATTTTAAATTTTCTAAATCAATTGAATAGATGAGAGTCATAAATTGAAAAAAATAAAGAAAATAGAATGATTAAAAAATAATGACATATTGTATACTTTTGCAAGCAAAAGAGATGGGAGAGAGAAAAAATAAATAGGTTCATAATATTTGTGTTTATCTTTAAATGTAATTTTAATAAAAGAAGGGTTTTATCAATATTTTGAAGGGTGTTAAAAGCACACGTAGTAAATCAAATACTTGCAAACTTATTTTTCACATTGCATATTAATAAAAGAAGGGTTTTATAGAGTGATGCTAATTTTGTTCACATTGCATGAGTTATTTGGGTTTATCGCCCAATAATATTCATACTCCCAACCTATATTTTAGGGATGGGTTCGAGCCTTACCAAACTCGTTCTTATATTCTAGTATCTAGTTAGAGCCTAGAAGGCTAGAATCACTATCAATTGAAATATTAAAAGAGTAATGCTACATGTCTCAAATTTTTTGTCCCAAATAACTATCCTAAATGATTTAACATTCATTAATTGGTTGATAGCTCTTTACAAAATCTAAGTGAATTAAATGTAACCAATTAATGAATGTATTGCACAAATTTTATTGAACTCGCAAGCTCACGAATCTCTTGTAGTATAGATTAATGGTGACGAGTGTTGATCCCACGAGGAGGTGATTTTAATTATACGTAGGGTTAGTTTTCTAATTGGAGAGTTGGATTTGTGGTAAAGTATTGATATAATTTGTTCTAAATTAAAATTAAAATGGTGGGAATAAGCTAGAGTTGAAACTATGTAAATAAAGCGTTAGGGTATCTGGATCTGCATCAATATGCACCATGGGCTTAATATTCCTTATTATTGCCAATTAAATCATGAGGGGGGTTTCCACTCCTCATGAACCACACTCTAATAAATATGGTGCTAAGCACTTATCGTGTCAAATAGTAATAACCTTGCACTAGGGAGATGGTAGTACCGATGCAAAATCTAGACAAGATTATTACTATCTGTAGATGAAAAGTCAAAACAACACATAAATCAGAGGGGAAAAGAAAGTAAATTTACCAAATTAAGCCCATGGAACATGTTGAGACTTCACCTTTAACCTAAGCTTGAAAGAAAATTAGCTACTCATTATTTTAACTAGGGTAAAATGGTCATTATATTAAAATACATAGAAATACAAAAAAGAGAGGGAATTATAGAAAATGGACTCCAAAAATGGATTCAGGGGCGTCAAATTGGGGGGGGAGGGGGGAGCCCCTTTTTATAGATACAATGAGTAAATCATTGCCATCAGATGAAATCAATTTGGATGCTCAGGATTGCACCACGTGGCAAGCTCTGATTGCTTAGAACACATCATCAGCGACTGTGATTCAGTGTGTCACATGTAACTTAAGCCAATGTTTTCGTCCAATAATTTGCTGCCACATCATCAGTCAACATCAAAGTCAACAACTTTGATTCAATGCATCGCTTGTATCGATGCTCATTTTTTCGGTCCAATAAAATACAGCCACATCATCGGTCAACACCACATAAGCAGTCAATGCCACATCATTTGTTCAATCGAATAATGCCATGTTAACAATCAACGCCACATCATCAGTCAATGCCACATAGTCAGTCAATGCCACATCATTGATCCAATAGAATACTGCCACGTCATTGGTCAGCGCCACATCATCGTACCATATATGTGAATAGTGCCATATATGAATAGTAACATATATGTGACAAGTATCATATACATGAACAGTACCATTTTTTCTTTTATGCTCCTCCTAAGGTTTTCGACTGGACTGAGTTAAAAAATGATTTTTGTTTTACTATCTGGTGTCTCGTTAATTTTGAAATGACCAAAATACTCATGAAATACATAAAATACTTAAATTATAATAAACCACGCACAATTAAAGTGTAAGAGACCTAATTACATAAAAGTAGAGATGTTAATGAGACTTGAAGTATAACATGACGATTTTATCCTTTATAAATACGCATTTTTTAGCACTCAATACACCCCAAACCAGCTTATTGCTAGTCCTTAGCAAATTAAGCGAGAACAAAATTCAAAACCAAAATGTTTTTTTTTTTATAACAAACAATTGTGTTTACTTCTTCAATCAGATTAATGACAGCAATCAAATAAAAGTATAAGCATTATCTCCAGCCTAAAGAAATATTACTCCCACGTCAACCATCCACATGAATCAGTCCAGTATACTTTGTCAATGCCACATTAATCAAGCTACTTTCAAGAAGGACATATTAACCGCAAAATCTCACCGGTATGAGTGACACTCTAAAAAAAAAATTAAACCCAATAAAATATAGTCACTCCAATGAATGGTAAATTGAGAGAAAATAATAGAAAGACAGTTTCACTCACTCTTACCCAGATGAAATAATGCACACAGCTTAGAAATAAAATGATCTCAAGTCAAACAAAGTGCTATCAAACCAATGTATTCATTTTATGCATTACTACATCTTTGCAGCCTATCTCACTAGCTTCTACTTCAGACTATAGTACCATAAAATCAAGAAGGACTTTTATTAGGACATAACATAGGTTAGGGACATGGCTAACAAAGAAGGGGTGATAGGAAATACAAAAATAGAAACCTTTTGGAAATTACAAGGTACATTTCACTTATTTGTCTATGTTTTTTTAGTTAGTACATCTTTTTTATTCATTTTTTTTACTTTTTATCCTTTTTTTTCTTTTATATATATATATTACACCACTTTTCTGAATAAAATAATCATCTAAATTTTTCTCAAACATGAATGAGTGATGGAGCACACGTAAGACATGGGGTAATACTCCAAATTGGGGTGGGACAGGATGATAAATTAATAAAGAAAAGTTTTTTTTTTAATTAAAAGGCCTAAAGGGTTTAACTATGGATATTTCACTCAAGGGATGGCTAGAAAAGGCTTAAATGGGTCAAAGATAACCTTTCCGTCATCTTTTAGAGTTCTAAATAATCTTCCATATCTACTAATCAGATGGAACTTTAGATGTAGTAACACAATTTTTTTTAAAGATTGACTTAAAGGAAAATATAGAGATCATGTATAAAATGGTAAAATGCTAAATTGTATGAAGAATGGGCAAAAAGGGTTATTCTCTTAAAAAAATGAAGGCTAAAAAACTCACTTGGAATTTATTATGACATGCGCATTCTTTCAAGTAACTCAATCAATTTCACTCACCAGATCTATGTAAATCAGCATGCAGAGTAGCAAACATGGTGTAACATAACTCCAAGCCAAAGATAATACAAATACTAAAATTTGAAAGTCATCATGTCATCCAATGTCACAAAATCACACAAAATACCTTAAATTTTTTTTAATAAGACATAATAAAATAACGAAAAGAAAATGTCAGAAAAGTAACTTTTTTTTAATTGAACTCCAAGATTGAGAAGATGCGTATCTAGAGTAACTAACTCCATATTCTGCCATCTTCTGACTCAACAAGGTTAGTAAAAATATAACAACACTACTATCAAATATTCCACAGCTTGTCAACTATTCCTTCCCCCCAACCAGAGTGAGAGGTTGTCTTTAATATCTTAAAAGAAAGAAGTAGGGTTTAGAAGATATCACTTGGGTGCCGCAACATAGAACAAAAGCAAATGTTTACAAGCGAAGAGTTAAATCTAATTTGTACTTCTTATTACGGCTACTGCTCTCATCATTAGTCGGCCACTCCAATGCAAGGGTCTTGGGATCTGGCTCTGGACTATAAGTTTATGAAAGATCAAGTAGCTCATTAGTAGTACGAGCACAAATAAAAATTTTTTTTGCTATGAAAGGAATGAAATGGTTTTTTATTGCATGGTTAAGAAATGCAATAAAGTCATCGTAAAAATTATTGACATTTAACAAACCTATGGGTTTTTTATGAATATTCAGATAAGCCCAAGATGCTAATGTGATTAGTGTCTCTAGAGTTGTAAGGTCTCCTGGTAAGAAAATGAAAGCATCAGCGTGATTTATCATTTCAGTTATTCTCTCTTGCATACCTGAGACGAATAATTCCTCTTCAGTTGGTGGGCCAGGCAGACATCCCAAAGGTTTTAGGGCTTTTGGGATGATGCCTAACACTTGATAGTTTCTGGTAAAAACAGCTTCTGAGACAAGCTTTGATAACCCTCGGTCACCTCCTCTATATACCAAGTGTAGTTTTCACTCTGCTATGATTCGTCCAAGATCTATGACTGCCTCAACGAACTCTTTGTACTTACCATAGTTAAACCCATAATGCACATAAATGTTCTTAAATTGTTTACTAGAAGTAGCTGCCATTGGAACACTTTTCAAAAATAATTTGTGAATGCTGAAAAAGAAGTTCGTATTAAAGGATCTTGGTGACACTGATTGACAGTTGTATATGAGGTGGTGTGTCTTCGTCAAATGATACGTAAAGCACATGGATTGAAAGTAAAAAAGTAAATAGTAAAAAGAAAAAGAAAACAGTGATAAAGTTACAATATTAAAGACAATAATGCAAATGATAAAACAACAGTGAAATATTAGAATATCTACAGGTAGTTGTGATTGTGGCTCACATCTTCCTCTGGTTTTACGTCCAGAAACAGCTTGAACGCCCTCTATAGGGCGAGGATAGGCTTCTTATCTAGTATTCTTATAAACTGGCAAACATGGTCGTTTATAGTCAGATTCCCGAGACTATATCGTGTACACTCTTTCTGGAATAATGGCCATAACTAGAGAATTGCTCTCTATACATATCCACCAGGATGTGTTTCAAGAGACAAAAGGATATCATCCAATGACTCTTTATTCAAGCCATCCCTAATGAATTGAATCTTATCTTCCTTGTTATCAGACACCATTTGTAATGAAGTACATGGATTTTTATTGCATCGCATTCTAGCACACTTATGACAAGAAACTGGAAGCCGTCAAGCTCTTCGTTTTCTTGAATAGTTTCCTTTACCGAAACTAAGCATGTATACAATAAATTTTGGAGGTAACTCAACTGTCAATAGCACTTTTGGCTTCAATTAGCCAACGAATGTCAGCAAGGATGTTGTTCCTCATAAGCAATCACATGCGTTTGGACCGAACTTTGTAGATTGTGAGGAGAGCATTCTGAGGAAGTGAAGGAAATTGTTTGTGAAGCTTTGTAAGAATTGTGTTTCTGTCCATACCTTCGCCTCAAAATATCAGTTATTCTGGGAAACTGAAGTAACCGACTTTAATTGTCACGGTGTGCTGTTATCTACTACTTAACTGAGGTAACAAATTAAAGCACACAAAGAAAATCAATTCTACAAAATCAAGTAGAAAGTGAAAGCAAATAAAACAAAATAAAACACACAATGTAAAAAAAATGAGTACAATCAAATACTTACTCACAATCGTCCTCTTATTGAATTTACCTCAAGTTCCAAATGCATTTCATATATGCCTCTCTCAATTTCTCTGAGCTGTATTTCTAAATCCACAACATAGGATACCAACTCTGATGGTCGTCATTCCTAAACAGAATGTGTTGTACAAAATTATATCTGGCTTCTGACATGAGATTTTACACGTTGGAGTCTTCCAAGATGGTTAAAGAGGATCTGTTTAATTGAGGTTCTCATGACTGGAAATGATAAAAGAAAACACATTGGTTAAACAGACACACTTATTCAAACATAAATAATTTGATTGGCAAAAGAATAGTAAAAAGAAATGTCAAAAAGTTAAATTGTTAGAGCCACGTCATCAGTCAAAGTCAACAACATTGATTCAATGCATCGCTTGTATCGTAAGCCACATTATCGAGCAACGCCACACAAGCAGTCAATGCCACATCAATCATCTAATCGAATACTGCCACGTCATTAGTCAATGCCACATAATCAGTCAATGCCACATCATTGGTCAGAGCCACGCCATTTGGTCAACGCCACATCATCATACCATATATGTGAATAGTGCCATACATGAATAGTAACATATACGTGAATAGTATCGTATATTTGAATAGTATTGTATACATGAACAGTGCCATTTATCCTTTTATGCTCCTCCTAAGGTTTTCGACTATCCTGAGTTAAAAAATGCTATTCGTTTTGCTGTCTGATGTCTCGTTAATTTTGAAATTACCAAAACACTCCTGAAATACATGAAATACTTAAATTATCATAAAACACACACAATTAAAGTGTAAGGGACATAAATACATAAAATTAGGGATGTTAGTGAGATTTGAAGTGCAGCATGACGATTTTATCCTTTATAAATACACACTTTCTACACTCAACAATTACCCCATGATTTAAATTGTCAGCAAAGAAAAAAATTTATTCATGATGTTAAAAATTATCAATGGGTGTATTTAATACATTACTATGTATTAAATAGTAATACATAGTAAGTGTATAATAATTAATAGTAATACATTACTATGTGCCTATCATTTAATAAGAAGATGTGTGCCAAACGAAGAAATTTCAAGTATTTTGCAGGTATGTCACGCTACAGCATATAGAGGACACTTTGGAGGGCACTGAACGATAGAAATTTTTTTTCAGTTAAGTTATTATTGGCCATTAAATTTTAAAGATGCTCATTAATTTGTTAAAAGTTGTGACAAGTACTAAAGAACAGGATACATCTCACACAAGCATGAATTACCCTTAACACACATTTTAAAAGTGAAGCTCTTTGATGTTTGGGGAATAAACTTTAGGGGGCCATTTCTACCATCCTTTGGAAACTTATATATTTTAGTGGCTGTAGATTACGTGTCTAAATGGGATGGAGCCGCATCCCTTCCTACAAATGATGCCAAAGTAGTGGTGAAATTCATTGAAAGAAATATCTTCACACGTTTTGGGACTCCTAGGGCTATTATTAGTGATGAAGGAACCCACTTCTGTAATAAGGTATTTGCTGCAGTATTGATGAAATATGGAATCACACATAAGGTTACTATAGCATATCACCCACAAACTAGCGGTCAGGTAGAAGTGTCTAATAAAGAGATTAAACGAATATTAGAGAAAGTGGTGAATCCTAGTAGAAAGGATTAATCCATAAGACTTGATGATTCTCTATGGGCTTACAGGACAGTATATAAAACACCCATTGGAATGTTCCCATACAGAATTGTGTATGGTAAAGCTTGTCATTTACCATTAGAGCTAGAGCATAAAGCTTATTGGGCATTAAAGCAACTAAATATGGACATAACTGCTACAGCAGAGAGTCAGAAGCTCCAACTCTGTGAACTAGAGGAATTAAGGATGTTCTCCTATGAAAATGCTCGAATTTATAAAGAGAAAAGTAAGCAATGGCATGATCGACATATTCAACTAAGAAGTTTAATCCCAGGCCAACAAGTATTACTGTATAATTCAAGGTTCAAATATTTCCAGGAAAATTAAAATTTAGATGGTCTGGCTCATTTTAACTCATATAGTTATATCCACATGGTGCCGTAGATCTCAAGGTTTCAATAACAGGGCAAATATTTAAAGTTAATGGCCAATGGGTGAATCCATATATAGGGGCTTCTAAGAATCTCTCACGAGAAGATATGTCCTTGACAGATCCAAGCTAAACAGAGAAGGAAGGTCAGGTTAAAGGACCTAAAATAAAGCGCTAATTGGGAGGCAACCCAAAGAAGAGAAGTTTTTGTTATGTTAAGCAATTTTAATTCATTTTAGTTTTATTTTAAATTTTAATTATATTTATTGATGATTTCAAAATTTTTAAGTCAATAATCGGCAGCCATTTAGGAATCTTCTCAAAGAATGCAGGGATAGAAAAGAAGAAATTTTGGATGCTACAACATCTCCCACAACACCGCAGTATATTAGTTCAGACTATATGCCATCACGTCTATGCTGCAGAACAATAATGGATGCTACAACAACTAATTGATTCATTAAGTCATTAAGTACAATTTTTACTGTTGAGATAACATGTCACAATTTTACCGTTTGAGACCTAAAAGTAATGACTTTAGCTGGCAGTAAAATCTGGAAATCAAGAGGATTTCTACCTCTACAAATTTGGCACTTATCCTTTCCCATTTAAATAAAATTTCAATTTAAAACAAATCTTAAAGTTATTGGTTTCCTTATGCAATTAAAATTCTAAATTTATTTCCTCTTTATAAATAAGGGGTTTCCACTATTCACATCCACCCTAAAACCTTTACTTGCCTCCACGATTCACAATCTATATTCCTTGTCTTCATTAATTTTTAATTTTTACAGTGCTGCAGCATGCCGAGAGTCAAAATAGTCACTAGTAGATTGCATGATCCCGCGCGTTGTAATAAGAAAAGGGCTTTAAGTTTCCTAAACAACCCAAAGGCTTCCTCAAATCAGTCCGTGACACCGCAAAACAATTAGGCTAGAGCAAGTTCTGCATGCATCCACGAGACCCAGTGGTGCCAGTTGTAAAAGAATTTTATGCCAACATGCTCCCACAATATCTGCAGAGCATATGGGTAAGGCACAACTAGGCATATCTTAACCCACGTGTCATTAATGCTTACTATGAGTTACCTCCTAATGTTGAATATGAGTATTCCCAATTTATCGAGAATATGAATGATAAGAAGTGGGGAGATGTATTAAAAACCTTAACTGTCAAGGGTAGTAGCTGGGTTAGTGAAGACGGCCGAGTAATTAACTGCATTGATCTCAAACCTATGGCCAAAATTTGGGTTAAATTTTTAAAATCAAGACTTATGCCTATAAGACACACCACCACCGTCTCACAGGACATATTACTTCTTTTACATGCTATTATCAAGGGAATGAAAATCAATATGGGGAGAATCATTGAAAAAGAAATTAGAGAATGTTCAACTGGTACCCAAAAATTCGCTTCTTTAGTTTTTTCCTCCTTGCTAACGGGAATTTGTGAGTTGTCTGGTGTAATTTTTAATAAGACAGATGAAAGGCTCGAGAATGAAGGAGCCATAACAACTAGAACAGTGGAGCAAATTGTTGAAGAAACTATTTCCACAGCAGTACCAACCGGAACCACTACACCAGTTCCCCCTACAACCAATGACTGCATCAGAACCTTCAATAGAAATTGAGCAAATTTTGGGAAATCTGGTCAAGAGCATAAATGATTGTGTGTCAGCCCAAGTGGAAGAAAATCAAAAATTTTGGATATACTTGCAGCATTTGGAGATGCAGAAGCATTAATTTGCTGTATTTATGAAGAGCAAGTATGAAGATTTCCCTGATGCACTGCTGCAGCAATTTAATTTTGCCAATCCAATAGAGCTAATTCCAAAACCAGCCACCATAATTTAAGGATGAAGGAGAAACTAAACAAGAAGACAGGGAAGGAGAGGAAAAAGAGGCCAAAGAGGAGGAGGACAAAATAGTATAGGAACTTATTATAGTTCACCCTAAGCCTAAAGGCAAACATATTATTGGGGAGTATGAGGAATCCGATGAGAGGACGAGGATTTGGACGACGAAATGGAAAAAGACATTTGACGAAGGACAACCTCATAAACACAGCGCCAAACCCTCAGGCAAATGATTGCAGAAATCACTGCCAAGACCCCTGCTACAGCAGCTTCCTCACTTGCTCAACAGCAAAGACACCAACAACCATATCTTCAACTAAACCACTAAGGAGTTCTAGCAAGCGTAAAGGGGCACCCACCTCTAGATGAGCAGCAATAGTGCAGGCCCCAGAAGACCCAGAACTCAAGTGAACCAAGACAAATATGCCCACAACCAAAAGAACTCCGCAAACCAGCCCAATGCCAAAGAAGAAAATTGCTGCTGCTATCCTAAAATCTCCAAGAAGAAGCCCACGTGGTGGAACCAAATAAACATCATTCTGTTACAGCATGCAACCAACAACAACCACCTTAACAGGGGAGTAGCCCTTCAGCCAATTCAACAGCTATCAACATTTTTCTTTCTTTTTAGTTTTTCCTTTTTCTTATTTTCTTATTTTCTTATGCAATTCTGTTTCATGCATTTTTATTCATGTAATGTGCGGTAGTGTGTTTTTGGTTGTGTCTTGTGCTTGTGAGGACAAAGCGCCTCTCAAGTTTGGGGGTGATTTGTGTCTAGTGTGTTGGTTTTGTAGTAATCTATCATTAATAATTGTAGAATCTATCATAAAAAAAATTTCGCATATGTTGAGTGTGAGTATGGGATGCATAACTTTGCACATCTAGAATCTGTAACTTTATGAAAAAACCCCATGAAGATGAGTTGCATGATGAAGTAAAATAAGTTACCTTCTAGTAGTGATAGCAATAGATGAGACAAAAATTATGTCTTTACACATATAGTTCTACTAGGGTTAGTAAGCATGCTATAGCAGTATATAGAATATGTGCATAATTTAAGTTTAAGGGGAGAAAGAAATTATTTTTTATGCAATTGTGTAGAAAATGGAATAAATTTTTGCTCCAATGACTCTGTTACTGAGTAGCCAAGGCTGAGTATGTACCCTATATGCTGACTTGTGTAGAAAAGTGGCTAATGTTATGAGCATTGCTGTAGCAATATATATAATAATAAAAAAAAGGGTCAGTTGTCTTGGAAAATAAGTAGCTAGGTCTGTTCATGAGCCCCATATTCAGCTTTGAGTAAAAGGGGATTGAAGTTATGAGTATGCTGTAACATCTTGGATGTTCCTGCTACAACTCTGATGTGTACAAGGAACAAGTAATTGAGTGTCAGCAGTGCCCCTGTGAAGCATTCACATGAAAAGTGCATGTACACTAAAGGGTACTTATATATATATATATATATATATATATAGTAACTTTCTTTAATTTGCTGTAGCACAGTTGTGATATTGATGCACTCCCTATGCCCTCATGGGTATAATCGTTTTGGTTATCTATTACATAAGTATTGTTGCAGCAAATTTCTAACCCTTGGTAAGAGCAGTACACATATACATTGGACAAAATTGAACTTGAGTTTAGTGCTTGAGCTATGGTTGGTGACTGGGTGCATGTTAAAGCATTACTTTATCTGAGGGTTGATTCTTTATAAGTAGTATAGATGGCAAAGCTTAGTTGGTCTTTGCATGATTGTGTGCTGCATTACTTGAGGACAAGTAATAGTTTAAGTTGGGGGGTGTGATAACTCTATGAAATGAAAGTTATCATAGCACTTTTAGGCTTAAATTATGACTACTTAGAGAGCTATAACCATCTTTTGCATTAGTTTTGGTTAAGTTATGCATAAGCATATGTTCAAGTTTAGTTTTGCTAATTTAAGGCATTTCAGTTTGTTATGTGTTCTCATTCATAGCATTTTGTGTAGGAAATTAAATGGCATAAATTAAAGTGGTGGCTGTTGCGTGGAGGACTATAGGCAGCTAGATGGGTACGGGTCAAGTAAGGCTTACATGGCATGGAAGATATTTGGCGTGTAAGGCAAACATGGTATGATTGCAATAGGATTCCTTATCTTAAAGGGAAAAAACCCTAGGCAAACAAGTTATAAAAACGAAATTATGAGTGAAAATGAGGTAGAGTCGTGACACAAAATAATTCCTTCCTTGCGCTTCAAGAAAACAAAGAAAAAAAGAGACTTTAAGGGCTGCAACCGAGAAGATCAAGTGGAGACTAAGGGCAGATCGCAATCTAATCTAGAGAGCCGTTACTTGATTTAATTTTTGGTACTAGATTCTTTTAATCATTGTTTTATTTCTCTTAAGGATGATTTTGATGGCAAACTCTATTTATGTTTTTATTTTTCTGTTAAGCATGAACTTAATTTATATGTAGTTGGGGTTTAGATGATCTTAATGACAATTTGACTTTAAAATTATTGCTTCAGTGTCTGCTGCAGCACTTTATTCTGATTGTGCTTAATTATATTTTCTATTTCTGCTGACCACCAATTTAGAAATACAAGCGAAGTTTGATCCTCAACAAAGTCGGCTTAGTGGAAATAAATCAGAGTGATACTTGATTTTAGATTAAGTTAGTTTCCTTAGTTGATTTATTATCAACTTGAATAGGCCCATACTTAATCTAAAATTTGTGAAGAACTAGACATAGGGATTCACCTTGTAGGATTTTTTTTTAGATCCAAGATTTTAATGCTATATCTAGATGTGGTTTAACGACTAGTCATTGTTGAATTGCATATAAGCATAATATATCCAACAGGCGAAAGATGAGGATACATTAGGAATCTGCCCAGTGTTGCAGACGATGCTGTAGCAACCAAATCTAACATGGTTTAACAAGTCAATAGTTATTAAGTGAGTTTAGATTTCTCAACTACACTTTAATCAATTGAATAACCCTTAGCAGTTAGCGTGTATTTGATTCATTTAATTTTCAGTTTATTAATATTTTAAATTTATTACGTTTTGGTTAAACAATTTATTTAAAGTATTTTTATCTACTCTTCCGTATTGGTGCTGCATAGATTTGCTATAGTAAGAGTTATAACATCAATCCCTATGGAGACGATCTTGAATACTTATTACTATATTACTTGTTATGTATACTTGTGCACTAACACCCTGTTGCATAAAATCAACAACAGTATACAACCATATGGTTACTCCACTTACACCACTATTCCCTGCTTTGCACCGTAAAATTCTTGGATCGCTTCTGCTGTTTCATGTAAATAGCACCACATACGTGAATAGTACCCCGACTCCAAAAAATACAACCAATAGCTTTGATACCACTGTTGAGAAATTGATAAGTGAAGCAGACACACAACTAAAGTGAAATTGAGAAATAATAATAACACAGAAACACTAGAATTACATGGTTCGGCTTTCAGCCTATGTCCATGGGCAAAGACAAAGAAATATTTTACCTGTGAAAAGGAGTTACAAGTATTGTAATAATTTGGCTCACTACCTAAAACCCCAATACACCCAAACTCTCAAATCACTAATTACCTAAGAGTATTAAAACTCTTAAACTCTCACAAAATTGAAGAAGAAGGAAAAATAGAGAATGGGGATACAAAGCTCTTAAATGAATGCCTAAAGTCCACAGTGGTGGACTATAAAAAAAGACAAAGATGGAGTAGTGGAGCCCTCTTGACATGTATTAGGGAGATCGTAAGGGAAAAACTTTACAATGCATTGTCCAAGGTTTCCAACGAGGTTGCATGCCTAAAGTCTACAATAGTGGACTATAAAAAAAGAAAAAGATGGCATAGTAGAGCCCTCTTGACATGTATTAGGAAGATCGTAAGGGAAAAACTTTACAAAGCAATGTCCAAGGTTTCGAACAAGGCTGTTGACAGAAACAATTAATCAAGTGAAGGAAGGCGATCCAATTCAAGTTGCTATATCGGTGGAGTATGCAATGTATGAAAAGTGGGGTTGATCCAATGGGATGTATAAGTTTAAGTACAGGTACCAACTATTTGTAGAAAAAGTAGCTTATTGTCATGCTATTTTGAGGGCACATTTTGAGTGGGACCCACTTAGCAAAAGTGGATAACTTTTATATGTTCGTATTCTACTCTGTGAACACTTCAAGATTGTATATTCATGTACTCAAAATGATGCTTGGATGAATGAGAAATTGACTCTCAAACTACACCCATGATGTTGGAAATTTTAAAGAAAATGGGGCTTATCCCACGCGGGAAAAATAAGCTAAGGAATTTGTGTTTATATATAGATACTTAGCCATGTATGAGTAAGAAAATTATGGATAGAGGCTCCTCCACGCGCGCACGCGTAGGGGGGTGCAAATCCCAGTCCAATTTGGTTGAACTCGTGTGTGCCCGCACGTCCTGCGTACATGAATGTAAGCCTAAAATCACCTAGGCCCGTATGGCCACGTTTTACATTTCCTTTTAAATTTTTTTTCTATGACAGTTTTCACAATTTAAAATTAAAAGCAATTTTGATTTGTGAATGAATATTTGCTGTTATAGAAATCAGCTAAATTGAATCAAATATTCAATTGTTGCTATTGCAAAATTCAATTTTATTGAATTCAATTGGCTGTTATGAAAATCAATTAAATCAATTGACAGTTATGAATTGAATACAAATATTCAAAATTTATAATTTAATTGATTCAGCTGTTACATACCCTCATGACTATAAAAAGACAGCTTCCCTTTCTGTTTTGTACACATAGCAAACACACAAAGCACTCAAAATTTCTTTTTTTTCTTCCTCTGACGTTTCTATTTTGGTCGAGCTCTGGGACTGCTGTTGTTTCACTGGAATTATTTGTTGGTGCTTGACAAATAATTCTCTCCCATTGCATCCTGGGAAACAGATGCCAATAAAACCTAACAGCACCGTAGTACGTAGTAAATATGTTTTAAGGAGACTGTTTTTAATAGGTTTCAAGTTTCTTTATTTTTGTGATTTCTATTGTTTATTTTGCTGCTCTAACAATCTTCTGCGAGTTGTTTCTTTGCATTCTGTTTTTTGTTGTTTATTTTGCTGTTGCTCTGACAATCTTTTACAGGTTATTGTTTTTTTTTCTTTTTTCTGCGTTCTGATTTTCATTCTGGTGTAATCTTGCTGTAATTTACATTCTATGTAATATTGGATACTGTATTAAGATAATTTCTGCTTTATTTTATTACTTTGTAATACAATTTCAATTGTTTTCTCACTGTAATTTTTTTTTCTAATACTATTTAACATCAAGGATCCAGAAAATCAAGATTTCCGAAGAAAAGTTCTACTTGGGCATGTTAAGCCAAAGATAATCATCAATATGTCTGCAAAAGAAATGGTTAGTGACAAAATAAAATTCTGGAATCATCATCTGGACAAAGATGGAGCTCTAGTTAAAGGTCATATTTTTCCTGTAGGTTTAGGAAAATAATAATGTCCGACATTTACGAATGCGGTCGATGTGGACATAATAAGATCAACTACCACACTCGTCAATATTGGATGATTATAATTTGACAAGACATGTAACATTCTTGAACTACAATCAGTATTGGGTGTCAACTAATCTCGGTTTTGGAGTGCTTCCGATTTAGTTTGTAAGAAGCAGTAGAATGCCGGCTATGAAGTAGTCACCCATACTATGGTGACTGATGCTTAAACGCAGGGCAACGAGTGTTCTGTTTGATCTAATTTATTCGGTTTACACTTCACAATATACTTTCAGCTTCAAATATGTAATCTTAATTTAGTTTTTCAGAATTTCAATCTAATAATATTCTCATACTGCTATAAAAGAGCAAGCACACATTAAAGAGTTGGAATAGAATGGAAATCTATTTAGTTTCTCATAATTCCCTTCTCATGTTACTACCAGAAGCAATCCCTCTTCATACATGATATTGTTAATGTTCAATAATAATTTACTTATTTAATAGTTAGAGAAAACCTTTAATTAAGAATGAAAATGATAATGATAGTAATAATTATACATTGTTTGACATATTTTGATGATGATGATGATAATGATATTTTATTATTTAAAATTTTATTACAAGTTTTATCTCACATTTTTAATGTTAATTGTTGGGATATTTCGTTCTCTTCTCCTTCTTCAACAAGTGGGAAAACTCAAATCATATAACTTTTTCAAGAATATTTACCTTAAATAAATGTTATCTTTATGTAACGCGTTTTTCTTCTAATTGTTTGTCCTAATTCTTGTGCGTATAAATATTTCTCATCACTTCTTTGTTGGGGAGTTCGCTGAATAGATTTAGCACTTAGATTGAACACAAATCTACACATCCAATTATGTAGATTGAACACAAATCTAAACATCCAATTTTCCAATCCACCATTTTGAAATTATAAGATTTTATTCGAATCTAATTTATTTGCTCACAGATAAAAAATGATATGAACAAATGCGATGAGACAAAAAGTAGAAATTTCATATTTTTAAAATAGATTTCAATCTTGTTTTTTTTTTCTTTCCCAAATTTGGATCATTTAATATTGATCTAAACTTTGTATTCTTTTAAACTAAGATTCAATCACATATATATTCTTCTCCATATAAACTAAAAACCATTACCTTATAAAAGGATTAGAATAAAAACTCATAACAATCGCTACAAATAGGGAAAATAACTTCTTATGAGTTTAACATATTGTAAATAAATAACTAAACTGCAAAAATAACTTTTCATTAATGGAAACCCTCGAAAAGAATCCGTCCACCTCTATGACCGATCAACCAAAAAAGCCAAGTTTAGGGCTCAAGGTGATGATAGGGATAACCCTGAACATCTATCTTTCAAAGATAAATTATTAGAATCACAACAAGATTTTGAAAAGGAGTTGGTAGGCCATGAGGAGGACCTGATTTTTTACCTTGAGGATATCGTGATTGATAGTGTTGATAATATTCCATACATCTCTTTTTCTTAAAAGATTCATGCTCAGTTAATCAAGTCTTCGCAATAAACAGTAGTGGTGAAACTCTTGGGATGATCAATTAGGTATAGGGCCCTCAGTAATCGTAACATTCCTCTAGAAGTTGACTCGAGGCTTTTCAATCATAGACCTTGAGAATGATTTGTTAAGTCCATTATTTATAGAGTTGATATCTTATGGCAAGTCTAGTTAAATTGGAAATTTATTTATTACATATCTTGTAATGGGGATTAATTTATTAATTCCCTAATTTAGTGAGATTCCAATTTATTAGGAATCTTTTGTTTCCTAGTTTAATTAGATGTCTAAATTAGGAAGTCAATTAATGGTGGAATTCTATAATTGGCGCGTAGGATTTATTTAGAGCAGAAATTAGTTCAAACAAGAAATTTATTAATGCTCTATATATTCCTTGGGAAACAAGCAAGGTAGGAATAACTTTAAACATGAAAGTTATTAATGCTCTAGATATTCCTTGGGAGACAAGCAAGGCAAGAATATCATATTTATTCCTATTCTGGTTCATAGGAATTATAAGAGGAAAGAATTTCTTATTTGGAAAGAATCTAAGCCTTTTAAGACTTGCTATTTTTGTGAAACCCTAGTGCCTATATAAAGAGAGGTGATTCACAATTGAAGGGTGACGCCCAACACAGAGCATAAAGCAGAGAAGCCAGATTTGGCACATGAGGTTGTGTTGATTTATTTATATTGTCTTCTATATTCAAGTCTTGTAATGAGACTATTTTTGTTCGTCTCTGCGGAGAGTCTATGTGGATCTTGGATCACTAAATATTGAAGATTTGAAGAATCGCTATTAATCACTTTGTGAAGTGCCTTGAGGATCGTGGATCAAGAGGGGTAGCGGTTATTCAAGAGAGGCAGATTCAGTTTAAGGTTGAGTAAGCTTGTACGGTGAGGAACTTAAGTGAGAATCTTAAGTTTGGTAAATCCATAGGTTGTAACATCTCAACTTAGTGAATTGTTTTTCATCTGGGCATGGCCTCGTGGATGTAAGATTGATTAATTCGAACCACGTAAAAATCTCCGTGCCTTTTAATTTCTGCAATTTATTGTTTTTTGACAAAATTAATATTTTTGATGCGAATGAATAGTATCCTGTGAACAGTGACGCGTGAATAGTACTCGTAAACAACAACTGTGAACAGTATTCTCCAAAAATTAATTTTGTGTTTTTAATATAATAAGGATAATTATAGTGGAGATTTTCTTAGGCTTTGGTTTATTAAGGAATTTAATTAATTAATTTTAAGATTTTAATATTGCCTACATCTATTTAAGATAGATCTAAATTCCTTACAATTGGTATCAGAGCGGGCACTAATATTCTTTGGTGAGATTTTTAGGATCATAGATCTATTTGTTTTGTAGGAATGAATCTACAAAGAGAAGGTGATCTCTTTCCCATCCCCCACTCCTTGATAAGACAAATTATGCTTATTGGAAACAGAGGATGCAGATCTTACTGACCTCAATTGATGAGAGAGTCGAGAGAATGGTACTTACTGGATACACTGCACCAACTGTAACAGTAAATGATGTTGTCAGCCCTAAACCAATCAACACATGGACGGCTGATGAATTTAACAATGCAAGCTACAACAGCAAGGGACTCAATGCTATTGTTAATGGTGTTGACATGTACCAGAATCAACTGATCTCAACTTGCACAACTTCAAATGAAGCATGAGATATTCTTTAAGAGACATTTGAAGGTGACAATACGGTAAAACGTTCTAAACTTCAAAAGCTTACAACTGATTTTGAGAACTTAAAAATGAAGGAGCATGAAAATATTGCTGAATTTAATTCTAAATTGTTTGCTATGGTAAATGATTTTTATGCTCTCGAAAAACCTCTTAATGAAGAAGAAATTTGTAAGAAAATTCTTAGAGCTGTGCATCTTAGATATCATTCTAAAGTTTTAGCTATAGAAGAGCATACTGACATTTCTACTATGACTAGAAGTTCATTGATAGCGAAATTAATGGTTTATGAGACTAACTATCTGAACTTACATTTTAGAAAAGAGAAAAGTGTTGCTTTTCAGATTAAGACACAGAAACTTGCTGAGATTGATCGTGATGATGATGATGAGGATGAAATTGCATTCATTACAAAGAACTTTAAGAAGTTCATGAAGAAGAAGAAATTTCAACAAATCAAAAAAGTCTACGAATTCTGCTACACCAACTACTCAAAAAGGTACATCTAACCCTAGTTTTAAATCTTCTGATGCTAATAAATATGAGGGTGTTAAATGCAGAGAATGTGGTGGTATTGGACACATCCAAGTTCATTGTGCGAATACACTCATGAAAAAGAAAGCCATGCAAACTACTTGGAGTCATAATGACTCATCTAGTGTTGATAAAGATGATCTTGTTGGAGGACTTGTTGTGCACAATAAATTGCTAGAAGAATGTCATGAACTGAAATCAAGGGAATTTGTTCCAGTTGATCAGTTGATATGTACTTCTCATTCTAATGCTCTCGTTGCTCATGCTGATTCTGATGAAAAGGATGAACATACTGATGACACTTCTGATGATGACCTTGATAATCTCAATGTGAAGGATACTGCCTCTACTTTTATGTTCTATAAGAAGATGTTCGAAAAGTATAAAGAAACATGCAGAGAGATGAGATTTTGCTTACTCAGCTCACTAACCTCCTTGCAGACAAGACTAAATTAGAAGGCGAGATAAATCATTTACAGTCTTTGATTTCTGATAAAGATAATAAGCTGTTCTCTATGTCTAGAGAATTGGAAAATACCAAAAAGTCTCTTAAAATGATGAATTTTGGAACTCAAAAGTTAGATCATATCTTATCAATTGGCAAATCAAGCTCAGATCGTCATGGTCTTGGATACCAACAAGGTGAAGGCTCAAATTCTCAAGGTGTGGTTGTTAAAGCTTCTCCACCAATAGTTAAAATTCCACATCATCAAAAAGGTAAAGATGTTGCACATTTTTCACCAGCTCGTCAAGGTAAGAACAACAGGTTTATTCCCACTTATCATTTTTGCCATGTTAAAGGACATATAAGACCTAATTGCTTCAAGTTTATAAAATACATGAAAAAAGCTATGTTATTTAATTATTCATATAGAAAACCTAGGATGACACCTAGACCTAAGGTTGATACAAATGAAAATAAACATAGAACCACTTGGGTAAGGAAGACTAATTATAAAGCTTATGTGTCCCTTGTTTCCTTAAGAACTTGTACTACTGAATTTTGGTACTTTAATAGTGGTTGTTCAAGACACATGACAGGCGATAGAAGTGCTCTAATTAATTATCAAAAAGTTGATAAAGAAAATGTGACTTTTGCTGATGGCATGAAAAGTCGTGTACTTGGAAAAGGAACACTAAATGCAGGAGGCTTTCCAAAACTTGATAATGTTCTGCATGTGGAAGATCTTAAAGCAAATTTACTTAGCATTAGTCAAATTTGTGATCAGAACTTGTTTGTCAACTTTGATAAAAACAAATGTCGTGTTCTTGATGTTGATGGAAATTACATTTTGGAAGGACATCGATCATCTGATCATTGCTATAAATTGACTAGTTCAATTATTTGCCATGAGACCACTCTTGATGACACATACTTATGGCATCAAATACTAACTAAAATTATGAAAACAGGTGCTGTTAAAGGAGTTCCACTATTCAAAAAGAGACAACCTGGAGTATGTGGTTCGTGTTAATTTGGCTAACAGCAAAAGGCATCACATAAAGCCATTCAAGATAGCACAACATCTAAGGTACTTCAGCTACTTCATATGGATCTTATGGGACCAATGCAAGTTGAAAGTCAAGCTAGGAAAAGGTACGCATTTGTATGTGTAGATGATTTTTCTAGATATACATGGGTTGATTTTATTAGAGAAAAATTAGATACATTTGTTGTGTTTAAAAAACTATGTGAAAAGGTTAAAAATGAACAGGATTGCAAAATTGTCCGAATTAAAAGTGCTCACGGAAGAGAATTTGAAAATTCTAATTTTGAAGAATATTGTAATTTACATGGAATTTCACACGAGTTTTCCTCACCTATTACTCCTCAACAAAATGGTGTTGTAGAAAGAAAAAATAGGACACTACAGGAAATGGCTCGAGTAATGTTAAACTCGAAGAAACTTTCAAAGAAATTATAGGCTGAAGCAATAAACATGTTTGTTACACTATTAATCGAATTTATCTTCGTCCAGGTACTAAGAAAACTCTATATGAGTTGTGGAAAGGTAAGAAACCTAATGTAGGTTACTTTCATATTTTTGGTAGTATGTGCTTCATATTGAATGATCGTGAGCATCTTGGTAAATTTGATTCAACAAGCGATGAAGGTGTTTTTCTTGGTTATTCCAATAATAGTAGAGCATTTCGTGTCTATAATATGAGAACTCATAGCATTATTGAATCTGCAAATGTTGTAATTGATGACTGTCAAGATTTTACAGATTACTCAATTGAGGAAGAAATAACTAGTCTTTTAGAAACATCAAATATAGTTACTCCCACAGATCAAATCATTGAGAAAGGTCAATCCAGTAAACCTTCTTTGAAAGAAAAAGAGCTAGATGTAGAAAACACATATAAAGAAACTCCAGAAACTCCAAAGAATGTAAAGGAGAAGATTTCAAAGCTTCAGGTAATCATGGACCTACAGGACCCAGCAAGAAAGTAACCATCATCAAAAGTTAAGAAAAATCATCCATCTGACCGCATTATAGGTAATCTTGATGAACAAATGGTCACAAGGAAAAGGTATGCAAATATAGTAAGATTTACTTGCTTTATCTCATTAACTAAACCTAAGAATGTTAAAGAAGCCTTACTTGATGAATTTTGGATTGAAGCTATGAAAGAAGAGTTAGAACAATTTGAACAAAATGACGTATGGATGCTAGTTTCTAGACCTAGTCACACTAATGTTATAGGAACCAAATGGATTTTTAAGAACAAAACTGATGAATTTGGAAACATAGTGAGAAATAAAGCTAGGTAAGTTGCACAAGGCTACACACAAATCGAAGGTATTGACTTTGATGAAACCTTTGTACCTGTTGCTAGACTAGAATCCATTCGTTTGCTTCTTGCAGTTGCATGTTTAATAGGCTTTAAATTATTTCAAATGGATCTTAAGAGTGCCTTTTTGAATGGCATCTTAAATGAAGAAGCTTATATTGAACAACCTAAAGGTTTTGAAGACCCACATTTCCCAAAAAGGCCTTGTATGGCTTAAAACAAGATCTTTGAGCTTGGTATGAAAGATTGACTAAATTTTTTATTGAAAAAAGGTATAAGCGAGGGAGAGTAGACAGAACTCTATTTGTTAAGCAACTTAATCCAAGGATTTTAGTTGTTCAAATTTATGTAAAATCGTTAAAATTTATGTTGATGATATAGTTTTTGGGTCTACTTCTTCTGATCATGTGCAAGAATTTGTAAGTCAAATGACAAAAGAGTTTGAGATGAGCATGGTGGGAGAATTAACTTACTTCTTAAGCTTACAAGTGAAACAAATGGAGAATGGAATTTTTGTCAATCAAAGTAAGTATGCCAAGAATTTAGTTAAGTGGTTTAGTTTAGATTCAGCAAAACACATAAGAACTCCCATGAGTGCTAATACCAAGTTAACTATTGATGATACTGGTTCCAGTGTTGATCATAGTCTTTACAGAAACATGATTGGCAATTTACTTTATTTGACTACAAGTAGACCTGATATATGTTTCAGTGTTAGTGTATGTGCTAGGTACCAAGCAAATCCAAAGGAGTCACACTTAGCAACTGTTAAACAAATCATTCGTTTTGTTAGTGGAACAGTCAATGACGGTATTTGGTATACTAATGACACTAATTCAAGGCTTGCAGGATATAGTGATGCAGATTAGGCTGGCAATGCTGATGATAGAAAAAGCAACACAAGAGGATGTTTTTATCTTGGAAACAACTTAGTGTCGTGGCATAGCAAGAAACAGAATTCAATTTCTTTCTCCAAAGTAGAAGCTGAATATATTGCAGCTGGAAGTTGTTGCACTCAATTACTTTGGATGAAGCAAATGCTTGCAGATTACGGCATGTTCCAGGAGGCTTTAACTATTTTTTGTGATAACACTAGTGCTATCAATATTTCTAAAAATCCTGTTCAACATTCTGAGACTAAGCATATTGATATTCGTCATCATTTTATTAGAGATTTAGTAGAAAACAAGACTGCGTCCTTAGAATACATTGATACTGAAAAACAGCTTGCAGATATCTTTACAAAAGCCATAGATTTCAAACAATTTGATTCCTTATGGAAAGCTTTAGGTGTGTGTTCTATATAAATCAAAATATTTTCGCATTTAGATTTAAGTCATGCATTTATGCATTAGATATAGGGCATGCAGTTACATGTTTTTAAATTTTTTTAAAGTTTAGTTTGTGCATCATTGATAAGTCTTGGACTAATAAACGACAAGTAATTTTTCATGTTTTTAAAGACTTGAAATCCTTAAATAAGTTTTGATTAGGGTTATTTAACCTTATTTTCAAAAGCACATGAATGGCAATTTAGTCTTTACTTTGACTTAAGGTTTTGATATTGACATGGTCCTTGTTGAGAATATTTAAATTGAGTTATGACTGTTTGCCTTAATTCTTATCTTGTTGTAAGACCACAAATATATACAGACACTATGGTCAGAAATAGCTACCTATAACTCTTAAGAGTGAAGCTATCCTTAAGTAATCTGAGACTATCGTAGCAATCACTATGTAAAGGACGATCTACCATGAGAAGAAGTATGCTTTTTCTATTATCAACAAGCTTATGCTTTACTATAAAAAAAAAAAAAAAAGGTCTGTCAAAATTGAAATGGTCAAATTCGGAGATGAAGATGATAAGGTTAGTTTGACCAACTGTATGTTTTATATTTGAGACTTTGACTATGAATATTGATGAATTTTTGGAAAAAATGTCTAGATTGAATTGCTTGCACACACACACACACACACAAGCTTAAATTTCTCTAATCTTTACTTATTTGAGGAAAATAGAATCTTGATTTCATGACTTAGTGCTTGTTGTGGAAAATTCCTTGATAAATTGATTTTTTCGTTGTTCAAGTTTGTTATTCATGCATAAAAAAAAAAAATCATCTTCATACATGCATGTTTGTCATAATGCATGTGCATTATCATGTTTTGCATATTGATTGATTTTGAGTTTAAAAGTTAGACATGTTTGCCGCAAAATCCAAATTTTTAATTTTTAAAGTGCAGAAAAAGTTTTGCCCGTCACAAGTGAACATGTTGCATTCTTTTGGTCATAACTTTGTCTACAGAACTCTAAATTCGATTCTGTAAAATTCTGCATACAGCTGATTTAAATAGCTTTTGAATGGCATATGGGTCACATTCTAGTTCTTTTCTAATCATTCCCAGTTTCATTGTGAAATTCACACATCTGCATTATGTCACTGTTTCGAACATTATCATGCATCTCATTTAATATTTGTATTTTCCTTAATATTACTAACTTATTTGAGTTAGAATTATGCTTTTTTTTTTGGTTTTTTTTGGTTCCCCTATGAGATTTAGGTTTAATATTGACTTAAATTGAAAACAAATCATTTCCCGTACCTTATGAACATAGGATTTCTAATCTTTGCACTTGGCTGATTCAGCTATATAAGGAAGCCTCTAGGATCATTATTTTTCACTTAATTTTCTTGGCTTCCTCCTCCTCATTTTGGCTGCTCCCGATTTTTCACTTTTGCAACCTTTTGGCAAGAGAGGGGGAGTAATTAGTCTTCAATCTTAAATTGCGTGAAGCAATAAGTTAGGGAGAGTAGTTTTAAATTCTTAGGGGGAGTATTTAAATTCTTAAGGGGAGTTTATCTTTTTATTGATCTTTATTTTTTGCTTAATATTGCCTTGCTATTTATTGATCAATAAAATAAGTATTTTCTTTTAATTATTGCCTTGATTTATTTGATGAACTAACATGCTAATTGCCAATTATTTTGGTTAGTTTTTGGTTGTTATTTGTGCGTGTTTCAGATTCATGTTTTAGCGCCAAATTGTTATTAAAGACTTATGTTGGATTGCTTTTGCCACAAGGATGCCAAAGAGGGAGATTGTTAAGTCCATTATTTATAGAGTTAGCATCTTATGGCAAGTCTAGTTAAATTGAAAATTTATTTATTGCATATCTTGTAATAGGGATTAATTTATTAATTCCCTAATTTAGTGAGATTCCAATTTATTAGGAATATTTTGTTTCTTAGTTTAATTAGATGTCTAATTTAGGAAGTCAATTAATGGTGGATTCTATAATTGGCGCATATGATTTATTTAGAGCAGAAGTTGGTTCAAACAGAAAATTTATTAATGCTCTAGATATTCCTTGGGAGGCAAGCAAGGCAGGAATAACTTTAAATAGGAAATTTATTAATGCTCTAGATATTCCTTGGGAGACAAGTAAGGCAAGAATATCAGATTTGTTCCTATTCTACTTCATAGGAATTATAAGAGGAAAGAATTTCTTATTTGGAAAGAATCCAAGTCTTTTAAGACTTGCTATTTTTGTGAAACCCTAGTGCCTATATAAAGAGAGGTGATTCACAATTGAAGGGTGACGCCCAACACAGAGCATAAAGCAGAGAAGCCAGATTTGGCACATGAGGTTGTGTTGATTTATTTATATTGTCTTATATATTCAAGTCTTGTAATGAGACTATTTTTGTTCATCTCTGTGGAGAGTCTATGTGGATCTTGGATCACTAGACATTAAAGATTTGAAGAACAGGTATTGATTACTTTGCGAAGTGCCTTGAGGATCGTGGATCAAGAGGGGTAGCAGTTATTCAAGAGAAGCAGATTCAGTTTAAGGTTGAATAAGCTTGTACGGTGAGGTGCTTAAGTGAGAGTCTTAAGTTTAGTAAATCCATAGGTTGTAACATCTCAATTTAAAGAATTGCTTTTCATTTGGGCGTGGCCTTGTGAATGTAGAATTGATTAATCCGAACCACGTAAAAATTTCTATCTTTTAATTTCTGCAATTTATTGTTTTTTGACAAAATTAATATTTTTTATGCAAATAAACGGTAACCTGTAAACATGGACGGGTGAACTGTACTCGTAAACAGTAATTGTGAACAGTATTCTTCGAAAGTTAATTTAGTTTAATTAATTTTGTGTTTTTAATATAATAAGGATAATTATAGTGGAGATTTTCTTAGGCTTTGCTTTATTAAGAAATTTAATTAATTAAGTCATTAATTAATTAATTTTAAGATTTTAATATTATCTACATCTATTTAAGATAGATCTAAATTCCTTACGCGATTATTTTCTAGTTCGACTTAAATAAGAGGAGGATCTGAATTTCGTCTTGACTCAGGGACCATGGATAATCATGGGACACTATCTTGTGGTTCAACCATGGACTCCACACTTTGATAGCTCAAATGCGGAGATCCACTCGGTTATCGCCTGGATTCGTCTACCTGGCATGGCGTTGCACTACTACCATCAACGATTCTCGGAATGCTTGGCCAGATTATTGGGAATGTGGTCAGAATCGATTACAATACCGAATCAGTAACAAGGGGTAAATTTGCTCGTATTGCTGTAGAAATATCTCTTACAAAACCCCTTGTGCCTCAGTTCTTTCTAGATGGTAAAATCCAAAAGGTGGAGTATGAGAGCCTTCCAAATATTTACTTTCAATGTGGTAAATACGGTCATACTAGTGCTCTATGCCTCGAATATGCTAAAGGCAAAGACAATATGGGGGCTATGGCTATTGCAGAAACGGACAATAATTCAGACATCAAGTCGGTGCATGATACGATGGGCTCATCGGAAAGCAACCCTAAATTTGGTCCATGGATGGTGGTGACCAGAAAAGGCAGATTTCGAGTTGATAAGGAAAAAGCAAATGGGCGGGATTCTGATCGTGGTCAATGGAAGAATTTTGGAAATGGATCCCGTTTTGGTGTTTTAGCTAGTGATAATGAAGGGATTTTCGATCAAGGAATAAATAATGAATCATCCAGTTCCTTTTTTACTAGCCAGCAACCAGCCACTTCCAACTTTATATCTACCAAATCCCAAAATACACTCTAACCCAAAAGATAAACACAACAGCACTTCAAAGCTAAGCCTTGTGCCACGTGAGACACGAGCCAAGAAGTCCAATCATAACGCCAACACAACTGAACATAACCAAACCACAGAAAACAACCGGCCAAACCCCATGCAAACCCTATACAACCTACGTAACCACCATGCAAACCATACTCCCCTCCCACAATCCAGTATCGTCACCACAAGCTTAAACCCCCTCTACCACTCAGCGGTTTCCTTTGCCAATGAGACCCTTCCAACCACACTACAAACCTTCTGATAATCCTCATGATGAGAGTTTTTTTATCAACCTTAACCGACCAACTGTGCCTGATGATGAGCCACCCGATGTTGGAAACATTAACAATACTGAGCATATGGATGATGATGAGGATGATAGTGAATATATGGGTGACAGTGATGATGAGACAGAATCATCTGATGAGGATGTCTCTCTAGAAGATGAAAATGTTATGGAGTCAGTGGAGGAGGGTACAGAGCCGACGGTGTATGGTTCTCATTATTTATAATTTTAATTTATGGATATATCCATTATGTTTTGGAATGTTCAAGGTGCTGCCTCGCAGAATTTTGTAGAGCTTTTATGGCTCTCGGGAAAAATTACCAACCATCCATGTTGTCATTATGGAACCTCGAATTAGCGGAATTAAAGCGGATGAATTTATTAAAAAGAGTGGTTTTGTAAATCGCATAGGGTTGAAACTATTGGGTTTGCTAGAGGGATTTGGCTTTTGTGGAAAGAGGTCCTGGACGTGGAAATTCTTATAAACCAAAAACAATTTATTCATTTCAAAGTCACGAAGAATAATGAGCTTGTTTCTTGGGTTACTGCGGTATATGCTAGCCCGATCCCCTACATTCGGAGACTTCTTTAGGACTATCTTTGACAACTTGCTGGCTCTATTTCAGATCCTTGGCTTATGGGAGGGGATTTCAATTTTATTTTATACACTTCAGAAAAGCGTGGAGGCTCTATAAATAATAGTGGTGTTTGCTCTTTATTTAATAACTGGTTCTGCTCCAACAGGTTATATGACCTTCATTATAAGGGTCCCAATTTTACTTGGTCCCTTGGCACTCTATTCAAACAGCTGGATAGAGCTATTTGTAATGAAGAGAGGCTAACCAAATATGCTGATAGTTTGCTCCTACACCTGCCAAAACTTGAATCCTATCATAGACCTATTTTGGTACGTTTTTAGAAGGATGTTAAGAGTGTCAGGGGTAATATGCCATTTCGTTTCCTCACAGCGTGGCTTACTAATAGAGACTTTGATGATTTTATGGAATCTAATTGGAATCCTTATGTTCCTTACCTTCAGGCAGCCGAGAGTTTTACTAGTAATGTATCTCAGTGGAATAAAAATTCTTTCCGTAACATTTTCCATAGGAAGAGGAGAATTTTAGCCCGTATTGCAGGTATGCAGAAATCTCTTGAAAGAAGTACTAAACAAAGCCTACTCCGCCTGAAATTGAAACTCAGAATAGAACTTGAAGAAGGTTTTTGCAGGAAGGGCTGTTATGGCACCAAAAGTCCAGAAAAGACTGGATCATCCATGGAGATCAAAATACAGCATCCCCCCCCCCCCCCCCCCTCACCCCACCCAAAAAACCCTCACTAAAAGACGAAGAAACAGAATTGATCCTATTAAAGATGGCTCAGGACAATGGCTGTATGATACTGAGAGCATTAAACGGCATGCAGTTGAATTTTTCTCAACTCTGTAGACCGCAGATCAGCAAGGTTACCATCCGTATTATCTCCGTGTAGGGATGGCAAATGGGGTGGGGTAGGGGTGGGGAGGCCTACCCGTTCCCCACCCTATTAAAAATTTTAGCCCCATTCCCTAATAAATTTAGTGGAGTGGGGATGAGAAATCCCCATGTGGGGAATGACTATTCGCCGTTTATTATTTTATACTAGCCATGGATATATAATTTCAAAAAATAAAAATTAAATTCATCACCATAATTTAAAGTATTTAAATTATTAAAAAATTCTAAAAATTTGAAATAATATCTTGAAATGGTATAAAAACTGTAAAATATTTAGATAAATAATAATTAAAATCATAAAAATGTATAACAATATTTCAAATTCTTCTTTGTTAACGACTTTATCTTCTCTTTATCATATTCATATAACCTATGATCATAAGGTTTATCATTCTTTTATAAATAATCCAATGTTTTAAAGTTGAATAAGAATTATATTATAGGGTTTTTTTTTTAATTATAGCCTTTTATATTAGGTAAAGATAAAAGGAAATTTTTATTAACCAATATTGTTAAATGATAAAAAAATTATTAAATAAAAGTTAAAAAAAAATTATATATAATGGGGATTGGGGAGGGCGTGGGGTGGGGAGTACAAAACCAAATCCCACCCCATTAAGAATTTTAGGAATTATTTTTTCCCTATTCCCCAAAAATTAATCAAAATTCATTCCATTTGGGGTGGGGCTCCATGGGACCCCAAACCCATAGAGGATTTTGCCATCCCTATCTCCATGGCTGGTTCCCTGCCATTGAGGATAACAAAATGGTCACGCTTAACAGATCGGTCGATGATTAGGAGATCAAAAATACTATCTATAGAATGAAGCCCTTGAAAGCCCCGGGGATTGATGGTTTGCGTACAATTTTTTATCAACCCTAGTGGAAAACAGTTGGCCTATCTCTATGTCATTTTATTAAAGACAAGTTTAATAATGGCTGCATTCCTGAGGAGATAAACCGGACTTTGTTAGTTCTCATCTCCAAGATTGATAATCCCTTGACCCTCAAAATGTATCGTCCAATTAGTCTATGCACAGTTGTGTACAAAACTGTTCCTAAGATTATAGCCAACCTGTTGCAATCTCTCCTACCCAATCTCATCGAACCTCAACAAACCAGCTTTGTTCCAAGTAGGCACATTATTGAAAATATTGTTATTGCACAAGAGGTAATTCATTCTATGCGCAGGAAACCTGGTCGTCGGGGCCAAATGGCGATTAAAGTTGATTTAGAAAAGGCTTATGACCAGCTCAGATGGAATTTCATCCATGAGACCCTGATGGATTTAAATCTACCCTCAAATTAGGTCCACATCACAATGGCATGCATTACTACTGCCCAGATGAATGTCCTCTGGGAAGGGGAGCTCACAGAAGATTTTCGACCCTCCAGGGGAATAAGACAGGGGGACCCAATCTCGCCTCTTATTTTTGTGCTTTGTATTGAGAGGCTAAGTCACGGAATCTGTCATGAGGTGAAGATGGGGAGGTGGAAACCGGTGCATTTATCGCGACATGGGACCCCCCTCACTCACTTGTTCTTCACAGACGATCTCCTACTATTAGCTGAAGCTTCGTGCGACCAAGCGCATGTCATTAAGTCGGTTCTGGATGGATTCTGCGGTAGCTCAGGAGCAAGGGTCAACAAATCTAAAACTCAAGTATTTTTCTCAAAGAATGTTGCTACTGCCGAGGCAAAAAATATTGGCTCTATACTTGGTGTTTCAATTACAAAAAACCTTGGTAATTATCTTGGAATGCCCCTCCTTCACTCTAGGGTATCTAAAAATACTTAACGCGATATTATAGACAAAGTGGAATGTCATCTTTCTGGCTGGAATGCTACCCAGTTATCCTTAGCTGGGATAGTCACCCTTGCTCAATCTGTCATCCAATCCGTACCCATCTATGCCATGCAAACGACTAACATGTGTCAAGATGAGTATGGTCAGTTGGGATACATTGTGTCAACCTAAAATGTGTGGCGGCTTGGGGTTCAAGAATCTGGATACGATGCATAAAGCTCGATTGATGAAAGTGGGTTGGAATCTTGTTTTATCGCCATCTAGTCTCTGGTCACAGGTGCTTCTTACGAAATATCGGCTTGACCCTGCTAATCTCCCGCCAAATTTACCAACCAGGGATGGATCTTACCTTTGGGAATCCATTGGGAGAGTTTGGCCTGATGTAAGAGTGGGGATTCGGTGGAGTATTGGGAATGGTCAAAAAGTTCGATTCTGGTGGGATTGTTGGGTAACAAAAGCACAACCTTTGTATTGCTATGCTTTGGCTGCAATTCCAAACGAGATAATTAATAACACTGTAGCTGATTTCGTGGATAATAATGGTAACTGGAGATGGATGAGTTTTAGCCATTTACTTCCTAGCAATGTCATCCTCCGAATTGCTTCTGTTCATCCACCAGGCAAGATAGTGGCGATGACCAAGTTTGCTGGGCTGAATCCAGGGTTCACGGCATTCCTACCTTTGGGTGGATTACTGCCGTAGTTGGAGCGAGTCACAGTTCCGATTCCATTTGAACGAGCATTCCTACCAATTCATTCAATTTGGAGGGGTAGCAGTAGATCCTGTCGATTAACTCGGTCCAGCAACTGTTCCTAGCACCCAGATTTCTTGCTAGTCTTATCTTTTTCCTTTCCTGCTTTACCTTTATTGCTTTCCTTTTGTGCCTTTCTTTATGCCTTTCCTTCCTTACGTTCTTACTTTCCTTCTTAGAGTAGTAGTGCTAGAGTTCCATATCCGTTATCGGACGAATGCCCTATCGGGAAATCAATCGATAAGAGAAATGATATTAGTAATAGAAGAAGTAAGCATCCAAGGATTGCAATTTAACAGTAAAGTCGGCTGACCATGCAATTTCCAAGAATAACTACGGAAGGGATGACCAGATTTGGAACCTTGCTTGGAGTTGGAAGGTTCCTCAAAGTATAAGATTTTTTATTTAGCTGGTTCTTCTTGACCGATTAAAGACAAAAGCATAATTATATAGAAGGCATGTACATTGTCATATTTATTGTGATCGTTGTGGATGGTGTCTTGAAGATACGCTACATGTTATTAGGGACTGCACGGTGGTTAGAAAGGTGAGGAATTATTTTCTTCCTGTGAACATCGGCCAATCTTTTTACCAATTGAACTTGAGGGATTGGATAAAGTTTAATTTGGGGAGTAACTGGAGTATTCACTCGGGTCTGAATTGGTGCACCTTATTTGGGGTGGCTATCTGGAGGTTATGGTTATAGCGTAACAATTATGTTTTCAACCACACTCATTGGAATAGTGTTACCATTTTTAATGATATTCAAACGCGGTCTGAGGAAATTCATCGTAATGTTAGCTTGCCTCTGTTTATGGGTAGCAGACGCATTGAGAAATGGATTGGTTGGACTCTACCGACATGGCCTTGGTATAAGTTAAATACTGATGGGGCTAGAAAGGCTTCTGATGAAGCGAGTGCTGGAGGCATTATTCGTGATCAGAATGGGAAGTGGATCGTGGCTTTGGCATGAATATAGGCCTGTGATCAGTTACAATGGCGGAGCTTTGGGGTCTTTATCAAGGTTTGAGAATGGCCTGGCAGCAAGGATATCGTTGGTTATCTGTTGAGTTGGATAGTCTTTGTGTCACACAACTTGTTTCTACTCCCGTGGTTCAAGCTAATGAGTATGCCTCTCTTCTTCAAGCTATAAAATACCTCATTAAACAAGATTGGCATATCACCTTTCAACATGTTTACCGTGAAGCAAATCAAGCTGCTGACTTCATGGCAAGTCTTCATATTGTTACTCAACCCCCTCCTGGTTTAGCTACTATTCTCACTTATGATATGTATGAGGTTTCCTATCCCCGGCTAGTCTTGCCTTAGCTTTTTTTGGAGCCCCTTGGTATAAAAAAAAAAAAGAATAAAAACTCATAACAACATTAAATCCAGCTCCACTTTTTTCTTGTTATTATGCCAGCGGTCGAACAAAACCAGGCATTCTTATTGTTATCCAGCTCCGTTTTACAACTTCTTAAAATCTTTACACGCTAAAAAATTATTTTATGACATTATAAAATGCTGAATTCACATTTTAAAAACTACAGACATCCTCACCTAATCACCCACTCAATATGAGAGCAGTAAAACATGCCAAAAGGGACTTGAAACTAGAGATGGCAGTTGGTAAAATTTTGTACAAGTTTGTTTATTAACACTATACACCTACCTTAAAAAAATAAAATAATTAATTCTACCCATATTTTAATCTTGTTTTTTATATTTCATTATCAAATTTGTCTTTAAAAACTGCCACTGGGCCTCGTATTAAATTTTTCGTTAAAGGGGAGTTGTTTCTTCCTTAAAAAGAATGGAAACAGTTTCCTCTTGAAAGTAGGTAGTAGCATTTGGGTCTCGCCATAATATAATTGATTTGATAATAAAAGAATAATGATAGAGAAAAAAATTATTAGAGATTTTTTTTGAATAAATATGGGTATTATATTTCAGAGATTAAAAGTAAAGATAACAAGCTAAGAAGGTTGGATAATCCTCTCACCAAACTAAAGATGTAGAACACTTGAGAGCATATTTAGACATTTAAAATATGGGTAATATTGTTATTATAATTCAAAAAAGAAAACTTAGCAAATTTATCCAATCCATCTACGTAAAGACTAAAGAGCCGTATGTTATGCAAAAACCACCTTATTTAAAATCTTAAACCTTCAGAAATGGCACCGTACGCTACATCAAATAAGGTTTTTTGCGGCAAAAAAAATCCCCATAAATGAACAGTTTTGGCCACAAAAGAGCTATTTGCGGCCTAAAATTTTGTATTTGCAGCCAAATATTAATGGTTGCAATAAGTGGCCTCGCTAAAAGTCCAAGCCTTTTTACAGGCAATTTGAACCCCTGCGAAAAGAATTTGCGACGAACTTTGCAGCCGTAAAATTTCCCAACAAATAAATTCAAAAGCATTCTTAATTTTGCTGCCACTTTTTATAGCCAACATTTTCTCCACAAATAATCTTGCAACCATCTTTAATACCCAGATTGATTCCCCTACAAAACTTTATAAGCTTATTTTTCATTTTGCTACATCAATTTATTTAGTAATGATAATAAACACAATTTATTGAAAATTAATCAATTAACTAGTTCTGCATCAAACATAAAATTTTCTATATAGTATCATCCTTAAAAATCCATCAAAGTCTAGTATATTACACCAAGTGCATCATCCAATCTTATTACAAGTATCATCTCCAAAAAAACATGAAACAGTGACACCATAGCAAATATCATATAAAAAGCATAATAGATTTTTACAATTCAACTCAAACCCACAATTATGGTAAAGTACCCCTGCTACATAGCAACACAGCAATCTACTGGAATATCATCCATTTATCTTTAAAAACAAAAAAACAATAAAAGAAGAGATTACAAAATAAACAACTAATTGATTGTAACAAATCGAATCACATTGTTACAACTAACAACAACAAACAAACCCATATACAAAATCCAATAATACAAGGAAAAGTAATAAAAAGCATCTAATTTTTAATTTTAATTTTCCAACAATTCCAAATCAATTTTCGAAGAAAGACAAGAGAGAGTAACAGTTGAAGTATTGTAGAATAAAAGATTAAAAAAAATAGTTGATTTGAATAGTAACAAGGTTAGCTATATAAGTTAACTGACTTACAAATCTAAGTACGTCATCAACGACGCTCTAATATTGGAGAATCAACCTAAACATCTGTCCCAAAAGTTGCATGATGATCATGGTGTGCACTAGAGGCATCCGCAACCTATTATATCAATAAACACAAATTATTCTAAATAATAGACACAAATAAACTAAACTAAATTATCAAAATATATAATATCTGTTCACTTCTAGCCAATTTGATTTGACATCCACATTTACAAGATTGGAAGTGAAGCCAAATCAACCAAAGTTCTGAACAAAGTTCATCAAACTTTGACCTCAATTCATTTATCACAACCCTATATCTTTTTGTACCTTTGCACGTATCTCATTTACAAGATTGGAAGTGAGGCCGAATCAGCCAAAGCTCTGAATAAAGTTCATCATACTTTGACCTCAATTCATTTATCACAACCCCATATCTTTTTGTACCTGTGCACGTATCTCATAACGTATTATGCTCTCATTAATACAAATACTCTTTGAAGAACTTGTTTGCATACATTCCTGTCCATGTGCAACAAGCCCCAACACATCATCAAATATATCCTCTCTAATAGAAGTAGTTTGTTGATTGATTAGTGTCAAAAATTGTATGTTTACGAAAGGATAAATATGTTATTTTGTGCTTACATTATTATTTACATTTGTAATTATGTAAAATATTATGAATTTCTAATTATAATTTTTAATATTTGATATTATGTTTTTTTTGTGTTTATTAAGTAAAAATAATTATTTCATGTAATTCGAGGCTCCAAACAGATAAATGGATGTCAAATTTGGATTCAAGGTTTCGGAAAAGCTAAGTAATTGTTGAAGAGGATCCGAGACTTTTATTGTAAAATTATAATTTTTTTTTGCCATTTTAAGTGTGGTAATTGTAGAATTATAAGTTTTTACCATGTTAGGTGTGGTAATTATTAGTGTAATAATTAGGTGTGATTGATTGGATTGGGTTAAGTTTATGTTTAGATTAGTGGGACAAATGTAAGGCTGTGATTAATTAGATTTTAATTAAGTGTGTGGTGTAGATTAATTATGGATTAGTATAAATTGAGAGGGGGGAGCACATCTCTACACACTTTCTTCATTTCTTTCTCCCCAAACTCTTCTTCTCATCTTTCTTTGTAATAGTTAGTTAATTAATTTCTTAAATAAATTTAGTTTTATTTTCAATTTTATTTTTTTTATTTCTTTAATCATGTTTAATTTATTTCAATTATTGTTTTTATTTCAATTACGTCTAGCTAAATAATAATACTTAGGATAAGGTGAAATAAATTCTATTTTAATTATATAAATTAAATTATTTTATAATTAATATTATCCATATTTTATATTTTGAAATTTTGATTTATTATAGACAAACAAGGGAGTTTGATAAAATAAATTCTTAATATCTTAGTACAAAATATGGTAAAATGGTATTTTGACTTATTGTAGACAAGTTAAATTTTCGCACATTAAGTACTTAATCCATAATAAAATTAATGAAAAAATAATTATAATTTATACAGTTAATCTTCTGGGCAATAAAAAAGAAAAAGTATTTATTAAATTATATTTACTATTAAGAGTGGTACCATAGCTCTAACTAATTCAAATTCATAGTTTCACTTAAATTAAATTACATATATATTAATTTTATTTTCAATTTTTAGATAAATTAAAATAAATTAATTAAATATTTTCCCTGTGGATCGACTTTGGATTCACTAGGTTATATTATAACATGACACTCTTATACTTGGGAGTAAAACACTTTTGAGTCTTGTCAAGTTTTTGGCGTCGTTGCTAGGAAAAAGTATTTATTTTGCTTTATTTTATATTTATATTTTCGTTTTTAATTCCTTTTCCTTTTTGTAAAATTTTATTTGTTTAGTGAAATTTAATTTTTTTATTTTTATTTTTTTATATTCGATTTTTATTACTTTTACATTTCAAAAATTTTCATTTGCCCCTTCCTCTTTTCTTAAATTCTGTTTTACCTACAAAAGTGAAGAAAGCTTTCAAATAGGTTCCTAGCCTAAATTTCCTATAACAATAAAATTTGGACCTATAACTTAAACATTTGAACTGAATTGGACTTTGGACTTATTACTTGAACTTCCCTGAACTTTTGAACTCAATTTGGACATTTGGACTGAATGGACATGGACTTAGACTTTTAAACTTCTACAATTTAATTTTCGCAATTTAAATTTCAGCAACTTAATTTTAGTAATTTAAATTTTTGTAATTTAATTTTTGTAATTTAAATTTCAGCAATTTAATTTCCTTGCAAATTTATTTTTTCGCATTTATTTTTCAGTTATTTAAATTTCAGTTTATTTATTTTCCTTTGCAATTTTTTTACTTATTTTTATTTTATTTTATTGGCTGTTTTTACCGCCTAAATTTTCTGTTATTTAATTTCCTTGTACATTAATTTGTGTAGTTTTTAATTCCGCATTTATATATTCTGTTTTATTCATTTTATTTGGCTGGTTCTATAATACTGCCTATTTAGTTATTTAATTTTAATTTTCAATTTATTTATTGCATATATAACTTTATTTTTTTGTATATTTATATTTGTTTACATTTAAATTTCAGTTTGTTTCTTTTTAATTTTGCATATTTTAGTTCTTGTACTTTTACTCTACTTGTTTATTTAATTTTCATTTTTTTTAATTGTGTAATTTTCATTTATTTTGCTCATTTGTTTGTGTATCACATAATTTCACACACACACATCATCATCATCACTGCATGAGACATTACTCTAGAGCTTCAAGTGATAGGTTAATTCGTAGATCTCAATCACCACTACCAATCATGGAAGAAATCAGAGGAGAAAGCATTTTTGAACCAACTTAATCCTCAAATTGATCAATAAGACAACCATTATCAACATAATGCACATGATCAAAATCAACCAAGAACTTTATGAGACTATATGAATCCAACTAGAACTGGAGCGCCGTTGTGTATAGTATTTCCTCCTAAAGCATCTTGATTCAACTTCAAACCAGGTATTATCCAACTTTTACCAACATTTCATGATTTAGAATATGAGAATCCATACTTGCATTTGGGAGATTTTGAAGAAGTTTATAATACATACACAGCCCAAAATTCTAGCATGAACATAATTAGGTTAAAGCTTTTTCCTTTTTTATTAAAAGATAAAGCTAAAACTTGGCTAAAACTTGGAATAACATGCAAGAATAATTTTTGAAAAAAAATTTCCACCCCACAAAACAAATTCTTTCAAAAGGCAAATCACAACTTTCAATCAAAAGCCAGGAGAAACTGTTTACCAAAGTTACGATAGGTATAAGGAATTACTTAACATTTGCCCACACCATGCTTTTAAAGCCTAGAGATTAGTGTCATATTTCTATGAGGGACTAACATCCCAAAGTAGACAGGTTGTCGAATTGATGTGTAATAATAAATTTAGGGATAAAAGTCCTGAAGATGCATTAGATTATCTTGAACAACTAGCTAAAAATGCATAACACTGGGACACTATTGGTTCTTATGAGTCATCAAGTAAACTCCAGCAATCTCTATCTGGTGGAGGCATGTACAACCTTAAGGAAGATCATGACCTTCAAGCCAAATTTGCATCTTTAGTTAGAAAAGTCAAAGCATTAAAGTTGAAAAAGAATGATTATGTTAAATCTATTCAAGATATATCATGTCATGTTTGCAGTGCTACTAACCATTCTACGTAGAATGTTTGCCAGCTCTTAAAGAAAGTTTGCATGAACAGAATTTCAAAAGGCCTAATCTTAATCCATATGCACAGACATACAACTCTAGTTGGGGAAATCACCCAAATTTCAGTTGAAGAAATGACAATCATGCACAATTTTCACAACCACCACCTCCGCGTCAGAATTTTCAAAACATCCAGAGTTACCCACCTTATGTTCCACTACCAAGAAAAACTCTTGAAGATACATTGTATTCATTCATTGAAAAACAAGAGTCAATCAATAACTAGACCATGTAATCCTTGACTAATTTAACAGATAACATCTCTAAACTTACATCAGCCCTCGTAATTCATGAAAATGGTAAGTTTCCTTCTCAACCTAAACCAAACCCCAAGAGTCAACAACATCCTCAAATGGGTAGTACTGGAAACCAAAATATGAATCAAGTAAAATCGATTATAACCCTTCGTAGTGGTAAAGTTATTTAAAAGACATTCTTGATCCTCGTAAAATTAGTAAAGAGTCAATTTCAGAGAGTAAGGAAGAGTCTGACCAACCTTTAATCCATGATGAAATAACCAACTCTTCTCCTGTACCCCCATTCCCTCAAGCACTGATCAGGCTAAAAAAATGAAACCACAGCCCTAAGATTTATGAAGTCTTCAAACATGTGAAAGTAAACATTTATTTGTTAGACGTCATTAAACAGGTACCATCTTATAATTACTGTAAAAGGGAAACATAAGATGCAAAAGACAGCATTTCTAGCAGAATAGGTAAGTTCCAATCTTTCAACTAATAATGCCTTGAAATACAAAGATCCTGGTTGTCCAATTATTTCTTGCATTATTGGGGACCACAAAATTGAACATGCTTTACTTGATCTTAGTGCTAGTGTCAATTTGCTTCCATATTCAGTGTACTAACAGCACAATCTTGGTGAGTTAAAACCTAGCTCTACCACTCTTTTACTTGCTGATAGGTCGATTAAGGTACCGAAAGGGATAATTGAAGATGTATTGGTCCAAGTCGATAAATTCATATATCCTATGAATTTTATTTTTTTGGAAACTAAACCAATTGTTAATGAATACAAGAAAATTTTTCATATTAGGTCGACCATTTTTAGCGACTCCTAATGCTTTGATTAATTGCAAGAATGGAGTAATAAATTTATCATTCAGTAACATGACATTACAACTCAATGTGTTCATCATGTGTAAACAACCTCATGATGAAAAAAATGATGATAATGAGGATAAAGAAGCTGAACTGATTGATTCAATAATTGAGGAACACATCTGGGATGAGAAACTAACAAGGTATATGGAAACTTATTTTGATGATTCATTTGAATCAAGTAATGAAACCGAATGTAATGATACTAATATATATTCTATACTTGATTCTTTGCAGGATTTTGAAGATGACAGTAACCAAGTGAACCTTGAAGGCACAAGACAAATTGAAAAGACGATTGAAGTAGATGAACCAAAATCTGAGCATATATCAGTTTGTGCTATTAAAGCTTTTAATTCAAGTATTGATGATGTTGGTAGTGTGCGTAAATTGAAATTGAATAAACTTCACAAATTAAGGAATGACACATATGAAAATTGAAGAATTATTAAAGCAAGACACAAAGCTATTTATGATAAAAGAATTTTTAAATTGGTCAAAAAGTGTTGCTTTATAATTCTCGTTTTCATTTGTTTCCATGGAAGTTAAAGTTAAGGTGGAGTGGCCCATTTATTGTGAAAAATTTATATCCATATAGGGCCATAAAAATTAAGAATTGAAAGAATGGTGCCATATTTAAATTTAAAGGTCAAAGATTAAAACCATATATGAACACCAACCTCGTGAAGAAGACACCAAAATCAATTTGAATGACCCACCAAATCCTAATTAAATCTTTAATGGGTGATTCATTTTTTTCTTTTGTTTTTTGTTTTATTTTACTATTATTTTGCCATTTAATTGATTGATTGTTTCTTTTTATGTCTCGATTGATGTGCGCCATACGTTTTCTTTAGCGTTATAGTATTTCTTGTGCATGTTTGTTTGATAATTGTAATTTCTCTCTACATCTTTAATATTTCATGAGTACCTCAGTAAGACAGATCCCCTTCAAGCATCTTAAAAGACTTTAACATGTTAAATTTCATTGAAGAGTCTTGATACAAAGTTGTAAATCACATCTAATTTGGGAATGACGATACTAGAGTTAGTGGCCTACATTGAGGATTTTGAAAGACAACTATGGGAAATAGAAGGTGGTATATATGACTTCCAATTACAACTTGAGGTTAATGTAGTAAGAGGACGAATGTAAGTTTTATTTTTGAGTGGATTTTATTTTTTTTGTTTTGTTCATTTTCACATTTGTGTTGATTTTGCAGATTTAATTCTCTTTATTTATTTTTATTACTATCCCCCATAAATGGCAGATAACGATACTCTATGACTTTTTAAATCAGTATTCTCAGTTTCCTACAATTACTGAAATCCTAAAACCACACATGGAAGAAATGCAATACAAATTGCATGAGCATTTTCCTTCTCTCTCTCATAATGCCTTCAGAAAAATTTACAAAGCTCACTGTGAATGAAAGCATTTATTAATGATTCATGGCATTCCTTTTGACATGCGTTGGTTAATTGAAGCAAAGGTTCGATTGGCAGGTGAGTTTTCTTATCCATTTATATCTTACGTGCCTAGTTTTGGTAAAAGCACATATGCTAAAAAGAGAAGAACTAAACGACTTGGCTCTAAATGTCGTAACTGTGTACGACTTGATTGCAAGCGACCAAATTGTAAATCTTTAGGAATGGTTTCTGATACTCGTGAAGATAAAATTAAATTTGTTAAAGATGGTCTGAGTAAAGAATCATTAGATGATATCTTACGATCACTTGAGATGCATCGAACCGGATATGTATAATGTGCAATTCACCAACTATGGCCACTATTCCAAAAACAAAGTGCACAGTTTAGTCTTGGAAATCTGACTCAGAAAGACCATGTTTGCTAGTTTATAAGAAAACTGGATGGGAAGCCTATCTTCAACCCATAGAGGGTGTTTAAGTCGTTACTGGATATAAAATCAGAGGAAGATGCAAGCCACAATCACAACTATCAGTAGATATACTTTCCTTTTAATAATCTTTTATCTTATGCATTATTGCTTTTAATGATGTGATTTTATTACTATTTGCTTTTAAATAATAAGCCAAAGCTTTATGCGTCATTTGACAAATACACCACCTAATTTACAATTGTGTATCATTATGTCTATCATCAAGATCTTTAAATATGTACTTTTTTTCCAAACCCAGACAAATTATTTTAGAGATTATTCTAATGGTAGCAACTTCAAGTAGACAAATAAAAAATGTTTGTGTGCTTTTTGGGCTTCATTATAGAAGGTACAAGTAGTTCGTTTAGGCTGCTGTAGATCTTGGTCATGTTATAGTAAAAAGAAAACTACATGTAGTATATGGAGGAGGTGATCGTGGGTTATCAAAGCTTGTCTTAGAAGCTGTTTTCATTAGAAGAAGCCCAGTGCTAGGCATCATCCCAAAAGCCCTAAAACCTCTAAAATGCCTACCCAGCCCACCAATTGGAGAAGAGTTAGTCGTCTCAGATATGCAAGAGCGAATATCCGAAATGCTAAATCATGTTGACGCTTTCATCTTCTTGCCAAGAAATCTTGCAACTTTAGAGGCACTTATTATATTTGCATCTTGGGCCCATTTGAACATCCATAAAAAAACCCATCGATTTGTTAAATGTTAATAACTTTTATGATGTCTTGCTAACCTTTATTAATCATGCAATTAAAAATCATTTTGTTTTACCCACTGTAAAAAAAAACTCTTTATTTGTGCTTCTACTGCTAATGAGTTATTTGATTTCTTACAAGCTTACAAATCAGAGCCAGATCCCATGACCATGGTATTTGATTGGTCTATCGATGATTGTAGCAGTAGTAGTAGTAAGAAGCGCAAATTAGATTTAACTCTTTATTTGTAAATATTTTATGTTCCAGTGTTCAAGTGATGTCTTCTAAATTCTACTTTTTTCCTTTTAGACATTGAGGACAATGTCTCGTTTAGGTTGAAGGGAGGGAATAGTTGACAATTGTGGAATGTCTCAGTCCTGGTGATGTTTTTACTAATTTATGTTCTAAAGACTAACTTTGGATAAATTTAAGTCGAAGATTGCAGAATATGGAGTATAATGACTCTAGAAACGTATCTTCTTAGTCTTAGAATTATATTTTCCCAAAAAAAATCTAAAAAAAAGTTCTTAATATTTTCTTTTTCTTTGTCATCTCCTTTAAGCTTTTACAGCAAGTTCAAATATGATCTTTCATACTTCTTCTTTTACTATTTATGTTTTCTTTATTTTTTTTCTTTCGCACTTTTGCATGCATGTCCTTAAATTATGTAATAATAAGAATATTGTTTACATTTGGTTGGAGGGTGGGGATAGTTGACGTTATTTGTAAATATGTGTGTTTGTTTATTTTTTTAAAAAAATCCAAATTTTTTTTAATTGTCTAGGATGGCTGTGTAAAGAGTCACTACTTTTGAGACATATCCTAATAGTCTAGTTTGTATTATATTTTGATTTTGAAATTCATAGTAAGTTATTTTTGTTCCCTATTATTTGAATTACTCAAATTTGTGAATTCTCCATTTGATTATCACTAATTGAGTCATTTCTGTCATTTATACATTAAACATGCATTAGTAAATGATTCTTCACACACACGCTATGACACATGCTAGTGGGTTCTATGTTAAAATTCTATAATAATTTTGTTCTTTTGATTCATTAGAGATAATATCAAGGTAGTGGAAAATGTATGTATTTCAAAAAAAAAAGGAATTTGTTTAAATTTCGCTATATCTGAAACCCAAGTAATTAAGCCTGTAAGGGTGTTTTAACACTTAATACCCTAAGGCCAACTGGTTTGGAAGTTAGTGGCCTAGCTCGCTATATGGTTTCATGATATATTTTTTGTTAGTTTATCTAGAACTCGAGTAATTAAGTCTGAAGGGGAATGGGCGGTTTTAAATATAAGCGAATTAGGTGGTCGCCTAAGGCCCCATATGTTAGGCAGAGATCGCTTAGTCCTCATGAAGACTTTTATTTTTTAGTATTTTTTTATATACTCAAATTAATAGATTTTCTACGTTAAAATAAGAAAGCCTATTTTTTAGACCTCTCTTTAACTAATAATTATCCTACAATTAAGAATTTTTATACAAATTTTATATTTGTAACCTTATTACTAAAGAGCTATAAATAATAGTTATTAGCTAACCATTAATTTATTATTAGTTTTTCTAAGAAAAAGATTAAATTATTTATCTGTTTAAAAAAAACCTTAATTATTTAACATTACAAAATTTCGTATGCTCTTTTCTATAAAGAAAATTATTACATTCATTGGTTCACTTTTTGTTAAAAAAATAGTTTTTAAAATAATAGTTCCAAAAGAAGTCAAAAATGTATCTTCTTGACTATTTTTCTTTTTTTTTTTAATTTCTTACTACCCTGTCGATTGTTGCTATTAAATATATAGTCAAAAATTGATTGAATTTTGAGCTCTTTTATGTTTCTTTATGTATCAAAACTACTAAATTAAGAAGACTCTAAAGGGATGTCTCAACACTTAGTGCTCTAAGACCAACTGGTCTGGGAAACACTGGCCCAAAGCTCGCTACATGGGTGACAAATATGTTATTTGCTTATTTATTATAAATAATCCGAGTAAGTAAGTCCGTAGGGGTGTCCCAACACCTAGTACCCTAAGGCTAACTGGTCAAGGAGTCGCTAGCCCAAAATTCAATACATGGATTAATTATGCATTATTTTAAATTGTGTGAATAATCTACTACTTATAAAAATAGTATCTCTAATGAATCTTAGAAACAAGAGTGTTGTTTTCTTTTCATGAAGCCCCATAAGTATTGTGTTAGTTTCTTGAGTACAAAAGAGTGTTTGGTGATATCCTAGATAATGAGTGAATGACAATAAGTTAAAATGAATAAATTTGGGAGAATTTATTTATTTGGTAGTTTAGAGAATAAATGAACAATTATTTACTTGCATGTGAATTTTGTAAATTTTAATTTAATATAGCGCTTCTATTGCTAAGGACTAGCAATAAGCAAGTTGGGTGGTGTGATTAGTATTAAAAATTATATGTTTACTAAGGGATAAAAATGTTATTTTGTGCTTATATTATTATTTACATTTGTAATTATGTAAAATATTATGAATTTCTAATTAAGATTTTAAATATTTGATATTATGTATTTTTTAGTGTTTATTAGGTAAAAACAATAATTTCACGTAATTCGAGGCTCCAAACAGATAAACAAATGTCAAATTTGGATTCTAGATGTCAAAAAAGCTAAATCATTGTTGAAGAGGATCCGAGAGTTGTAAAATTATAATTTTTTTTACTATTTTAAGTGTGGTAATTGTAAAATTATAAGTTTTTGCCATATTAGGTATGACGATTACTTGTGTAATAATTAGGTGTGATTGATTGGATTGGGTTAGGTTTATGTTTGGACTAGTGGGTCAATTATATTTGATAAGTGGGACAAATGTAAGGTCGTGATTAATTAGGTTTTAATTAAGTGTGTGTTGTAGATTAATTATGGATTAGTATAAATTGAGAGGGGGGAAGCACATCTATACACACTTTCTTGATTTCTTTCTCCCCAAACTCTTCTTATCATCTTTGTTTATAATAGTTAGTAAATTCATTTCTTAAATAAATTTAGTTTTATTTCTAATTTTTAATTATATATAATTTAATATTAATAATTACACACTTTCTTCATTTCTTTCTCCCCCAATTCTTCTTCTCATCTCCCTTTGTAATATTTAGTAAATTAATTTCATAAATAAATTTAGTTTTATTTCCATTTTTATTTTTTTATTTCTTTAATTATGTTTAATTTAATTTCAGTTATTGTTTTTATTTCAATTATGTCTAGCTAAATAATAATATTTAGGGTAATGTGAAACTCTTAGTTGGAAAATATGATTTAATCAAATTCTATTTTTAATTATATAAATTAATTATTTTCTAATTAATATATCCATATTTTATATTTTTAAATTTTCATATATTGTAGACAAACAAAGGAGTTTGGCACAGTAAATTCTTAATATCTTAGTATAAAGTATGGTAAAATGATATTTTGACTTATTGTAGAGAAGTTAAATTTTGGCATATTAAGTACTAAATCCATAATAAAATTAATAGGAAAATAATTATAATTTATACAATTAATCTTTTTGGCAGTAAAAAAAATAAAAAAGAAAAAGAGTTTATTAAATTATATTTACTGTTAATAGTGGATCCATAGCCCTAACTAATTCAAATTCATAATTTCACTTAAATCAAATTACATATATATTAATTTTATTTTCAATTTTTAGATAAATTAAAATAAACAAATTAAATCTTTTTCCCGTGGATCGATCCCGGATTCACCGATAAAGATGGTCAACGGGCCGGGTGGCACATGTTTGTACAGTACGGCACGACACAAGCACGTTTCAATGGGGCACGCAACACGGCACGACACGCAGGTGGGCTGGGCCAGGCTAAAAAATTTAGTCACCTGGGCCTTAAAAGCACAGCACGATTAGAGATTGGCTAAAGCACGGCAAGTGAAAAGCACGCAATAAGCACATTTCATTTTTTAATGAAAATAAATTTCAATTTAATGATTTTACAAGTAACTTGAAATTGAATCGTTTAATGTATTTTTTGTTAGCATAAGTTTTTTAAATTCATTTAACTCTTAGTTTAAAAAAAACATTCTAATTGTTTTGTGTTTATAATTTATTAAATGAATTGCTGATATTATGATTTTAATAAATAAAATTATAAATATCATTATTTTATAATATATGTAATAATGTTATTATAAACTATGATTTATGACTCTATATAAATCTAAGTTAACAATTAAGTTAATCATTGAGAAAATTTATTGTTATTATTGTTGTCGTTAAGTATAAAAAAAATTATAATACCATAGTATCTAACTTAATAGTCAGTATTATATTCTCTTACTATTATATTATATTCACTTACTATTATTAGTTTATCATTATTAAATATGGGCTTGAGTTTCGAACTTTTGATTTTATTGAACTTGACTAAAAACACATGGATTCAAAAAAGATACATAGAATTAAAAAAATAATACGCTAATAAACTAGTACGCCTTCTTAAAAAAATAAAAAAATAAATAAAAAAAAGTTGTCATGCTTTTTTTCTTAGGCACGGCCCATGGCACGGCACACGTGGGCACGACACGGCAAGAGTACAAGCACGCATATGCCTTCCCATTGTCGGCTCGACCCGTTGGTCACATTTACTCACCGGGTTATATTATAACATGACACTCTTATACTTAAGAGTAAAACACTCTTGAGTCATGTCATTGATCCTCAGGTATCTCAAAAAAAAATTCATTGAATTAACTCTACATAATTAATAGAGTCCATAGAAAAATAATTACAAAGCACAGTATTAACAAGTTTGTTTTATCATAAAGCATGGTGAAAATACATCTTCACTGCAGCTAGAGAAAGCATGGGAAAATATTGAGATAAGCTGCGAGGCCTCCTATTTCTATGCAATTATTTTTGTTCAGAACATCAAATTTCATGTAACCGTCGTGGCAACGATTTTCAATCCCAAAAAAATTAGAAAGATCAAGCACCACGAAACTTATTTTTATTACTGTAAATATAAAAAAATCTTCCATCTATTCCTTCTCTTCTTTCAACTAATTCAGCTGGATAAAACCCGTAAGACTACAACTGAAGTTAATATCGGGCAATTCCATGTCTAAAAACTAATTTTTGATCCTTTATCATCATTGTGCTCGACCTCAACAGTACAAGGTTTACACAATAAAAATGTTCAAATATGAAAATGCCAGCAAACCTCTGACAGGGACAACACTTCTGACGGCACAAATGGCAGCATCATCACTAATATCAAGAAAGCAACATTGTCACAAACATCCACTAAGTCAAATGATTTTTTAACTCTTTTATCGGTTTAAAATCATCTTTTTCAATCTAGAATTAGTAAATCCAAATTTGTATATACTTGGGCATTTTTTGAAATTTCACAATGAGGAGCAAGAAAACATCCAAGAGGCAAAGGGAACCCTATGATGACATTCCAGAGTTCAGTTCCACTCACTTCTCAAGCCCGCCTTTATGGAAACGCTACTATGACCATTTTATGTCAAGGTTGGTTATTCAAACTTTTTATGCCACCCTTGATAAGTTAGAAAATTTATCAATTTGTAACAAAACCTTTAAGTCTTTACTTGTGGAAATGGGTTGGAAAAATGTTTTAGTTCTTAGGGAACCGGTTTATCCAAATTTGGTGTGGGTGTTCTATTCTAATATGCTTGTTTCTTCGAACACTACAAATAGGATTGTTATGAATGTTGCTGGTATTCCTATTGAATTTGATGTGGAGGATTTGAACATGATACTTGGGACTAAGAATGAGGGGTTCCATGTATATTCATCTAGACACATAGGATTGAACAACCTGGTACTCTATTGTCGATGCTATTAAGAACATTTGTGGGAGATTAGATTTATCAGAAGCATTATACAATTCTTCCTTGAAATCCCAAGCTTTACCCTTTCAAGTTCGTGTCCTATATAGTATCCTTCAGCATATAATTAGTCATCGAAAAAGACATGGGGATGAGGTTACGCATCTAGATGTTGCCTTACTGGATAGCATCCTTGTGGGTAGGCCACTTAATGTGGGGTATATTATCCTTTAACACATGCTTAGCACCCCAGGAATCACAACCCGATATCTCCCTTTTGTTAGTATTATTACCCGTATCCTTAAGCATTTCTGAGTCCCTATAGCTGAACTGTCTCATGATGAACCCAAGGAGTTAGGGGATGAGGTTATTGCTAGCTTGGGGTTTGTATGGGATGTTAACTATAACCAATGGGTTAAGAATCGGAACTTTTCAAACAAACCCATAGAGATGGCTCCCACAGATCATCGCATCTTTAGTGATGTGATTCCTCCTGACCAGCTTCTTGACCTCATTGCTCTTATGCGGGGACAAGCTCTACCCTGTCCTCCTTATGCTCCTTCCCATACTTTCGATGCTCCATCTTCATCTTTAGCCGTTCCTGATGATCCAACGCAGCGGCTGATGACTGAAGTACATTCCATATCCATACAATAAAACGAACCTCATTCCCAATTTATAGCGTTTCGGGATCAATTCCACTCTGAGCAACAGCATCTTTTTGCATAGCAACAGCTGATCTTAGACAGTCAGCAGCTCATTTTTAGTGCTCTCGGGATTCAGCCACCATCAGCATCTTCATCTCTGCCTCCTCTTCAGTGACTTTTTATTTCTTCTTGATCCCCGGTTTTACGCACCGACATTCTTTACCATTTGTATTTGTTTTAGAGTTTTTGGATACTTGAAGGATCTCTGGATATTTGACTTGCTATGATTTCTTTTTATGCTCTTTGTTGCTTGATTATATATGTGGATGTTTGGATTGGTGATTTTCTATGCATCTTGATTTTTGAATCTAGTGGGAGATAATTCTTTCATAATGAAGAAGTGGTTTTTTTATGATAAAATGGGAGAAGATTGTGACATGTATTTTGAAATTGTGATATATATATATATATATATATATATATATATTGAAGTATCACATTATTTTGGGATGACATTGTTTTGGCCATATTTTTCAGCTCATGAATTTTGAAATAGCTTGTAGTGTATTTGGTATTTTCTAAAGTACTTAGAGGGAGTTTATAAATTCGGATCATATACTCAGGGGGAGTTCTTTGAAATGTTTATTCTTTTTAAGTCATGTATGCCATATATTCAAAGGGAGTAGAAATGTCAAAATACATGGGGTGTTTTGTCATCATCAAAAAGAGGGAGATTGTTAGCTTAAACGGCTATATAATCTTTGATTTTAATGATAGCAAACCACATGTAAAAAGGGCAATATGGTCAAATTATTTTTCATCATTTCACATGTTTTTTAAAGGCAAATTTTATTGAAGTGAAATCAAGCTCAAGACAATCATGGACAATGGCACAATGGAAGACGAACTATAAAGGGTACTAGCTCGTGTCATTCAACTTTGTAAAGCTAGTATAATTTACGTTCTGTATGATTTAGCACAATTAAAAGCTCAAGACATCCTCTATGATTTTGATAAATAATCACTTTTATAAACCAAATTGATTTTATAATTACAAGACAAATGATTTTATCAAAATGGGTGATCTTAAATATTTGTGGACTATACCAAAAAGATTTGAATTTTGAAATCAATAAGTGCTGCTTTTGAAACTCTGAAAATGGACCTTTTAGAAAGTACGTTAAAATATTTGGGCCATAGTATAATTTTAGAAAAGAGTTTGGGGAAGATTTTTAATTTTATAAAATGGTTATACAAAAACAAAGAGTTAGCAGCTAGCAGGCTGCTTTAACCAACTAACCGCCTATGCCTAGATTTTTGAAAATCCATTCCAGAGAGTTAGAGGCTACCCAACAACTTCCAAATGGCTAACCGTCTGTGCCTAGATTTTTGAAAATCCATTCCAAAGAGTTAGCGGCTAGCCGGTTGATTCTAAGTTGTTAATCGCCTGTGCCTAAAATTTTAAAATTCTCTCTAACGATCACTTGAGCAACTAACCGGTTATTTGTCAAAAATATGTCTAACTGCTAATTTGAAAGATTGAACTATAAAAACTCAAACCAAACTCGTTTTTAACAATCTCTTGAATTTCCATTGAGCTAAACTAGTGCATACTACTCATCTTGAGCTTTCAATATGCTAATCTACATATATTAAGTTATCTTTGAGCTATCATTTCTTCATTCACTATATAAGAGACTATTTGTTGTAATTATTAAATCCATTATCAAATTTGTATGGCTGTAAGAAGGGTTGGGCATCAGATTGGATTTGAATCAATCCAATCTTATCCGATCCAATCTAAATACATTCATATCGGATTCGGATTAACATCCAAATCCAATCGGATAGAAAGTTTGCAATCCGATTGGATTTGATTCGGATTAGATCGGATTCGGATCAATCCAATCAGATTACACTTATATATATATAAGGAAAAAAAATTAAAAGCAAACCTTATCTACCCTAAATCCTAAATCAGAAATGAATTGCAGCCACCCACGAATCCACAAATCCAACCGTCAACTTTCACGCTCGCCGGCCAGCTGCCTGCCGACGATGCCCCTTCCGAATGCTGATGAATTCCCATGCGACAGCAACCAATCAAGGAAGACAGCAAGTACTGCCTCTTAAGATCAAGAAAATGCTATTGGCTCTCTCATACTCCTCCCGTCTTCTTCTTTAACATGTGAGTTAGCTAACAGATTATTTAATCTCATTGCAACTATTGATAAAATCAACAAACAAAGCCTAGAATTGCTTTCTTTTTTGCATATATAGGAAGTCAAATAGGCCTCCCTTAACCTTTGCTTTCCTCTACAAAGTCGTCTCCCCTGAACTTTACTTTCCTCTATAAAGCTTTTCTACTTAGCCTTATTCGATATGTATTTTCAATTTCGCATATCAAAAGTGGGAATTTGCTTTCTTTTAATTGAGAGGAATAATTTGGTGGTATGGATTACTTTGATGCACAACTTTATATTCACTGGGGGTCAGTTACAGCTCTCCTACTTTTGCTTCTACTACAAATAACTTAATTGTATCATTCACTTTCCTGCTTGTTGTCTCCTGTCATCTTTAGTTCTTCTTCTGTGTTTTTTCCCCGTACATTTTAAGAGTTGGTACTAAGCATTTGCATTATATTGTTTAACTAGTTGTTTCATTTACATATTCATTAGAACCGAATTTAATCCGAAATTATCAATCTATTTGAATCTGAAATATTCATTCGATCCGAACTTAATCGGATCGAATCGGATTTAAGGTTCAAATTACATTTGGATGTTTTTTTTCTCAATCTGAAATCCGATCGGATTGATCTGAATCCATTTTTCCCCACCCTTAACTGCAAGTGTAGAAAACACTTGGGGAAAGGTGTGTGTAAGTGAGACACCACTTGTAAAGGTTCATTGACACCTTAGAAGTCAATTGTAAGAACTTGAGACCTTGGGAGGCTTGGATAGTGAAATCCTCAAGTGTAGTTTGCTTGGAGGTGTGGACGTAGGCGGATTTGCCGAACCAAGTAAAAATTCTTGTGTTTGTTTCTCTCTTCCCTACTCTTTTTAAGTTCGTGCTTTGTTAATTAATTGTTATTCATTTTGCTTGAGCATTTATTTAAATTGTATTGTCCTTATTAAAAATTTTAACTACCCAATTCACCCCCCCCCCTCTTGGGTTGCGTAGCTAGAATTTAACAAGTCTTGATTTCATATTTCATGTCATTATTTTGAAAGGAAAAGTACACTCAGGCCCTCAATATTTGCTTAAATAATTCTATAGACCCGTTTTGATTTTAGAAATGATTACATAGACCATTATTTGACTATTTTACATTTAATTATAATAAGAACTTATGTAATAAATAAAAATTTAATATTAAATTAAATGCAATAACAAAATAACTAAATTATTTTGAATTCTAAACTATTATCAATTTGTCTAAAATATTTTATGAATACTAAAATCCATTAACCCAATGATTGACTCTAAAATTTATACTAAATGATGATATAATATTAAAATAATTAAAATAATATATATATTATAAATTAATTTGATATTAAATAAATTTATTTTAATATTATTAATCTCGCCAAAAGATTTTACCGATGTCAAAGTTTGTTAACAAAAAGATGAATTTAAATATTTATAATAACAAAAAATTTTAAATAAACACAATAAATAAAATAAAATAATTTTTAGATTACTTTGAATGTTAAATACATTTTTTTTATATTATTAATTTTTAACCATATTTTATTAATATTAAAACATATTTGAGATTAATAATATTCAAAAGATTTTATCTAATATAAAAATAATTATAAAATATAGCTTATTTTATTTATAAAATTTTGTATTAGTATTAATTTGTATTTTTATCCGTGTTTAAAATTGGATTGTTATAATCAAATGATGTAATAATGATTGAAATGGATCTATGTTACTAATTATGCAGCCAAGGAGATATGCGTGATTATTTGAAAGAACCATGGGGTCGGCTAAATTTTCCCTTGTTTTGAATGTAGTAAAATAAAATTAAAAGTCTTTCACCAAAAGCACTTAAGTTTGGTGTCCTGCTAGATAAATATATCCACGAACCACAAATTTTGACAAACCAATTCCTTCAGATATCAACTACTATTTACAGATAAAAATTTACTATTTACTATTTACCATAGGAATGTCTTTGCTCTTTTTCATGTTGTACTTTCTGTCGTTGTAATTTGGTTTGGCTTGCTGGTTGTTTCTGTAATAGCTTCAAGAGTTGCCGGGAATGAGACAGACCAACTAGCCTTGCTTGAATTCAAGTCCAAGATCACTGATGATCCTTTTGGTGTTTTAGGCTCGTGGAATGAATCCATCCACTTTTGGCAGTGGCATAGTGTTACATGTAGTCATAGACACCAGAGAGTCACAATCTCGGACTTGCGCACCCTTAAAATTGCAGGCTCTATATCATCTCACATTGGGGATTTGAGCTTTCTCAAAGTACTAAATCTCCCAAACAATAGCTTCGCCCATGAAATTCCTTTAGAAATTGGGCGTTTGCGGAAATTGGAAGCACTGGCTCTCACCGACAACTCAATCGGTGGGAAAATTCCTGCTAATATATCCAGTTGCTCAAACCTTATTGGTATCTATTTATCCCGCAATCAGCTGGTGGGAAAAATTCCTTCAGAATTTGGCTCCTTGTCAAAGATTAAAGTTCTGGCTTTAGGAGACCACAAACTCACAAGAAGCATACCGTCTTCTCTGGGAAACATATCATCCATGGATACCCTTCGGTTGACCAATAATAATTTGACTGGGAGTATTCCAGATGCCTTAAGCCGTTTGAAGAATCTTGTGTTTCTTGGGCTGGGTGGAAACATGTTATCTGGTACTATTCCTTTGTCAATCTTCAATATCTCTTCCATCACAACTTTTGATGTGAGAACCAACCAAATTATGGGGACTATTCTTTTGGATATTGGCTTTACTCTCCCAAATCTCCGAGCATTCAGCATTTCAACAAACCAAATTACTGGTGCAATTCCACCGTCTATCTCCAATGCCTCCAAGTTAGAATTATTCCAAGCGAATGGAAATAATCTAACAGGGAAAGTGCCTTATTTAGAAAAGCTGCAAAAGCTGTATTGGTTTGTACTCACACTTCCAGCAATCTTGGAAGTGAGGAACATAATGATTTTAACTTCCTCTGCTCTTTGACTAATGCAACTACATTAAAGCAGCTGAATATAAATATCAACAATTTTGGAGGGTTACCAACGACATGCATTGCCAACTTCTCAACCACTCTGGAATTTTTGGTCCTTGACAGCAATAGAATATTTGGAAGCATTCCAACTGGGATTGGGAAGTTTGTTAACTTGCAGAAACTAGTGATGTGGAACAACCAATTATCAGGTACCATCCCCTCTGCCATTGGAGATCTTCGAAATTTAGGTTCATTGTCCATAAGTGGAAACAGATTTTCCGAAAATATCCCTGTTTCTATTGGAAATATGAAAATGCATGTTAACCCAACTACATTTGAATGACAATTTTCTACAGAGTAGGATCCTCTCTTAGTGTTTTTCTATCCTAGTCTCTCTTAATCTTTTAAATCTAGTGAAAAAAAATGGTTTAATGTGAATAAATGGCTTGATTATTCAATTTTTAGCCACTTATTTCACACTATGAGAGACTAGGATAGAAAAACACTATGAGAGGATCCTAATCCATTTTCTACAGGGCACCGTCCCCTCAAGCCTAGGCAAGTGCGAGAGATTGGCAGAGATTGATCCTTCTAATAATAATCTTAGTGGCACCATACATAGTCAACTCATTAGTCTCTCTTCTTTATCACTATTATTGACTTGTCTGGAAACCGATTGGCTGGTTCTCTTCCCATAGAAGTTGGAAATCTTATAAATCTTGAAGTATTAGATGTGTTTATGGGAACTTGTTATCAGGTAATATACCTAGTAGTCTTGGTGAAAACTTATTCCATGGTCTTATTCCTTCATCTTTTAGTTCTTTAAGAGAACTTAGGCTTGTCTAAAAATAATCTTTCAGGGGGAATTCCTGATTTTTTGTCAAGCTTTGAATTTTTACAGTATTTAAATCTATCTTACAATGACATCAAAGGCGTGGTACCAACAGAAGGAGTCTTTAAGTGCTACTTTGCTTATCGGAAACAATAAGCTCTATGGTGGCATACCTGATTTCAGCTTCCAACATGTGGTTCCAACAAATCTAAACAGAGGAGATTGAAATTAGTAATTGTTATAGTTTCTGGGCTTGTAGGTCTTTCTTTTGTTCTATCTTCTCTATTTCTTTATTTGGTGAGGAATCGAAAAGAGAAACCAAATCCAAGCAGTTCAATGAATTCCTTCCTAAACTTGTCATACCAAATTCTCTACAATGCTACTAATAGATTTTCTTCAACAAATCTGATTCGTGTAGGCAACATTGGGTCTGTTTATTAAGGATTTCTTGATGAGGTTAGAACAATCATTGCAATAAAGGTGTTTAACCTACTTCATCGTGGAGTTTCTAAAAGTTTCATAGCTAAATGCATGACATTGAGGAATATTAGGCAACGAAATCTTGTCAAGGTCTTTACAGCCTGTTCAGGAGTGGATTATCAAGGTAATGACTTCAAGACCCCTGTATATGAGTTCATGCCTAATGGAAGCCCAAGGTAATGACTTCAAGGCCCTTGTATATGAGTTCATGTTCGAAATTTTCAAAATAAATGGTGTCTTATTGTAGAGGCATGTCCAATAAATAGTGTCTTATTGTAGATACATGTCCAATATGGTGTCTTAATGTAAAGACATGTTCAATTATTTGTGCCTTATAGAAGAGTACCTTTTCACTTAAAGACATATCCATTCATGGTGAGGTACCTTTTCCCTTAAAGACGTATCCATTCATGGTGACATTTCATTTGAAAATGCATCATTTCATGGTGACTTTTCATTTGAAATGGTGATGGTTCAGTTTAGACCATTAATTTAAATTTAAATCTTGATCTAATGGTCATGAATGAAGGGGTATCATGAAAGATGACAACCCAAATGAAATGGCACAAGTATATCTATAAATAGAGGCTACATTTAGGCTACTAAGACATGAAATTAATGATCCCACACCACTCTGTTCTCACCCTTCTTTCCAAAAAATTAATTTTGTTATAAAACCATCAATTTTTGTGCATTAAATATCCAATATATTGTTTACTACAGGAACAATATATTGATTCTTAAGTGAGCTTGCAACATTCAAGAGTATTCGAGTTTGCTTTCATCAATGCACAACGCAGCAAACAAACAAGTGCTTCATTGTATTCGGAGGTGTATTTGCTTAACTCATGTGCATTACTGAATTGGTGGGGCAAATAACGTCTTAAGGAAAGCGACATTCATAACGTGCCTTGAAGTACAAATTATTTTTCTGCAGTTATCATTACTATTTTCTTTTTACACATAGAGTTGTAAACACATTACTTATATTATAAAGTTCCACCATTGTTGCTGCAATTCTCTACATTTTTCATTTCCCATAAGAATATATCCCAACAATCTTAAGACATTATTTCTACAACAATAGCACCAAGTTCATCTCTTCGACAATTCGCAGCAGATTTTGTCAAATTAGAGAGATTTGATGGTGGCAACTTTATACGTTGGCAGAAAAAGTTGTATTTCTTATTGACAACCCTTAATGTGGTCTATGTTCTCACAACACCAAAGCCTCAAAAACGTAAGGATGAGACATTAGCAGAAACTAGAGCACGACAGAAGTGGGAGCAAGATGACTATGTGTGTAAGGGACATATTTGCAATGCTATGTCTGATACTTTGTTTGATCAATACCACAACAAACCCACAGTAAAAGAAATATGGGACTCATTGGAGGCTAAGTACATGATGGAAGATACAACAAGTAAGAAATTCTTGGCTTCTAAATTTTTTAATTATAAAATGGTAGATAATAGACTTGTGGTTGAACAATATAATGAGATTTTGCATATTCTTGATCAATTCAATCAACACAACATGAAAATGGATGAGTCTATTATTGTTTTTTCAATTATTAATAAAATTCCTCCCTCTTGGAAAGACTACAAGAAAAGTCTTAAACATAGCAAAAAGGAAATTAGCTTGGAATGTTTAGGCCAAAGTCTTCATATTGAAAAGGAACTCAAGCTTAATAGTCTTGAGGAACAGGCTGCTCCATCCTCTAAAATTAATGTTGTGGAGGAGGGGAAGGAGTTTAAACATTCTAATCACCCTAAGAACAATCAAAAGAGAAAGTTTGATTCCAAAGAGAATCAAAACAATAAGAAGAAAAAGAAGGGTACATGCTACCATTGCAGAAAGCCTGGCCATTTCAAAAGAGATTGTCGACTTCTTAAGAAACAAAAAGAAGGTTCGAACACAAATTTTATGGCCATGATAGCCGAGATCAATGTTCTCGAAGATGAAAATGCATGGTGGATGGATTTTGGTGCAACCAAGCATGTGTGTAAGGATCGTAGCCTTTTCACATCTTACAAAGCAATGGATGTTCGAAGTGTTCTTTAAATGGGAAACTCCTCCACTGCAACAATTCAAGGAAAAGGCAAAGTGCAACTAGAGTTTACTTCTGGAAGAACACTAACTCTTACTGATGTTTATCATGTACTAGAAGTTAGGAAAAATCTTGTATCTCGTAGTCTTCTTAATAAGTTTGGTTTTAAACTTGTATTTGAGTCAAATAAATTTTTATTGTCTAAGGGTGGTACCTTTGTTGGGAAAGGATATATGTATGAGGGAATGTTTAAACTCAATATTAATAAAAAGAATGTTTCTTCTGCTTACATGATTGACTCATTATCTTTGTGGCATAATCGTTTATGATATGTGAATATTAAAAGATTGCAAGATATGGCTAATTTAGAATTAATTCCTAAACATGAAAGTGATATGCATGAAAAATTTAAAGTGTGTGCACAGACTAAAATCACAAGAACCCATTTTCCAAAAATTAAAAAAAAAAACATCTTCTTTGTTGCATTTAATTCATAGTGATGTATGTGATATGCATAGTAATCCTATTAAAGGAGGTAAAAAATGTTTTGTTACTTTCATTGATGATTTTTTAAAATATTGCTATGTATATTTATTACATTCTAAAGATCAAGTTTTAGATAAATTTAAAATTTATAAAAATGAAGTTGAGAATTTGTGACATTAAAATTAAATGCCTTAGAAGTGATAAAGGAGGTGAATATTCATTTCCTAAATTTTGTGAATCTGTTCGCATTGTGCATGAAACTAGCATTACATATACACCACAACAAAATGGTGTAGCTGAAAGGAAAAATAGGACACTAATGGAATTGGTCAATGCTATGCTTTTTAATTCTGGGCTTGGTAAAGGTTTTTGGGGTGAAGCACTTTTGACTGTATGTCATGTTTTGAATAGAGTACCCAATAAGAAAACAAAAGAGACCCCTTATGAATTATGAAAAAAGAGAAAGCCCAATCTTTCTTATCTAAGAGTTTGGGGTTGTCGAGCCATTGTAAGACTACCTGAACCTAAGATAAAGAAATTAGGAGAAAGGGGTATTGAATGCATATTTTTGGGATATGCTGAACATAGTAAAGCTTATAGGTTTCTTGTAACAGAACCTAATAGCTTTGTCGAGATCAATACTATAGTAGAATCTAGAGATGTCATATTCTATGAAAATAGATTTTTCACTATACCAAAAAGTATTGATTCTCAAAAGGTTGATAAACCAATAGAAATGGTCAAAAGCGTGATTATAATGATGAGCAAAATCAATTGAGAAGGAGCAAAAGAATAAAGACTAAAAAATCGTTTGGACAAGATTTTATAGTCTATTTCGTAGAAGGGACAAGGGACTCACAATCTAAACAGACCATGATCACATCTAATATAGATTATGATCCCCTCACCTATGATGAGGCAATGAAGTCTCAAGATGCTGCCTTCTGGAAATAGGCCATTAATGACGAAATGGACTCTATTATGGGTAATAAGACTTGGAAATTAGTTGATTTACCACCTGGCTCTAATCCTATAGATTGTAAATAGATCATCAAAAATAAAAAGAAAGTTGATGGAACTATTGAAAGGTTTAAAGCAAGACTAGTAGCAAAAGGCTTTACACAAAAAGAAGGCCTTGATTATTTTGATACACATGCACCTGTTGCAAAAATTACTACTATTAGAGTCTTGATTGCTTTGGCTTCAATTTATCACTTTGAAATTCATCAAATGGATGTAAAAACAGCTTTTCTAAATGGAGAATTAGATGAAGAAATTTACATGAAACAACCAGAAGGGTTTGTTATGCCAGGACAATAACACAAAGTTTGTAAACCTGGTCAAATCTTTATATGGCCTTAAACAAGCTCCAAAGCAATGGCATGAAACGTTTGATAAAGTGATTGTTTCTAATGGATTTAAAATTCATAAATCTGATAAATGTGTATATAGAAGATTCAGTGGAAATAGAGGTGTGATTATTTGTTTATATGTAGATGACATGTTAATTTTTGGAATTGATAGTGAGAGCATTGAACTCACTAAATCATTGTTGTCATCTAATTTTGATATCAAAGACATGGGGCTTGCTAATGTGATTTTGGGAATTAAAAATATCAAAAATGATAATGGCCTAGTATTGACCCAATCACATTTTATTGAGATAATTTTAAAGAAGTTTAATTATTATGATTGTAAGCCTGTGTCAACACCTTTTGATTCAAACATAAGATCTTGTACCTAACTTTGGAAGAAAGCAAGTATCCCAATTAGAATATGCTCATGTTCTTGGTTGTCTTATGTTTGCTATGACTTGTACTAAGCCGGACATTGCTTTCGCTGTTGGAAGGCTGAGTAGATATACTAACAATCCAAGCCAAGCACATTGGCAAGCAGTGTATAGAATTATAAAATATTTAAAACAAACGATAGATTATGGTATATACTACACTGGATATCCTATGAGAATCCTTCCAAAACTATAGGATCTATTGGATTACTGATCGAGATGATATAGTTTTGGAAGGATTCTCATATTCTAGTTGGATTACTGATCGAGATGATCATACATCCACAAGTGGTTGGATATTTACTCTTGGTGGAGGTGCTATTTCATAGGGCTCGAAGAAGCAAACTTGTATAGCAGATTCTACCATGGCTGCAGACTTTGTAGCTTTGGCTTCTTGTAGCAAGGAAGCTGAGTGGTTACGGAATTTGCTTATAGAAATTCCTATTTGGTCTAAACCAATGCCTCCTGTGTCCATTCACTATGATAGTGAGGCAACATTGTCATGGGCATATAGCCAAATCTATAATGGAATGTCTAGGCATATTGGTTTAAGACATAGTTATGTGAGACAATTGATTATGGATAAAGTAATCACAATTGACTTTGTGAGATCATGCCAAAATTTGGCGGACCCCTTAACTAAAGGCCTTGCAAGGGACATTGTGTTAAAAACTTCTAAGGGGATGGGACTAAAGCCAGCATCATCTTATCACCAACGATGGAAACTCAACCCAACACTTGAAACATCAAGATCTTGGGTTCAATGAGCAAAAGTACATCATATGTTGTGATAGCAAGCACTATAATATTTTGAGATGTGTCCCAAAGGTGAGTGCTTGATACTTGTAACATATGGGAAAGGTTGAGCTACTTAGCTTTTAATAGACTTATAAATGTTTTAGTTACAAGGACATTCTAGATAAGTCTACCTATGTGAGTGTAGGAGGTGGCGCCACTTCCTATGTAACTTGGCTGGTTACTAAAGCGCTCATGAAAACAAGATATAGACACATGGCCAATCCACGTGTCAGCTAAAGAATACTTGAGAATTTGAAAACTTTTGTGTGAGATATATCCGGTTAGTCGAATAAGGTCGCTGGTTCAAAGCTTGTCTACCATGCCACCTTGATTAACTTTGATGCGTTGTCACTAAGTGAAGGTTCAAGTCCAAAAGACACCTTCATTTATGCAAACGTTTTCCAAGCCTGTGCGAGATAATTTTCAAATTTTATTTATTTTGAAAATGGTGGGGGATTGTTGGAAATTTTCAAAATAAATGGTGTCTTATTATAGAGACATGTCTAATAAATGGTGTCTTATTCTAAAGACATGTCCAATGTGGTGTGTTAATGTAAAGACATGTCCAATTATTTGTGTCTTATAGAAGAGATACCTTTTCACATAAAGACATATCCATTCATGGTGAGGTACTTTTTCACTTAAAGACATATCCATTCATTGTGACATTTCATTTGAAAATGCATCCTTTCATGGTGACTTTTCAATTGAAATGGTGATGGTTCAATTTAGACCATTGATTTAAATTCAAATCTTGATCTAATGGTCATGAATGAAGGGGTATCATGAAAGATGACAACTCAAATGAAAGGGCACAAGTATATCTATAAATAGAGGCTACGTTTAGGCTATTAAGACATGAAATTAATGATCCCACACCACTCTTTTCTCACCCTTCTTTCCTAAAACGAATTTTGTTATAAAACCATCAATTTTTGTGCATCAAATATCCAATATATTGTTTACTGCAAGAACAATATATTTATTCTTGGCAGGCTTGCAACATTCAAGAGTATTCGGGTTTGCTTTCGTCAATGCTCAACACAGGCAAACAAACAAGTGCTTCATTGTATCTTGGAGACGTATTTGCTTAACTCATGTGTATCACTGAATTGGTGGGGGCAAATAACGTCTTAAGGAAAGTGACATTCATAATGTACCTTGAAATACAAATTATTTTTCTGCAGTTATTATTACTATTTTCTTTTTACACATAGAGTTGTAAACACATTACTGATATTATAAAGTTCCACCATTGTTGCTGCAATTCTCTACATTTGTCATTTCCCACAAGAATATATCCCAACAGTTCATGCCTAATGGAAGCCTAGAGGAGTGGTTGCATCCAGTCACTAAAGAAGATGAAACAAATGAAGAGACGAGGAATTTAAATTTGCTTCAGAGATTAAATATCATAATTGATGTTGCATGTGCACTGAACTATTTGCACCATGATTGTCAATCTATAACTGTTCACTGTGAACTGAAACCCAGCAATGTTCTTCTTGAGAATGAAATGACTGCACATGCAGGTGACTTCGGCTTAGCAAGATTCCTTCCACCGACTCATAATCAAACTAGCTCTATTGGTGTCAAAGGATCTATTGGATATATTGCTCCAGGTATTATTTTTACATTGATCACGATTTGGCCTCTAAGGTTCACGTGCTAAAATGCCAAAAAATAAATCTTCGATAAAAATTGTACCGTTACTTTTAAAATTAATATATCAACATTTTCTCACATTTGAGACAGTGCGTTTAATAGAGTTAGCAAATCTTTTTATACTTGCAAATATCTTTATCTTAATATTTTTCTCAAAAATCCAAAGCCATTTAAGATAAAATAATTTTTTGAAATGCAGAGTATGGCTTAGGGAGTGAGATATCAACAAATAGAGATGTTTACAGCTACGGAATACTTCTATTAGAAATTTTGACAAGGAAAAGACCCACAAACGTTATGTTTGAGGAAGACTCAAATCTTCATAACTTTGCAAGAATGGCCTTGCCCGATCATGTGATGGATATTGTGGATCCAATACTTCTTATTGATGCTGATGATTTGGCTGATGTTAAAAACAAGAGGCAGAGGCAAGCAACAATAGACCGTATAATAGAATGTATAATTTCCATGGTCAAAATTGAAGTCGCATGTTCAATGGAGTCCGCGCAAGATAGAATAAACATAACCAACGTTGTTCATGAACTACAATCAATCAAGAACATTCTTCTTGAACCAGAAAATGTGTTCAATTGGCAAAGAGTTAACTAGATCAAACAAAGTCTCCTCTAACTTTTGCCTAGGTAAGAGTAAATTTACTATGTATCGTATGAAAAGAAGGCTCAATACTTAAGTCTTATTATATCTTTACACTCTTTACGAATCTCAGGGCAACAAAGTTACAAGCTTCATCAAGCGGAAGAAAGTAAAATTTGATTTCAGACAAGGAAGCTGATCACGTACGTGAAAGGAAAAAAAAGGCATTTTCTGCAGGCACCAGAGGCTTAACATTTTATCAAATTATTTCTGTGGATTTCAGTTATATGTATACAAATCCGTTTCAAATCAATATTTTTGGATTTTTGTAGTGAGTACAACTCAACCCTTAAAAATGAATTTCCTTCGGAGAAAGGGAAAGTGGAATTACTTTGTATGGTTGGTAATCCTTTTCATCCTAATTCGATCCCTTTCCAACCAACATTAACTATAGACTTTTTATCACATGATTGGCACACCGACACACAATGCCTAGCTACACAACACTAGTTTTGAAACTGAAACAGTTTTTGCATTTAGTTTTTGTTATTATTAAAAAAATGTATTCATGTTAACCGAAGGCAACTAATTAACCACCGCACGCCATTGCACCGATCACCTTTTGCAGTCGGCGGCCACTGGAGCCAAACTCGATGACCGTTAATGTTAAATTTGGTATCTTGAAATTATCATCGCTACATTTGCAAACGATATAAATATTACTTTGCTATTGAGCTTCCTTTTACCATAAATTTACGGTTGAAATTTCAGTCGCCACAACTCACTTTCGTCTAACGGTAATGAGTTATGAGTCATACATTATTCGCCATCAAGTCAATAAGTCATGGACAATAAAATTTTAAGCTAGGCCAATGCCCAATAGCAGCCCTGACCTTGTAGACCCGGAAAAAAAATTATAATAGGTAATTATAAAGCCACAAACGCTTGTACAAAGTTAATTATTTTGTGTAAATTGTTATGACATGAATTTATTGGTTAGATAAAATATAAAATAATAAAAATAAATTTTGTGGGTCAAGAACTATTTGATTTAACCAATTGAATTATATCATATCAATTTGTAAAAAATAAATTTGTACAAGAGTTTACAACTCTATCATTACTTTACAAACTATTGTAACAATAAAATAGATTCTTTTTTATTATTTTAATTAAAACATTTTTAAAAAATTAATGTTAACAGGGGAGCATTGCGCAAGCTCCAGTTTGTGTAATGAGACATTGTTTACATTATGGTATAATACAATATAATGTGAATAAAAAAATTTACCAAATAAGAAATTGTAATCCTGTGTAATGTAGTGTGCCAAACATACTTTAATTGTATTTAAAAACAGAAAATCTGATTATTATGTCCTTAAATCATCAGTTGATTGAATTGATGAGGAAGTGTTGACTGTTGACCAAATTAGCTTGAAACAGTTGACAGCCATGTGGCAATCTCTTCATTCTTTGCCTCTCTAAGGCTCAAAGTACGAAGGAAAAACGAGGATTTTAAAATATCTGCCACTTTTCAGAAACTGATTGCCGACACAACGACCACAAGTGAATAATACTGGGTTTGGCAACAGAGACGTATTTTTCTCAGGCAGAGTAACATCCCCGCGCCCGTAAATCTTGGACTCCTTTATAAGTATTCCATCCAACGGTTCAGATTAGAGAATTCATAACAACATAAAAGCAGAGTGGGATAACCGTAAATAAAATATGCACCGTTCGTTAGATTCCATTTACAAAGTAATTAATCTCACGGTTCAAATTAGAGGATTCAGAAAAGCTGTCAGCTAACTGTAAATTTAATGTGCACCGTCGGATCCCATTTAAATGTAATCCATTCGACGGCTGAGATGTAGGATTCACAACAACAGAAAAAGCAGTGTGAGATAACCGTAAATCTAATATGCACCATTGGATTCCATTTACATGTATTGCATCCTAACGGTTCAGATTATAGGATTCATCATTCATCACGCAGACACACTAAAAAATAAATGGTTCAGATTATAGATATATGCTTATCTATTTTCATCTATCTTTGTTTTCGATAAAATTAATGAAGTGATGTGATGACTTCTAATTGTGTTGAATTTAAAACTATTTAATTGTGAATGCTAGCTCAAAGAATCTATATAGTTTTCTTGTATTTTTATTTTTAACTTTAAATAAACCTGACGCTTTAAACTTACTGAAAGTTCATAATCCGAATTTTCAATTGAATAATGAAGGAGAAAAAAAAATAATGCCAAGATCAGAAATTGTTTATTTATTTCATTTTACTTTGAAAGATGATTTGGCCTGGTCTTTAGTCATTTGGAATAGGAAAATTATTACTCGTATATCTTTAAGATACACTTTTATCAAATGCACTACAACACTTTCAATCTGTATCAGTCGTAAACCCTAAGTTGATAAAACATGTCTGTCATCTACTAAACCTTTAGGGCATGTTTGGCACACGGGTTTGTAGTGGTCTGGACTGGATTATAAAAATAAGACCACGTTTGGCGCAAAAAAATTAAAAGGCCAATACTGGATAAAAAAACACATTCTAATACATCATTTTTCAACCCGCATCCACCCCCGTGTCTAACCTGGTCAGTACAAAATTTTTTATTTTCGTTCTTCATCAGCGGTGCTTTCTTTCTCAATCACAACACACTTTCAAAAGTTCAGCTTCTTCCCTTGACTTCAGTTCTTCCTTTCAAGATATCATCTTTTCCCTTTTACTTCTAGGTACAAATCTCGTCTCCCTTTCTTTTTTGTTATTTGAAATTTATATGGGTTTGGCTTCAATTGATAAAAAAAATAACTAGATCTATGAGTTTGATTTTAACTTACTCAATTTTATGAAGATTATGCCCCTTTCTGTTTATATATCTCTATTTATGTGTGGTTTTTGTGCAAGTCCCAGATCTAAAACCTGGGCATTTATTTGAAAACAAGTTTCTGGTGCGACAAGGTCCATGTAGCACCAACCTTGGTGCGACATGCACTAACACTGGTGTTTTTTAATCTTCTCTTTTATATGCTTACATTTAATGAGAATCAGAGATAGACATAGATTAAATAAAATGACCATTTAAGTTGGTGAAATTGATATGTTATTTATGTGTTTTTAGATATGGATAGAAGAAGAAAAGTTGTCTTATACATGTTAATGACCATGTGGCAAAGGCAAATAACATTTTTATCTGTGATGATGTATTTGTGCATTTTGGAGTTGCTTCAAAAGCACAATGAAAGGAACATGAGTCATAATCGCACGTTTGAAAACCATGTTACTCGATTGCATTATTTAGATAGTATAATATGCAATAGTGACATTCAATGTGTGAATCAATTAAGAATGAATAGAAGAACATTTGGTCTGTTATGTGATTTACTTCGATCAATTGGAAAGGTAAGGACTGACGGTTTGGTGATTGTTGAAGAGCAAGTTTGTATATTCTTGCACATTCTAGCTCATCATATGAAGAATCGCACAATGGGTAGTAGGTTTATTCGATCTGGTGAAACTATAAGTAGATACTTCAACTTAGTTTTAAATGGAGTGTTACGGTTACAAGATATCGTATTCAGATCACCTGAACCTGTACCAGAATATTGCACTAATATGAGATGGAAGTATTTCAAGGTAAAATTCATCCAATTTATTTATTTAATATTTCGAGAAAGAGCTTAATATTTATACGCTTTTATTTTTTTATGTATGTAGAATTGTTTGGGGGCATTAGATGGAACATTATATAAAGTGCGTATACCAGGAAAAGATAAACCAAGATATCGGACAAGAAAGGGTGAGATCGCAACAAATGTTTTGGGTATAGGTTCACGAGATATGAAATTCATCTTCGTGATGCCTGGATGGGAAGGTTCCGCTTCTGACTCTAGGATTCTTCGAGATGCCTTAAGCAAGCCAACTGGTTTAAAAGTTCCAACAGGTATATACAATTGTTACCATTTTATTTATAAAATATATTGTATAAATAATATTCATGTGACATGACAGGTTATTACTATCTCGTAGATGCTGGATATTCAAATGCCGAAGGATTTCTTGCACCTTATAGGGGAACACAATATCATTTATCAGAATGGAGACGGTTTACTTAAAATGCGATGGGCCATACTACAGAGTCCGTCTTTTTACCCAATAAAAACCCAATGTCGCATTATTACTGCATGTTTATTGCATAATCTGATTAGGAGAGAAATGTCAGTAGATCCATTGGAGCACGAGTTACCTGAGATGAATGATCATGAAATAGGAGATGTGAATAACATAGCAACTCTTGAAGCTTCAGACCAATGGACGGGTTGGAAGAATGATTTGGCAACTACAATGTATAATGATTGGCATGGAAACCGTGGCTAATAGAAATGCCATCAGGAATGTTTTTCCTTATGTTGTGACTTTATTATCATGTAGTACTCTGTGATTTGTTTGTAATCTGTTTTATTAGAATGTTTTGTGTTTGTATTCATACTTTGAGGATTATATTAATGATTTGATTTATTATATGCTTTTTAGAATATTGGAGTTTAATTTAGCATTCTTTGTATTAATTTTCCCGTGATTATGTTTAAATTATATTTCACAAAGTATTATCAATTTTAATTTATAGGAATGGAGGACGGAGGCACAAGCCATACTGCAGGAAATAATACAAATGCAAGGCGATCATGGACACGTGCTGAGGAAGAAGTACTTTTGGATGCACTGGATGATGCAATTGCAAAAGGCCTTCGTGTTGATAATGGCTTCAAAAGTGGTACTTATTTAATACTTGAAAAGGCTTTGATCCAAAAGTTGCCAAATTGTAGCTTGAAGGCTTCACCTCATATAGACTCTAAGATTAGGAAGTGGAAGAAAATACATGGCATGGTATTTGATATGTTGAACACAAGCGATTTTGGCTGGAATGATGAGAAAAAATGTGTAGAAGTTGATAGTGATGAAGTGTGGAACTCATATGTGTAGGTTAGTGCAAAATATTTTATATGAGCGATTTTTAACTATTAAACTCATTGAACCATATTTAATTACTTTGTTTCTTGATGCAGTCACATAACGTGGCCAAAAACTGTAGAGGCAAGTCATTTCCACTTTATCCTAGATTGGCTAACATATTTGGAAAGGATTATGCCACTGGATGTGGAGCACAAACTCCTGCTGATATGTTAGATGAAGCAAATCAAGAAGAGATTCATGATGATGATTATGAGATGGATGATGGATGTTCTCCGATGTCAGCTTCACATCCTTCAAGTTCACAGCATACTTCTCGAGCACACTCACAAACATCAAGTAGGAAAAGGTCAAGATCACAAGATAGTATCAGTACTGGCCTTGACAAAACTGCAACGATATTTCAGGAAGCATTTAGTCAATCAGTTCAAAACATGAATGCAATTGCGCAGCAAATTATGGCCAGTACAGATGATCGTACTGGCAACTCTGATGAACTTGCCACGAAGATTGCTGATGAACTTGCAACGATGGGGCTTTTTGTAGAAGATGAACTTCAGGCGCAAGCATTAATTCTAAAGGAACCATCAAATATTTCAGTTTTTAGATCTTCACCAGGTGAACACAAGTTGGCAATTGTTCAAATGCTTTTACGTGAAAAAAGTGTGCGACATTAATTTGTTGTTTGAAAGGTTGTGACATTTTGAAACAAGTGGTATTTTGTTGTTTATATGTTGGTTGAAATGATTGTGGTATTTTGAAACAAATGATATTTTGTTATAGTTTAACATGTGGATGTGCATTATTAACTTTACTTATTTGTATTATATATGAGTAAGCCTTTGTATTACTATATTTTGGTTAATCATTACTCTTTATAATTTATTATTGTTGGTTTTATGTATTTTTTTTTTTTAATTCTATTTTTCACAGGAAGCAAATTTCAGATATGTAAGTAAATAAATGAAATGCTGTCAAAATTTATAAAACATTACATAAATCTAAAAATAATGATTAAATTATGTAAATATAATATATTATGTTAATTTTAATATTACTAAATATAATATTATTTTAATTTTTTAGAAATAATATTATGTTAATTAAATTATTTATTCTCAAAAAATTAAAACAGTCCAATACACCATATGCACCAAACACAGGACAATTGATAAATAGTACAGTATAATGTAACCCCAAGCATTGTATAGTTTATAATATAGTACAGTCCATTACAATACAGTACAATCCAGAGTAATACAATACAGTCCAGTGCGGCACGCCAAACGCACCCTTAGTTTCCATTTGAAAGTTAACGAAATTATAGCAAGTTGATGATTTTTTCCTTGAAACTCAATTTAAAGGAAAGAGAAATTATCATTTGTATATCCTTAAATTGTCATATTATTACTTTTATACCCTTAAACTATCACTTGTATCCCTTATTTCCATATGAAAAGACCAGATTACCCCTAGGCATCATCACATTTAAATGGCAACTAACGGTTTAGTGGACGGCTAATATATTTTGTCAACTTAAGATGGACGACTGATACACCCTGAAAGTATTGTAGTATGTTTAATAATAGAGTGAATTAAAGGTATACAAGTGATAATTTCCCTTTTGAATAATTATAATTTTTTTCATTTTGAGGGAGACTTAATTGTAGTTAGTAGTTACTGGAGTTTTTGAAATATTTAATACAAACTTATTGAAAAAGTAATTACGAGCCGTGAGTAAAGTTTACACAAAGTAAGGGGAAAAATTTGCTTCAAAAGAGCATGGAAACTTTCTCCTTTCTTGCAATTACTCATAAATTGTTGGATTAGATTTATGAAACCTGTTGTTGAAAGTGAGCCCATCTTTGAGTCATTTCTTTCAATTAAGCATGGAAGATTCACATGACAGGTTTCAGCAAGGGCAGAGGCAACTTTTGAGTCATTTAAAAGAATTTCAGAAAGGAATTTCAAGAGCTGGACTCCCCACCGCACACTCAAGGGTAGTTCAAAATAAATGCATATGCAGCTACAAATTCGGAGCTATTGTTTTAGAGACCACTGGAAATACTGTGGCTGTTGCCGTAGGTGACACGCTAATTTCTTTGGAGATGTGGAGTACTCAGAAACCGAAGCTGTTCAATTCGGTTAACAAATGACATTTGAAGTTGGATTGTGTGATTGCAAACATTCAGAATTTCATTCAAGAATACAGTAATGCTGCTCTTTCCAAGCAATTGTTTCCAATGTGTTTGCAGAGACTAGTAACCTGGTTATTGTTGACATAGAAATCTGGTCAACTGGAGAAATAAATAAGTGGGGGCAAAATAATAAAAGCGACACAAAATTCAACTTGGTTTAGTTCTTGGCCTACATCTACAGGGAGGAATTAAATTCTTTCACCGTTAAAAACGAATAAATTTTTCCTGTTACAAGATCCTAAATTAAATTATTAAATTTACTCCATACACCCACTATAAACCCTAAAGTTCAATATCTAATCTGAACCCTTTGCTTCCATCAAATTTTTTCACTTTTTATCAGTGAATTACAATGTGTAAATCTATAACCTTGAAAGGATTGTGTTTATTGATCTTCTAGCACATGAATTTAACAATTCATTATCAATCAACATAAAAAGCGAAGAAGTTGGGTGGCCACTGAAGATTCATGTATCCACGATTGCTGAAACAAGGTGATGGAGTGTGACCGGAAGTGGTTGTATGGGAAATACAAAAATAAGATTAGGTTGAAAGTATTTGTTTAAATTCCAACAAGATGATGATATTGGATTTTTAGTATATTACTGATAAACCAAAAATGAGTTATTTCTACTGTGTGGATGAAAAAAGTTACTGATTAAAAAAATAGCTTGATGCTTGATAAACTGTGCTACTACGGTTGATGTGAGTTTGAAAAGCAGAGTGAATGTATTTAGTGGATTTTATTACGAAAGCAATGTTTAATTATATAATAATCAAAATAAACATAAGTTTTAATTGCCTTTTATTTTTTAGAGTATGCTTAATAAATTGTTTAGATATGCCTTTTTTAATTTTAAAACTCGTAAAATTACATAGTAATGGTTAGTTTTCATGTGAAATTATTTATAGTTCAAAAAAAATTTACATTATCATATGCAAGTCTTATTGATTCTTATAAAAATAAAAACAAAAATAAAATACAAAATATATGAACTTATTGAATCAAAGTTTTGATACTGGAGAGAAAATATATTAATTGTAGCAGTAATATAATATCAATGGTTTATAAATAAAAAATAAAAAAAAAAGACATAGCAGCCTTTTTGTTAATATATTAAGCTTATAAATGATGTTAGAGTCAATTTCATAATCGTGTAGGGTTCGTAAAGTAAAACCACAAAATCAAAATAATTAAGGTGGTTTTATTAAGAAAGGGGGTGATAAGAAGTTGAAAAAGCTCATCAACAAATAAAACAATGTCATTTATGTTGTAAATGTTTGAATTCATATTTTGGCGTGGAATCCCAAATTGAAAAATTAACAACCCCTCTCCCTTTGATTAGCCTATAAATATGTGTATTATGTGTTAATGTATGTAAGTTGAGAAATTAATGAAAATATAAGAACTTATAATATAATTGTTATAAGCTCATTGTGAGGTACTTGTATCAAGTATCTACATTAGTACAAAATTTTATGTACTGGGTAGCGTAAATAAGGTACGTTAGTCTATCCCATCTATTCATTTATTTTATAACAATTTAAAACTTTGATGGGAACCATTTCAAAGAGAAAATGAGTTTCAAAGTTTCTCCTTTTTAAAAAAAAAAACAAAAGGTGTAAAAAATTACTGCTTGAGAATTTATCGAAACTTGATTGTTGAACGCAGTTGAGCAATACTAGATATAGTTTTAAGGCCATGTTTGGTGGGGGGTAAAAGAGTGGGGAGAGGAAAAGAATTTGATTTCTTTTCCACTTTCCACTGATTGGTTGCACTAAATTTAATGGAATTCAATTTCCATTGAAGTTCAACTTCAATCAAGTTGAGGAATTTATATTCCTTATCAACGAGTAAGGCAAATTCCTCATCTATTGAAATGTAAAAATTCCAATATTGTCCTCTAAATAAAATTAATTTAAAATAAGTTAAAGTGTAAATAATTTATATTTATTTTCTTAAATTGATAGAATAAGATTATTTGCAAAAAGGAAAAGCAACAAAGTGGCTCACCGGACAGTTGCCGGAGTTCGACGGACAATGGTGGTTAGAAGTGGCGGCGGCAGCAGTCAACTGTTGTAAATTTTTTAAATAAAATTCTCTATTTAACTAGATAATTTCAATTGGCTAATACATTATTTGTACTCAACAATCATATATGTATAGAAACTAATTTGAATATATAATTAGTTACGAAATGTTGGTTATTTTGATTATAAAATAATAATGAATTAAATAAAAATTATAATATAAAATTATATGTTTTGTTATTAATTTATTTTCTAGATTAAATTAATTCATAGTTTAATTATTTTTTATATTTACAAATAATATTAACATTTTAACACTAAAGTCTAATGGTTACACTTGTTCAAATAAAAAATATATAATTTCTTTTCCTTTCAAACTTAATGTGAAACCAAATAATAGAAATTGATTTTGGCTCTCTTACATCACCTCTCCACTCTTCTTCTTTCTTTTCCTCTCCTCTCCTCCCCTTTCTTAAAATCAAACACCACCTAAGTTTTAATGTACGTACGTGACGGAGTGGCGTAGCGGAAGCGAAATTGATAGGATAGGAAAACACTAGATATCGCTCTAGTACGGACCAAGCCAACGTGATTAGCTTACGCTCTAATTGAAGCGTGATTACATTCTTACTACCCCCGTCGATTGTTGCTATTAAATATATAGTCAAAAATTGATTGAATTTTGAGCTCTTTTATGTTTCTTTATGTATCAAAACTACTAAATTAAGAAGACTCTAAAGGGATGTCTCAACACTTAGTGCTCTAAGACCAACTGGTCTGGGAAACACTGGCCCAAAGCTCGCTACATGGGTGACCAATATGTTATTTGCTTATTTATTATAAATAATCCGAGTAAGTAAGTCCGTAGGGGTGTCCCAACACCTAGTACCCTAAGGCTAACTGGTCAGGGAGTCGCTAGCCCAAAGTTCAATACATGGATTAATTATGCATTATTTTAAATTGTGTGAATAATCTACTACTTATAAAAATAGTATCTCTAATGAATCTTAGAAACAAGAGTGTTGTTTTCTTTTCATGAAGCCCCATAAGTATTGTGTTAGTTTCTTGAGTACAAAAGAGTGTTTGGTGATATCCTAGATAATGAGTGAATGACAATAAGTTAAAATGAATAAATTTGGGAGAATTTATTTATTTGGTAGTTTAGAGAATAAATGAACAATTATTTACTTGCATGTGAATTTTGTAAATTTTAATTTAACATAGCGCTTCTATTGCTAAGGACTAGCAATAAGCAAGTTGGGTGGTGTGATTAGTATTAAAAATTATATGTTTACTACGGGATAAAAATGTTATTTTGTGCTTATATTATTATTTACATTTGTAATTATGTAAAATATTATGAATTTCTAATTAAGATTTTAAATATTTGATATTATGTATTTTTTAGTGTTTATTAGGTAAAAACAATAATTTCACGTAATTCGAGGCTCCAAACAGATAAACAAATGTCAAATTTGGATTCTAGATGTCAAAAAAGCTAAATCATTGTTGAAGAGGATCCGAGAGTTGTAAAATTATAATTTTTTTTACTATTTTAAGTGTGGTAATTGTAAAATTATAAGTTTTTGCCATATTAGGTATGACGATTACTTGTGTAATAATTAGGTGTGATTGATTGGATTGGGTTAGGTTTATGTTTGGACTAGTGGGTCAATTATATTTGATTAGTGGGACAAATGTAAGGTCGTGATTAATTAGGTTTTAATTAAGTGTGTGTTGTAGATTAATTATGGATTAGTATAAATTGAGAGGGGGGAAGCACATCTATACACACTTTCTTCATTTCTTTCTCCCCAAACTCTTCTTATCATCTTTGTTTATAATAGTTAGTAAATTCATTTCTTAAATAAATTTAGTTTTATTTCTAATTTTTAATTATATATAATTTAATATTAATAATTACACACTTTCTTCATTTCTTTCTCCCCCAATTCTTCTTCTCATCTCCCTTTGTAATATTTAGTAAATTAATTTCATAAATAAATTTAGTTTTATTTCCATTTTTATTTTTTTATTTCTTTAATTATGTTTAATTTAATTTCAGTTATTGTTTTTATTTCAATTATGTCTAGCTAAATAATAATATTTAGGGTAATGTGAAACTCTTAGTTGGAAAATATGATTTAATCAAATTCTATTTTTAATTATATAAATTAATTATTTTCTAATTAATATATCCATATTTTATATTTTGAAATTTTCATATATTGTAGACAAACAAAGGAGTTTGGCACAGTAAATTCTTAATATCTTAGTATAAAGTATGGTAAAATGGTATTTTGACTTATTGTAGAGAAGTTAAATTTTGGCATAAGTACTAAATCCATAATAAAATTAATAGGAAAATAATTATAATTTATACAATTAATATTTTTGGCAGTAAAAAAAATAAAAAAGAAAAAGAGTTTATTAAATTATATTTACTGTTAAGAGTGGATCCATAGCCCTAACTAATTCAAATTCATAATTTCACTTAAATCAAATTACATATATATTAATTTTATTTTCAATTTTTAGATAAATTAAAATAAACAAATTAAATCTTTTTCCCGTGGATCGATCCCGGATTCACCGATAAAGATGGTCAACGGGCCGGGTGGCACATGTTTGTACAGTACGGCACGACACAAGCACGTTTCAATGGGGCACGCAACACGGCACGACACGCAGGTGGGCTGGGCCAGGCTAAAAAATTTAGTCACCTGGGCCTTAAAAGCACAGCACGATTAGAGATTGGCTAAAGCACGGCAAGTGAAAAGCACGCAATAAGCACGTTTCATTTTTTAATGAAAATAAATTTCAATTTAATGATTTTACAAGTAACTTGAAATTGAATCGTTTAATGTATTTTTTGTTAGCATAAGTTTTTTAAATTCATTTAACTCTTAGTTTAAAAAAAACATTCTAATTGTTTTGTGTTTATAATTTATTAAATGAATTGCTGATATTATGATTTTAATAAATAAAATTATAAATATCATTATTTTATAATATATGTAATAATGTTATTATAAACTATGATTTATGACTCTATATAAATCTAAGTTAACAATTAAGTTAATCATTGAGAAAATTTATTGTTATTATTGTTGTCGTTAAGTATAAAAAAAATTATAATACCATAGTATCTAACTTAATAGTCAGTATTATATTCTCTTACTATTATATTATATTCACTTACTATTATTAGTTTATCATTATTAAATATGGGCTTGAGTTTCGAACTTTTGATTTTATTGAACTTGACTAAAAACACATGGATTCAAAAAAGATACATAGAATTAAAAAAATAATACGCTAATAAACTAGTACGCCTTCTTAAAAAAATAAAAAAAAAAAGGAAAAAAAGTTGTCATGCTTTTTTTCTTAGGCACGGCCCATGGCACGGCACACGTGGGCACGACACGGCAAGAGTACAAGCACGCATATGCCTTCCCATTGTCGGCTCGACCCGTTGGTCACATTTACTCACCGGGTTATATTATAACATGACACTCTTATACTTAAGAGTAAAACACTCTTGAGTCATGTCATTGATCCTCAGGTATCTCAAAAAAAAGTTCATTGAATTAACTCTACATAATTAATAGAGTCCATAGAAAAATAATTACAAAGCACAGTATTAACAAGTTTGTTTTATCATAAAGCATGGTGAAAATACATCTTCACTGCAGCTAGAGAAAGCATGGGAAAATATTGAGATAAGCTGCGAGGCCTCCTATTTCTATGCAATTATTTTTGTTCAGAACATCAAATTTCATGTAACCGTCGTGGCAACGATTTTCAATCCCAAAAAAATTAGAAAGATCAAGCACCACGAAACTTATTTTTATTACTGTAAATATAAAAAAATCTTCCATCTATTCCTTCTCTTCTTTCAACTAATTCAGCTGGATAAAACCCGTAAGACTACAACTGAAGTTAATATCGGGCAATTCCATGTCTAAAAACTAATTTTTGATCCTTTATCATCATTGTGCTCGACCTCAACAGTACAAGGTTTACACAATAAAAATGTTCAAATATGAAAATGCCAGCAAACCTCTGACAGGGACAACACTTCTGACGGCACAAATGGCAGCATCATCACTAATATCAAGAAAGCAACATTGTCACAAACATCCACTAAGTCAAATGATTTTTTAACTCTTTTATCGGTTTAAAATCATCTTTTTCAATCTAGAATTAGTAAATCCAAATTTGTATATACTTGGGCATTTTTTGAAATTTCACAATGAGGAGCAAGAAAACATCCAAGAGGCAAAGGGAACCCTATGATGACATTCCAGAGTTCAGTTCCACTCACTTCTCAAGCCCGCCTTTATGGAAACGCTACTATGACCATTTTATGTCAAGGTTGGTTATTCAAACTTTTTATGCCACCCTTGATAAGTTAGAAAATTTATCAATTTGTAACAAAACCTTTAAGTCTTTACTTGTGGAAATGGGTTGGAAAAATGTTTTAGTTCTTAGGGAACCGGTTTATCCAAATTTGGTGTGGGTGTTCTATTCTAATATGCTTGTTTCTTCGAACACTACAAATAGGATTGTTAAGAATGTTGCTGGTATTCCTATTGAATTTGATGTGGAGGATTTGAACATGATACTTGGGACTAAGAATGAGGGGTTCCATGTATATTCATCTAGACACATAGGATTGAACAACCTGGTACTCTATTGTCGATGCTATTAAGAACATTTGTGGGAGATTAGATTTATCAGAAGCATTATACAATTCTTCCTTGAAATCCCAAGCTTTACCCTTTCAAGTTCGTGTCCTATATAGTATCCTTCAGCATATAATTAGTCATCGAAAAAGACATGGGGATGAGGTTACGCATCTAGATGTTGCCTTACTGGATAGCATCCTTGTGGGTAGGCCACTTAATGTGGGGTATATTATCCTTTAACACATGCTTAGCACCCCAGGAATCACAACCCGATATCTCCCTTTTGTTAGTATTATTACCCGTATCCTTAAGCATTTCTGAGTCCCTATAGCTGAACTGTCTCATGATGAACCCAAGGAGTTAGGGGATGAGGTTATTGCTAGCTTGGGGTTTGTATGGGATGTTAACTATAACCAATGGGTTAAGAATCGGAACTTTTCAAACAAACCCATAGAGATGGCTCCCACAGATCATCGCATCTTTAGTGATGTGATTCCTCCTGACCAGCTTCTTGACCTCATTGCTCTTATGCGGGGACAAGCTCTACCCTGTCCTCCTTATGCTCCTTCCCATACTTTCGATGCTCCATCTTCATCTTTAGCCGTTCCTGATGATCCAACGCAGCGGCTGATGACTGAAGTACATTCCATATCCATACAATAAAACGAACCTCATTCCCAATTTATAGCGTTTCGGGATCAATTCCACTCTGAGCAACAGCATCTTTTTGCATAGCAACAGCTGATCTTAGACAGTCAGCAGCTCATTTTTAGTGCTCTCGGGATTCAGCCACCATCAGCATCTTCATCTCTGCCTCCTCTTCAGTGACTTTTTATTTCTTCTTGATCCCCGGTTTTACGCACCGACATTCTTTACCATTTGTATTTGTTTTAGAGTTTTTGGATACTTGAAGGATCTCTAGATATTTGACTTGCTATGATTTCTTTTTATGCTCTTTGTTGCTTGATTATATATGTGGATGTTTGGATTGGTGATTTTCTATGCATCTTGATTTTTGAATCTAGTGGGAGATAATTCTTTCATAATGAAGAAGTGGTTTTTTTATGATAAAATGGGAGAAGATTGTGACATGTATTTTGAAATTGTGATATATATATATATATATATATATATTGAAGTATCACATTATTTTGGGATGACATTGTTTTGGCCATATTTTTCAGCTCATGAATTTTGAAATAGCTTGTAGTGTATTTGGTATTTTCTAAAGTACTTAGAGGGAGTTTATAAATTCGGATCATATACTCAGGGGGAGTTCTTTGAAATGTTTATTCTTTTTAAGTCATGTATGCCATATATTCAAAGGGAGTAGAAATGTCAAAATACATGTTTTGTCATCATCAAAAAGAGGGAGATTGTTAGCTTAAACGGCTATATAATCTTTGATTTTAATGATAGCAAACCACATGTAAAAAGGGCAATATGGTCAAATTATTTTTCATCATTTCACATGTTTTTTAAAGGCAAATTTTATTGAAGTGAAATCAAGCTCAAGACAATCATGGACAATGGCACAATGGAAGACGAACTATAAAGGGTACTAGCTCGTGTCATTCAACTTTGTAAAGCTAGTATAATTTACGTTCTGTATGATTTAGCACAATTAAAAGCTCAAGACATCCTCTATGATTTTGATAAATAATCACTTTTATAAACCAAATTGATTTTATAATTACAAGACAAATGATTTTATCAAAATGGGTGATCTTAAATATTTGTGGACTATACCAAAAAGATTTGAATTTTGAAATCAATAAGTGCTGCTTTTGAAACTCTGAAAATGGACCTTTTAGAAAGTACGTTAAAATATTTGGGCCATAGTATAATTTTAGAAAAGAGTTTGGGGAAGATTTTTAATTTTATAAAATGGTTATACAAAAACAAAGAGTTAGCAGCTAGCAGGCTGCTTTAACCAACTAACCGCCTATGCCTAGATTTTTAAAAATCCATTCCAGAGAGTTAGCGGCTACCCAACAACTTCCAAATGGCTAACCGTCTGTGCCTAGATTTTTGAAAATCCATTCCAAAGAGTTAGCGGCTAGCCGGTTGATTCTAAGTTGTTAATCGCCTGTGCCTAAAATTTTAAAATTCTCTCTAACGATCACTTGAGCAACTAACCGGTTATTTGTCAAAAATATTTCTAACTGCTAATTTGAAAGATTGAACTATAAAAACTCAAACCAAACTCGTTTTTAACAATCTCTTGAATTTCCATTGAGCTAAACTAGTGCATACTACTCATCTTGAGCTTTCAATATGCTAATCTACATATATTAAGTTATCTTTGAGCTATCATTTCTTCATTCACTATATAAGAGAGTATTTGTTGTAATTATTAAATCCATTATCAAATTTGTATGGCTGTAAGAAGGGTTGGGCATCAGATTGGATTTGAATCAATCCAATCTTATCCGATCCAATCTAAATACATTCATATCGGATTCGGATTAACATCCAAATCCAATCGGATAGAAAGTTTGCAATCCGATTGGATTTGATTCGGATTAGATCGGATTCGGATCAATCCAATCAGATTACACTTATATATATATATAAGGAAAAAAAATTAAAAGCAAACCTTATCTACCCTAAATCCTAAATCAGAAATGAATTGCAGCCACCCACGAATCCACAAATCCAACCGTCAACTTTCACGCTCGCCGGCCAGCTGCCTGCCGACGATGCCCCTTCCGAATGCTGATGAATTCCCATGCGACAGCAACCAATCAAGGAAGACAGCAAGTACTGCCTCTTAAGATCAAGAAAATGCTATTGGCTCTCTCATACTCCTCTCGTCTTCTTCTTTAACATGTGAGTTAGCTAACAGATTATTTAATCTCATTGCAACTATTGATAAAATCAACAAACAAAGCCTAGAATTGCTTTCTTTTTTGCATATATAGGAAGTCAAATAGGCCTCCCTTAACCTTTGCTTTCCTCTACAAAGTCGTCTCCCCTGAACTTTACTTTCCTCTATAAAGCTTTTCTACTTAGCCTTATTCGATATGTATTTTCAATTTCGCATATCAAAAGTGGGAATTTGCTTTCTTTTAATTGAGAGGAATAATTTGGTGGTATGGATTACTTTGATGCACAACTTTATATTCACTGGGGGTCAGTTACAGCTCTCCTACTTTTGCTTCTACTACAAATAACTTAATTGTATCATTCACTTTCCTGCTTGTTGTCTCCTGTCATCTTTAGTTCTTCTTCTGTGTTTTTTCCCCCGTACATTTTAAGAGTTGGTACTAAGCATTTGCATTATATTGTTTAACTAGTTGTTTCATTTACATATTCATTAGAACCGAATTTAATCCAAAATTATCAATCTATTTGAATCTGAAATATTCATTCGATCCGAACTTAATCGGATCGGATCGGATTTAAGGTTCAAATTACATTTGGATGTTTTTTTTCTCAATCTGAAATCCGATCGGATTGATCTGAATCCACTTTTCCCCACCCTTAACTGCAAGTGTAGAAAACACTTGGGGAAAGGTGTGTGTAAGTGAGACACCACTTGTAAAGGTTCATTGACACCTTAGAAGTCAATTGTAAGAACTTGAGACCTTGGGAGGCTTGGATAGTGAAATCCTCAAGTGTAGTTTGCTTGGAGGTGTGGACGTAGGCGGATTTGCCGAACCAAGTAAAAATTCTTGTGTTTGTTTCTCTCTTCCCTACTCTTTTTAAGTTCGTGCTTTGTTAATTAATTGTTATTCATTTTGCTTGAGCATTTATTTAAATTGTATTGTCCTTATTAAAAATTTTAACTACCCAATTCACCCCCCCCCCCTCTTGGGTTGCGTAGCTAGAATTTAACAAGTCTTGATTTCATATTTCATGTCATTATTTTGAAAGGAAAAGTACACTCAGGCCCTCAATATTTGCTTAAATAATTCAATAGACCCGTTTTGATTTTAGAAATGATTACATAGACCATTATTTGACTATTTTACATTTAATTATAATAAGAACTTATGTAATAAATAAAAATTTAATATTAAATTAAATGCAATAACAAAATAACTAAATTATTTTGAATTCTAAACTATTATCAATTTGTCTAAAATATTTTATGAATACTAAAATCCATTAACCCAATGATTGACTCTAAAATTTATACTAAATGATGATATAATATTAAAATAATTAAAATAATATATATATTATAAATTAATTTGATATTAAATAAATTTATTTTAATATTATTAATCTGCCAAAAGATTTTACCGATGTCAAAGTTTGTTAACAAAAAGATGAATTTAAATATTTATAATAACAAAAAATTTTAAATAAACACAATAAATAAAATAAAATAATTTTTAGATTACTTTGAATGTTAAATACATTTTTTTTATATTATTAATTTTTAACCATATTTTATTAATATTAAAACATATTTGAGATTAATAATATTCAAAAGATTTTATCTAATATAAAAATAATTATAAAATATAGCTTATTTTATTTATAAAATTTTGTATTAGTATTAATTTGTATTTTTATCCGTGTTTAAAATTGGATTGTTATAATCAAATGATGTAATAATGATTGAAATGGATCTATGTTACTAATTATGCAGCCAAGGAGATATGCGTGATTATTTGAAAGAACCATGGGGTCGGCTAAATTTTCCCTTGTTTTGAATGTAGTAAAATAAAATTAAAAGTCTTTCACCAAAAGCACTTAAGTTTGGTGTCCTGCTAGATAAATATATCCACGAACCACAAATTTTGACAAACCAATTCCTTCAGATATCAACTACTATTTACAGATAAAAATTTACTATTTACTATTTACCATAGGAATGTCTTTGCTCTTTTTCATGTTGTACTTTCTGTCGTTGTAATTTGGTTTGGCTTGCTGGTTGTTTCTGTAATAGCTTCAAGAGTTGCCGGGAATGAGACAGACCAACTAGCCTTGCTTGAATTCAAGTCCAAGATCACTGATGATCCTTTTGGTGTTTTAGGCTCGTGGAATGAATCCATCCACTTTTGGCAGTGGCATAGTGTTACATGTAGTCATAGACACCAGAGAGTCACAATCTCGGACTTGCGCACCCTTAAAATTGCAGGCTCTATATCATCTCACATTGGGGATTTGAGCTTTCTCAAAGTACTAAATCTCCCAAACAATAGCTTCGCCCATGAAATTCCTTTAGAAATTGGGCGTTTGCGGAAATTGGAAGCACTGGCTCTCACCGACAACTCAATCGGTGGGAAAATTCCTGCTAATATATCCAGTTGCTCAAACCTTATTGGTATCTATTTATCCCGCAATCAGCTGGTGGGAAAAATTCCTTCAGAATTTGGCTCCTTGTCAAAGATTAAAGTTCTGGCTTTAGGAGACCACAAACTCACAAGAAGCATACCGTCTTCTCTGGGAAACATATCATCCATGGATACCCTTCGGTTGACCAATAATAATTTGACTGGGAGTATTCCAGATGCCTTAAGCCGTTTGAAGAATCTTGTGTTTCTTGGGCTGGGTGGAAACATGTTATCTGGTACTATTCCTTTGTCAATCTTCAATATCTCTTTCATCACAACTTTTGATGTGAGAACCAACCAAATTATGGGGACTATTCTTTTGGATATTGGCTTTACTCTCCCAAATCTCCGAGCATTCAGCATTTCAACAAACCAAATTACTGGTGCAATTCCACCGTCTATCTCCAATGCCTCCAAGTTAGAATTATTCCAAGCGAATGGAAATAATCTAACAGGGAAAGTGCCTTATTTAGAAAAGCTGCAAAAGCTGTATTGGTTTGTACTCACACTTCCAGCAATCTTGGAAGTGAGGAACATAATGATTTTAAATTCCTCTGCTCTTTGACTAATGCAACTACATTAAAGCAGCTGAATATAAATATCAACAATTTTGGAGGGTTACCAACGACATGCATTGCCAACTTCTCAACCACTCTGGAATTTTTGGTCCTTGACAGCAATAGAATATTTGGAAGCATTCCAACTGGGATTGGGAAGTTTGTTAACTTGCAGAAACTAGTGATGTGGAACAACCAATTATCAGGTACCATCCCCTCTGCCATTGGAGATCTTCGAAATTTAGGTTCATTGTCCATAAGTGGAAACAGATTTTCCGAAAATATCCCTGTTTCTATTGGAAATATGAAAATGCATGTTAACCCAACTACATTTGAATGACAATTTTCTACAGAGTAGGATCCTCTCTTAGTGTTTTTCTATCCTAGTCTCTCTTAATCTTTTAAATCTAGTGAAAAAAAATGGTTTAATGTGAATAAATGGCTTGATTATTCAATTTTTAGCCACTTATTTCACACTATGAGAGACTAGGATAGAAAAACACTATGAGAGGATCCTAATCCATTTTCTACTGTGGCACCGTCCCCTCAAGCCTAGGCAAGTGCGAGAGATTGGCAGAGATTGATCCTTCTAATAATAATCTTAGTGGCACCATACATAGTCAACTCATTAGTCTCTCTTCTTTATCACTATTATTGACTTGTCTGGAAACCGATTGGCTGGTTCTCTTCCCATAGAAGTTGGAAATCTTATAAATCTTGAAGTATTAGATGTGTTTATGGGAACTTGTTATCAGGTAATATACCTAGTAGTCTTGGTGAAAACTTATTCCATGGTCTTATTCCTTCATCTTTTAGTTCTTTAAGAGAACTTAGGCTTGTCTAAAAATAATCTTTCAGGGGGAATTCCTGATTTTTTGTCAAGCTTTGAATTTTTACAGTATTTAAATCTATCTTACAATGACATCAAAGGCGTGGTACCAACAGAAGGAGTCTTTAAGTGCTACTTTGCTTATCGGAAACAATAAGCTCTATGGTGGCATACCTGATTTCAGCTTCCAACATGTGGTTCCAACAAATCTAAACAGAGGAGATTGAAATTAGTAATTGTTATAGTTTCTGGGCTTGTAGGTCTTTCTTTTGTTCTATCTTCTCTATTTCTTTATTTGGTGAGGAATCGAAAAGAGAAACCAAATCCAAGCAGTTCAATGAATTCCTTCCTAAACTTGTCATACCAAATTCTCTACAATGCTACTAATAGATTTTCTTCAACAAATCTGATTCGTGTAGGCAGCATTGGGTCTGTTTATTAAGGATTTCTTGATGAGGTTAGAACAATCATTGCAATAAAGGTGTTTAACCTACTTCATCGTGGAGTTTCTAAAAGTTTCATAGCTAAATGCATGACATTGAGGAATATTAGGCAACGAAATCTTGTCAAGGTCTTTACAGCCTGTTCAGGAGTGGATTATCAAGGTAATGACTTCAAGACCCCTGTATATGAGTTCATGCCTAATGGAAGCCCAAGGTAATGACTTCAAGGCCCTTGTATATGAGTTCATGTTGGAAATTTTCAAAATAAATGGTGTCTTATTGTAGAGGCATGTCCAATAAATAGTGTCTTATTGTAGATACATGTCCAATATGGTGTCTTAATGTAAAGACATGTTCAATTATTTGTGCCTTATAGAAGAGTACCTTTTCACTTAAAGACATATCCATTCATGGTGAGGTACCTTTTCCCTTAAAGACGTATCCATTCATGGTGACATTTCATTTGAAAATGCATCATTTCATGGTGACTTTTCATTTGAAATGGTGATGGTTCAGTTTAGACCATTAATTTAAATTTAAATCTTGATCTAATGGTCATGAATGAAGGGGTATCATGAAAGATGACAACCCAAATGAAATGGCACAAGTATATCTATAAATAGAGGCTACATTTAGGCTACTAAGACATGAAATTAATGATCCCACACCACTCTGTTCTCACCCTTCTTTCCAAAAAATTAATTTTGTTATAAAACCATCAATTTTTGTGCATTAAATATCCAATATATTGTTTACTACAGGAACAATATATTGATTCTTGGCAGGCTTGCAACATTCAAGAGTATTCGAGTTTGCTTTCATCAATGCACAACGCAGGCAAACAAACAAGTGCTTCATTGTATTCTGGAGGTGTATTTGCTTAACTCATGTGCATTACTGAATTGGTGGGGCAAATAACGTCTTAAGGAAAGCGACATTCATAACGTGCCTTGAAGTACAAATTATTTTTCTGCAGTTATCATTACTATTTTCTTTTTACACATAGAGTTGTAAACACATTACTTATATTATAAAGTTCCACCATTGTTGCTGCAATTCTCTACATTTTTCATTTCCCATAAGAATATATCCCAACAATCTTAAGACATTATTTCTACAACAATAGCACCAAGTTCATCTCTTCGACAATTCGCAGCAGATTTTGTCAAATTAGAGAGATTTGATGGTGGCAACTTTATACGTTGGCAGAAAAAGTTGTATTTCTTATTGACAACCCTTAATGTGGTCTATGTTCTCACAACACCAAAGCCTCAAAAACGTAAGGATGAGACATTAGCAGAAACTAGAGCACGACAGAAGTGGGAGCAAGATGACTATGTGTGTAAGGGACATATTTGCAATGCTATGTCTGATACTTTGTTTGATCAATACCACAACAAACCCACAGTAAAAGAAATATGGGACTCATTGGAGGCTAAGTACATGATGGAAGATACAACAAGTAAGAAATTCTTGGCTTCTAAATTTTTTAATTATAAAATGGTAGATAATAGACTTGTGGTTGAACAATATAATGAGATTTTGCATATTCTTGATCAATTCAATCAACACAACATGAAAATGGATGAGTCTATTATTGTTTTTTCAATTATTAATAAAATTCCTCCCTCTTGGAAAGACTACAAGAAAAGTCTTAAACATAGCAAAAAGGAAATTAGCTTGGAATGTTTAGGCCAAAGTCTTCATATTGAAAAGGAACTCAAGCTTAATAGTCTTGAGGAGCACAGCTGCTCCATCCTCTAAAATTAATGTTGTGGAGGAGGGGAAGGAGTTTAAACATTCTAATCACCCTAAGAACAATCAAAAGAGAAAGTTTGATTCCAAAGAGAATCAAAACAATAAGAAGAAAAAGAAGGGTACATGCTACCATTGCAGAAAGCCTGGCCATTTCAAAAGAGATTGTCGACTTCTTAAGAAACAAAAAGAAGGTTCGAACACAAATTTTATGGCCATGATAGCCGAGATCAATGTTCTCGAAGATGAAAATGCATGGTGGATGGATTTTGGTGCAACCAAGCATGTGTGTAAGGATCGTAGCCTTTTCACATCTTACAAAGCAATGGATGTTCGAAGTGTTCTTTAAATGGGAAACTCCTCCACTGCAACAATTCAAGGAAAAGGCAAAGTGCAACTAGAGCTTACTTCTGGAAGAACACTAACTCTTACTGATGTTTATCATGTACTAGAAGTTAGGAAAAATCTTGTATCTCGTAGTCTTCTTAATAAGTTTGGTTTCAAACTTGTATTTGAGTCAAATAAATTTTTACTGTCTAAGGGTGGTACCTTTGTTGGGAAAGGATATATGTATGAGGGAATGTTTAAACTCAATATTAATAAAAAGAATGTTTCTTCTGCTTACATGATTGACTCATTATCTTTGTGGCATAATCGTTTATGATATGTGAATATTAAAAGATTGCAAGATATGGCTAATTTAGAATTAATTCCTAAACATGAAAGTGATATGCATGAAAAATTTAAAGTGTGTGCACAGACTAAAATCACAAGAACCCATTTTCCAAAAATTAAAAAAAAATCATCTTCTTTGTTGCATTTAATTCATAGTGATGTATGTGATATGCATAGTAATCCTATTAAAGGAGGTAAAAAATGTTTTGTTACTTTCATTGATGATTTTTTAAAATATTGCTATGTATATTTATTACATTCTAAAGATCAAGTTTTAGATAAATTTAAAATTTATAAAAATGAAGTTGAGAATTTGTGACATTAAAATTAAATGCCTTAGAAGTGATAAAGGAGGTGAATATTCATTTCCTAAATTTTGTGAATCTGTTCGCATTGTGCATGAAACTAGCATTACATATACACCACAACAAAATGGTGTAGCTGAAAGGAAAAATAGGACACTAATGGAATTGGTCAATGCTATGCTTTTTAATTCTGGGCTTGGTAAAGGTTTTTGGGGTGAAGCACTTTTGACTGTATGTCATGTTTTGAATAGAGTACCCAATAAGAAAACAAAAGAGACCCCTTATGAATTATGAAAAAAGAGAAAGCCCAATCTTTCTTATCTAAGAGTTTGGGGTTGTCGAGCCATTGTAAGACTACCTGAACCTAAGATAAAGAAATTAGGAGAAAGGGGTATTGAATGCATATTTTTGGGATATGCTGAACATAGTAAAGCTTATAGGTTTCTTGTAACAGAACCTAATAGCTTTGTCGAGATCAATACTATAGTAGAATCTAGAGATGTCATATTCTATGAAAATAGATTTTTCACTATACCAAAAAGTATTGATTCTCAAAAGGTTGATAAACCAATAGAAATGGTCAAAAGCGTGATTATAATGATGAGCAAAATCAATTGAGAAGGAGCAAAATCAATTGAGAAGGAGCAAAAGAATAAAGACTAAAAAATCGTTTGGACAAGATTTTATAGTCTATTTCGTAGAAGGGACAAGGGACTCACAATCTAAACAGACCATGATCACATCTAATATAGATTATGATCCCCTCACCTATGATGAGGCAATGAAGTCTCAAGATGCTGCCTTCTGGAAATAGGCCATTAATGACGAAATGGACTCTATTATGGGTAATAAGACTTGGAAATTAGTTGATTTACCACCTGGCTCTAATCCTATAGATTGTAAATAGATCATCAAAAATAAAAAGAAAGTTGATGGAACTATTGAAAGGTTTAAAGCAAGACTAGTAGCAAAAGGCTTTACACAAAAAGAAGGCCTTGATTATTTTGATACACATGCACCTGTTGCAAAAATTACTACTATTAGAGTCTTGATTGCTTTGGCTTCAATTTATCACTTTGAAATTCATCAAATGGATGTAAAAACAGCTTTTCTAAATGGAGAATTAGATGAAGAAATTTACATGAAACAACCAGAAGGGTTTGTTATGCCAGGACAAGAACACAAAGTTTGTAAACTGGTCAAATCTTTATATGGCCTTAAACAAGCTCCAAAGCAATGGCATGAAAAGTTTGATAAAGTGATTGTTTCTAATGGATTTAAAATTCATAAATCTGATAAATGTGTATATAGAAGATTCAGTGGAAATAGAGGTGTGATTATTTGTTTATATGTAGATGACATGTTAATTTTTGGAATTGATAGTGAGAGCATTGAACTCACTAAATCATTGTTGTCATCTAATTTTGATATCAAAGACATGGGGCTTGCTAATGTGATTTTGGGAATTAAAAATATCAAAAATGATAATGGCCTAGTATTGACCCAATCACATTTTATTGAGATAATTTTAAAGAAGTTTAATTATTATGATTGTAAGCCTGTGTCAACACCTTTTGATTCAAACATAAGACTGTACCCTAACACTGGAAGAGCAGTATCCCAATTAGAATATGCTCATGTTCTTGGTTGTCTTATGTTTGCTATGACTTGTACTAAGCCGGACATTGCTTTCGCTGTTGGAAGGCTGAGTAGATATACTAACAATCCAAGCCAAGCACATTGGCAAGCAGTGTATAGAATTATAAAATATTTAAAACAAACGATAGATTATGGTATATACTACACTGGATATCCTATGAGAATCCTTCCAAAACTATAGGATCTATTGGATTACTGATCGAGATGATATAGTTTTGGAAGGATTCTCATATTCTAGTTGGATTACTGATCGAGATGATCATACATCCACAAGTGGTTGGATATTTACTCTTGGTGGAGGTGCTATTTCATAGGGCTCGAAGAAGCAAACTTGTATAGCAGATTCTACCATGGCTGCAGACTTTGTAGCTTTGGCTTCTTGTAGCAAGGAAGCTGAGTGGTTACGGAATTTGCTTATAGAAATTCCTATTTGGTCTAAACCAATGCCTCCTGTGTCCATTCACTATGATAGTGAGGCAACATTGTCATGGGCATATAGCCAAATCTATAATGGAATGTCTAGGCATATTGGTTTAAGACATAGTTATGTGAGACAATTGATTATGGATAAAGTAATCACAATTGACTTTGTGAGATCATGCCAAAATTTGGCGGACCCCTTAACTAAAGGCCTTGCAAGGGACATTGTGTTAAAAACTTCTAAGGGGATGGGACTAAAGCCAGCATCATCTTATCACCAACGATGGAAACTCAACCCAACACTTGAAACATCAAGATCTTGGGTTCAATGAGCAAAAGTACATCATATGTTGTGATAGCAAGCACTATAATATTTTGAGATGTGTCCCAAAGGTGAGTGCTTGATACTTGTAACATATGGGAAAGGTTGAGCTACTTAGCTTTTAATAGACTTATAAATGTTTTAGTTACAAGGACATTCTAGATAAGTCTACCTATGTGAGTGTAGGAGGTGGCGCCACTTCCTATGTAACTTGGCTGGTTACTAAAGCGCTCATGAAAACAAGATATAGACACATGGCCAATCCACGTGTCAGCTAAAGAATACTTGAGAATTTGAAAACTTTTGTGTGAGATATATCCGGTTAGTCGAATAAGGTCGCTGGTTCAAAGCTTGTCTACCATGCCACCTTGATTAACTTTGATGCGTTGTCACTAAGTGAAGGTTCAAGTCCAAAAGACACCTTCATTTATGCAAACGTTTTCCAAGCCTGTGCGAGATAATTTTCAAAATTTATTTATTTTGAAAATGGTGGGGGATTGTTGGAAATTTTCAAAATAAATGGTGTCTTATTGTAGAGACATGTCTAATAAATGGTGTCTTATTCTAAAGACATGTCCAATGTGGTGTGTTAATGTAAAGACATGTCCAATTATTTGTGTCTTATAGAAGAGATACCTTTTCACATAAAGACATATCCATTCATGGTGAGGTACTTTTTCACTTAAAGACATATCCATTCATTGTGACATTTCATTTGAAAATGCATCCTTTCATGGTGACTTTTCAATTGAAATGGTGATGGTTCAATTTAGACCATTGATTTAAATTCAAATCTTGATCTAATGGTCATGAATGAAGGGGTATCATGAAAGATGACAACTCAAATGAAAGGGCACAAGTATATCTATAAATAGAGGCTACGTTTAGGCTATTAAGACATGAAATTAATGATCCCACACCACTCTTTTCTCACCCTTCTTTCCTAAAACGAATTTTGTTATAAAACCATCAATTTTTGTGCATCAAATATCCAATATATTGTTTAATGAAAGAACATTATATTTATTCTTTGTGAGCTTGCAACATTCAAGAGTATTCGGGTTTGCTTTCGTCAATGCTCAACACAGGCAAACAAACAAGTGCTTCATTGTATCTTGGAGACGTATTTGCTTAACTCATGTGTATCACTGAATTGGTGGGGGCAAATAACGTCTTAAGGAAAGTGACATTCATAATGTACCTTGAAATACAAATTATTTTTCTGCAGTTATTATTACTATTTTCTTTTTACACATAGAGTTGTAAACACATTACTGATATTATAAAGTTCCACCATTGTTGCTGCAATTCTCTACATTTGTCATTTCCCACAAGAATATATCCCAACAGTTCATGCCTAATGGAAGCCTAGAGGAGTGGTTGCATCCAGTCACTAAAGAAGATGAAACAAATGAAGAGACGAGGAATTTAAATTTGCTTCAGAGATTAAATATCATAATTGATGTTGCATGTGCACTGAACTATTTGCACCATGATTGTCAATCTATAACTGTTCACTGTGAACTGAAACCCAGCAATGTTCTTCTTGAGAATGAAATGACTGCACATGCAGGTGACTTCGGCTTAGCAAGATTCCTTCCACCGACTCATAATCAAACTAGCTCTATTGGTGTCAAAGGATCTATTGGATATATTGCTCCAGGTATTATTTTTACATTGATCACGATTTGGCCTCTAAGGTTCACGTGCTAAAATGCCAAAAAATAAATCTTCGATAAAAATTGTACCGTTACTTTTAAAATTAATATATCAACATTTTCTCACATTTGAGACAGTGCGTTTAATAGAGTTAGCAAATCTTTTTATACTTGCAAATATCTTTATCTTAATATTTTTCTCAAAAATCCAAAGCCATTTAAGATAAAATAATTTTTTGAAATGCAGAGTATGGCTTAGGGAGTGAGATATCAACAAATAGAGATGTTTACAGCTACGGAATACTTCTATTAGAAATTTTGACAAGGAAAAGACCCACAAACGTTATGTTTGAGGAAGACTCAAATCTTCATAACTTTGCAAGAATGGCCTTGCCCGATCATGTGATGGATATTGTGGATCCAATACTTCTTATTGATGCTGATGATTTGGCTGATGTTAAAAACAAGAGGCAGAGGCAAGCAACAATAGACCGTATAATAGAATGTATAATTTCCATGGTCAAAATTGAAGTCGCATGTTCAATGGAGTCCGCGCAAGATAGAATAAACATAACCAACGTTGTTCATGAACTACAATCAATCAAGAACATTCTTCTTGAACCAGAAAATGTGTTCAATTGGCAAAGAGTTAACTAGATCAAACAAAGTCTCCTCTAACTTTTGCCTAGGTAAGAGTAAATTTACTATGTATCGTATGAAAAGAAGGCTCAATACTTAAGTCTTATTATATCTTTACACTCTTTACGAATCTCAGGGCAACAAAGTTACAAGCTTCATCAAGCGGAAGAAAGTAAAATTTGATTTCAGACAAGGAAGCTGATCACGTACGTGAAAGGAAAAAAAAGGCATTTTCTGCAGGCACCAGAGGCTTAACATTTTATCAAATTATTTCTGTGGATTTCAGTTATATGTATACAAATCCGTTTCAAATCAATATTTTTGGATTTTTGTAGTGAGTACAACTCAACCCTTAAAAATGAATTTCCTTCGGAGAAAGGGAAAGTGGAATTACTTTGTATGGTTGGTAATCCTTTTCATCCTAATTCGATCCCTTTCCAACCAACATTAACTATAGACTTTTTATCACATGATTGGCACACCGACACACAATGCCTAGCTACACAACACTAGTTTTGAAACTGAAACAGTTTTTGCATTTAGTTTTTGTTATTATTAAAAAAATGTATTCATGTTAACCGAAGGCAACTAATTAACCACCGCACGCCATTGCACCGATCACCTTTTGCAGTCGGCGGCCACTGGAGCCAAACTCGATGACCGTTAATGTTAAATTTGGTATCTTGAAATTATCATCGCTACATTTGCAAACGATATAAATATTACTTTGCTATTGAGCTTCCTTTTACCATAAATTTACGGTTGAAATTTCAGTCGCCACAACTCACTTTCGTCTAACGGTAATGAGTTATGAGTCATACATTATTCGCCATCAAGTCAATAAGTCATGGACAATAAAATTTTAAGCTAGGCCAATGCCCAATAGCAGCCCTGACCTTGTAGACCCGGAAAAAAAATTATAATAGGTAATTATAAAGCCACAAACGCTTGTACAAAGTTAATTATTTTGTGTAAATTGTTATGACATGAATTTATTGGTTAGATAAAATATAAAATAATAAAAATAAATTTTGTGGGTCAAGAACTATTTGATTTAACCAATTGAATTATATCACATCAATTTGTAAAAAATAAATTTGTACAAGAGTTTACAACTCTATCATTACTTTACAAACTATTGTAACAATAAAATAGATTCTTTTTTATTATTTTAATTAAAACATTTTTAAAAAATTAATGTTAACAGGGGAGCATTGCGCAAGCTCCAGTTTGTGTAATGAGACATTGTTTACATTATGGTGTAATACAATATAATGTGAATAAAAAAATTTACCAAATAAGAAATTGTAATCCTGTGTAATGTAGTGTGCCAAACATACTTTAATTGTATTTAAAAACAGAAAATCTGATTATTATGTCCTTAAATCATCAGTTGATTGAATTGATGAGGAAGTGTTGACTGTTGACCAAATTAGCTTGAAACAGTTGACAGCCATGTGGCAATCTCTTCATTCTTTGCCTCTCTAAGGCTCAAAGTACGAAGGAAAAACGAGGATTTTAAAATATCTGCCACTTTTCAGAAACTGATTGCCGACACAACGACCACAAGTGAATAATACTGGGTTTGGCAACAGAGACGTATTTTTCTCAGGCAGAGTAACATCCCCGCGCCCGTAAATCTTGGACTCCTTTATAAGTATTCCATCCAACGGTTCAGATTAGAGAATTCATAACAACATAAAAGCAGAGTGGGATAACCGTAAATAAAATATGCACCGTTCGTTAGATTCCATTTACAAAGTAATTAATCTCACGGTTCAAATTAGAGGATTCAGAAAAGCTGTCAGCTAACTGTAAATTTAATGTGCACCGTCGGATCCCATTTAAATGTAATCCATTCGACGGCTGAGATGTAGGATTCACAACAACAGAAAAAGCAGTGTGAGATAACCGTAAATCTAATATGCACCATTGGATTCCATTTACATGTATTGCATCCTAACGGTTCAGATTATAGGATTCATCATTCATCACGCAGACACACTAAAAAATAAATGGTTCAGATTATAGATATATGCTTATCTATTTTCATCTATCTTTGTTTTCGATAAAATTAATGAAGTGATGTGATGACTTCTAATTGTGTTGAATTTAAAACTATTTAATTGTGAATGCTAGCTCAAAGAATCTATATAGTTTTCTTGTATTTTTATTTTTAACTTTAAATAAACCTGACGCTTTAAACTTACTGAAAGTTCATAATCCGAATTTTCAATTGAATAATGAAGGAGAAAAAAAAATAATGCCAAGATCAGAAATTGTTTATTTATTTCATTTTACTTTGAAAGATGATTTGGCCTGGTCTTTAGTCATTTGGAATAGGAAAATTATTACTCGTATATCTTTAAGATACACTTTTATCAAATGCACTACAACACTTTCAATCTGTATCAGTCGTAAACCCTAAGTTGATAAAACATGTCTGTCATCTACTAAACCTTTAGGGCATGTTTGGCACACGGGTTTGTAGTGGTCTGGACTGGATTATAAAAATAAGACCACGTTTGGCGCAAAAAAATTAAAAGGCCTATACTGGATAAAAAAACACATTCTAATACATCACTTTTCAACCCGCATCCACCCCCGTGTCTAACCTGGTCAGTACAAAATTTTTTATTTTCGTTCTTCATCAGCGGTGCTTTCTTTCTCAATCACAACACACTTTTAAAAGTTCAGCTTCTTCCCTTGACTTCGGTTCTTCCTTTCAAGATATCAACTTTTGCCTCTTACTTCCTGGTACAAATCTCGTCTCCCTTTCTTTTTTGTTATTTGAAATTTATATGGGTTTGGCTTCAATTGATAAAAAAAATAACTAGATCTATGAGTTTGATTTTAACTTACTCAATTTTATGAAGATTATGCCCCTCTCTGTTTATATATCTCTATTTATGTGTGGTTTTTGTGCAAGTCCCAGATCTAAAACCTGGGCATTTATTTGAAAACAAGTTTCTGGTGCGACAAGGTCCATGTAGCACCAACCTTGGTGCGACATGCACTAACACTGGTGTTTTTTAATCTTCTCTTTTATATGCTTACATTTAATGAGAATTAGAGATAGACATAGATTAAATAAAATGACCATTTAAGTTGGTGAAATTGATATGTTATTTATGTGTTTTTAGATATGGATAGAAGAAGAAAAGTTGTCTTATACATGTTAATGACCATGTGGCAAAGGCAAATAACATTTTTATCTGTGATGATGTATTTGTGCATATTGGAGTTGCTTCAAAAGCACAATGAAAGGAACATGAGTCATAATCGCACGTTTGAAAACCATGTTACTCGATTGCATTATTTAGATAGTATAATATGCAATAGTGACATTCAATGTGTGAATCAATTAAGAATGAATAGAAGAACATTTGGTCTGTTATGTGATTTACTTCGATCAATTGGAAAGGTAAGGACTGACGGTTTGGTGATTGTTGAAGAGCAAGTTTGTATATTCTTGCACATTCTAGCTCATCATATGAAGAATCGCACAATGGGTAGTAGGTTTATTCGATCTGGTGAAACTATAAGTAGATACTTCAACTTAGTTTTAAATGGAGTGTTACGGTTACAAGATATCTTATTCAGATCACCTGAACCTGTACCAGAATATTGCACTAATATGAGATGGAAGTATTTCAAGGTAAAATTCATCCAATTTATTTATTTAATATTTTAGAAAGAGCTTAATATTTATACAGTTTTATTTTTTTATGTATGTAGAATTGTTTGGGGGCATTAGATGGAACATTATATAAAGTGCGTATACCAGGAAAAGATAAACCAAGATATCGGACAAGAAAGGGTGAGATCGCAACAAATGTTTTGGGGATAGGTTCACGAGATATGAAATTCATCTTCGTGATGCCTGGATGGGAAGGTTCCGCTTCTGACTCTAGGATTCTTCGAGATGCCTTAAGCAAGCCAACTGGTTTAAAAGTTCCAACAGGTATATACAATTGTTACCATTTTATTTATAAAATATATTGTATAAATAATATTCATGTGACATGACAGGTTATTACTATCTCGTAGATGCTGGATATTCAAATGCCGAAGGATTTCTTGCACCTTATAGGGGAACACAATATCATTTATCAGAATGGAGAGATGGATGTACTCCTCAGAATAAAGAAGAGTTTTTTAACATGATGCATTCATCCGCGAGAAATGTTATAGAACGATGTTTCGGTTTACTTAAAATGCGATGGGCCATACTACAGAGTCCGTCTTTTTACCCAATAAAAACCCAATGTCGCATTATTACTGCATGTTTATTGCATAATCTGATTAGGAGAGAAATGTCAGTAGATCCATTGGAGCACGAGTTACCTGAGATGAATGATCATGAAATAGGAGATGTGAATAACATAGCAACTCTTGAAGCTTCAGACCAATGGACGGGTTGGAAGAATTATTTGGCAACTACAATGTATAATGATTGGCATGGAAACCGTGGCTAATAGAAATGCCATCAGGAATGTTTTTCCTTATGTTGTGACTTTATTATCATGTAGTACTCTGTGATTTGTTTGTAATCTGTTTTATTAGAATGTTTTGTGTTTGTATTCATACTTTGAGGATTATATTAATGATTTGATTTATTATATGCTTTTTAGAATATTGGAGTTTAATTTAGCATTCTTTGTATTAATTTTCCCGTGATTATGTTTAAATTATATTTCACAAAGTATTATCAATTTTAATTTATAGGAATGGAGGACGGAGGCACAAGCCATACTTCTGGAAATAATACAAATGCAAGGCGATCATGGACACGTGCTGAGGAAGAAGTACTTTTGGATGCACTGGATGATGCAATTGCAAAAGGCCTTCGTGTTGATAATGGCTTCAAAAGTGGTACTTATTTAATACTTGAAAAGGCTTTGATCCAAAAGTTGCCAAATTGTAGCTTGAAGGCTTCACCTCATATAGACTCTAAGATTAGGAAGTGGAAGAAAATACATGGCATGGTATTTGATATGTTGAACACAAGCGATTTTGGCTGGAATGATGAGAAAAAATGTGTAGAAGTTGATAGTGATGAAGTGTGGAACTCATATGTGTAGGTTAGTGCAAAATATTTTATATGAGCGATTTTTAACTATTAAACTCATTGAACCATATTTAATTACTTTGTTTCTTGATGCAGTCACATAACGTGGCCAAAAACTGTAGAGGCAAGTCATTTCCACTTTATCCTAGATTGGCTAACATATTTGGAAAGGATTATGCCACTGGATGTGGAGCACAAACTCCTGCTGATATGTTAGATGAAGCAAATCAAGAAGAGATTCATGATGATGATTATGAGATGGATGATGGATGTTCTCCGATGTCAGCTTCACATCCTTCAAGTTCACAGCATACTTCTCGAGCACACTCACAAACATCAAGTAGGAAAAGGTCAAGATCACAAGATAGTATCGATCGGCCTTGACAAAACTGCAACGATATTTCAGGAAGCATTTAGTCAATCAGTTCAAAACATGAATGCAATTGCGTAGCAAATTATGGCCAGTACAGATGATCGTACTAGCAACTCTGATGAACTTGCCACGAAGATTGCTGATGAACTTGCAACGATGGGGCTTTTTGTAGAAGATGAACTTCAGGCGCAAGCATTAATTCTAAAGGAACCATCAAATATTTCAGTTTTTAGATCTTCACCAGGTGAACACAAGTTGGCAATTGTTCAAATGCTTTTACGTGAAAAAAGTGTGCGACATTAATTTGTTGTTTGAAAGGTTGTGACATTTTGAAACAAGTGGTATTTTGTTGTTTATATGTTGGTTGAAATGATTGTGGTATTTTGAAACAAATGATATTTTGTTATAGTTTAACATGTGGATGTGCATTATTAACTTTACTTATTTGTATTATATATGAGTAAGCCTTTGTATTACTATATTTTGGTTAATCATTACTCTTTATAATTTATTATTGTTGGTTTTATGTATTTTTTTTTTTTTAATTCTATTTTTCACAGGAAGCAAATTTCAGATATGTAAGTAAATAAATGAAATGCTGTCAAAATTTATAAAACATTACATAAATCTAAAAATAATGATTAAATTATGTAAATATAATATATTATGTTAATTTTAATATTACTAAATATAATATTATTTTAATTTTTTAGAAATAATATTATGTTAATTAAATTATTTATTCTCAAAAAATTAAAACAGTCCAATACACCATATGCACCAAACACAGGACAATTGATAAATAGTACAGTATAATGTAACCCCAAGCATTGTATAGTTTATAATATAGTACAGTCCATTACAATACAGTACAATCCAGAGTAATACAATACGAGTCAGGTGCAGCACACCAAACGCACCCTTAGTTTCCATTTGAAAGTTAACGAAATTATAGCAAGTTGATGATTTTTTCCTTGAAACTCAATTTAAAGGAAAGAGAAATTATCATTTGTATATCCTTAAATTGTCATATTATTACTTTTATACCCTTAAACTATCACTTGTATCCCTTATTTCCATATGAAAAGACCAGATTACCCCTAGGCATCATCACATTTAAATGGCAACTAACGGTTTAGTGGACGGCTAATATATTTTGTCAACTTAAGATGGACGACTGATACACCCTGAAAGTATTGTAGTATGTTTAATAATAGAGTGAATTAAAGGTATACAAGTGATAATTTCCCTTTTGAATAATTATAATTTTTTTCATTTTGAGGGAGACTTAATTGTAGTTAGTAGTTCTTTGGAGTTTTTGAAATATTTAATACAAACTTATTGAAAAAGTAATTACGAGCCGTGAGTAAAGTTTACACAAAGTAAGGGGAAAAATTTGCTTCAAAAGAGCATGGAAACTTTCTCCTTTCTTGCAATTACTCATAAATTGTTGGATTAGATTTATGAAACCTGTTGTTGAAAGTGAGCCCATCTTTGAGTCATTTCTTTCAATTAAGCATGGAAGATTCACATGACAGGTTTCAGCAAGGGCAGAGGCAACTTTTGAGTCATTTAAAAGAATTTCAGAAAGGAATTTCAAGAGCTGGACTCCCCACCGCACACTCAAGGGTAGTTCAAAATAAATGCATATGCAGCTACAAATTCGGAGCTATTGTTTTAGAGACCACTGGAAATACTGTGGCTGTTGCCGTAGGTGACACGCTAATTTCTTTGGAGATGTGGAGTACTCAGAAACCGAAGCTGTTCAATTCGGTTAACAAATGACATTTGAAGTTGGATTGTGTGATTGCAAACATTCAGAATTTCATTCAAGAATACAGTAATGCTGCTCTTTCCAAGCAATTGTTTCCAATGTGTTTGCAGAGACTAGTAACCTGGTTATTGTTGACATAGAAATCTGGTCAACTGGAGAAATAAATAAGTGGGGGCAAAATAATAAAAGCGACACAAAATTCAACTTGGTTTAGTTCTTGGCCTACATCTACAGGGAGGAATTAAATTCTTTCACCGTTAAAAACGAATAAATTTTTCCTGTTACAAGATCCTAAATTAAATTATTAAATTTACTCCATACACCCACTATAAACCCTAAAGTTCAATATCTAATCTGAACCCTTTGCTTCCATCAAATTTTTTCACTTTTTATCAGTGAATTACAATGTGTAAATCTATAACCTTGAAAGGATTGTGTTTATTGATCTTCTAGCACATGAATTTAACAATTCATTATCAATCAACATAAAAAGCGAAGAAGTTGGGTGGCCACTGAAGATTCATGTATCCACGATTGCTGAAACAAGGTGATGGAGTGTGACCGGAAGTGGTTGTATGGGAAATACAAAAATAAGATTAGGTTGAAAGTATTTGTTTAAATTCCAACAAGATGATGATATTGGATTTTTAGTATATTACTGATAAACCAAAAATGAGTTATTTCTACTGTGTGGATGAAAAAAGTTACTGATTAAAAAAATAGCTTGATGCTTGATAAACTGTGCTACTACGGTTGATGTGAGTTTGAAAAGCAGAGTGAATGTATTTAGTGGATTTTATTACGAAAGCAATGTTTAATTATATAATAATCAAAATAAACATAAGTTTTAATTGCCTTTTATTTTTTAGAGTATGCTTAATAAATTGTTTAGATATGCCTTTTTTAATTTTAAAACTCGTAAAATTACATAGTAATGGTTAGTTTTCATGTGAAATTATTTATAGTTCAAAAAAAATTTACATTATCATATGCAAGTCTTATTGATTCTTATAAAAATAAAAACAAAAATAAAATACAAAATATATGAACTTATTGAATCAAAGTTTTGATACTGGAGAGAAAATATATTAATTGTAGCAGTAATATAATATCAATGGTTTATAAATAAAAAATAAAAAAAAAAGACATAGCAGCCTTTTTGTTAATATATTAAGCTTATAAATGATGTTAGAGTCAATTTCATAATCGTGTAGGGTTCGTAAAGTAAAACCACAAAATCAAAATAATTAAGGTGGTTTTATTAAGAAAGGGGGTGATAAGAAGTTGAAAAAGCTCATCAACAAATAAAACAATGTCATTTATGTTGTAAATGTTTGAATTCATATTTTGGCGTGGAATCCCAAATTGAAAAATTAACAACCCCTCTCCCTTTGATTAGCCTATAAATATGTGTATTATGTGTTAATGTATGTAAGTTGAGAAATTAATGAAAATATAAGAACTTATAATATAATTGTTATAAGCTCATTGTGAGGTACTTGTATCAAGTATCTACATTAGTACAAAATTTTATGTACTGGGTAGCGTAAATAAGGTACGTTAGTCTATCCCATCTATTCATTTATTTTATAACAATTTAAAACTTTGATGGGAACCATTTCAAAGAGAAAATGAGTTTCAAAGTTTCTCCTTTTTAAAAAAAAAAACAAAAGGTGTAAAAAATTACTGCTTGAGAATTTATCGAAACTTGATTGTTGAACGCAGTTGAGCAATACTAGATATAGTTTTAAGGCCATGTTTGGTGGGGGGTAAAAGAGTGGGGAGAGGAAAAGAATTTGATTTCTTTTCCACTTTCCACTGATTGGTTGCACTAAATTTAATGGAATTCAATTTCCATTGAAGTTCAACTTCAATCAAGTTGAGGAATTTATATTCCTTATCAACGAGTAAGGCAAATTCCTCATCTATTGAAATGTAAAAATTCCAATATTGTCCTCTAAATAAAATTAATTTAAAATAAGTTAAAGTGTAAATAATTTATATTTATTTTCTTAAATTGATAGAATAAGATTATTTGCAAAAAGGAAAAGCAACAAAGTGGCTCACCGGACAGTTGCCGGAGTTCGGCGGACAATGGTGGTTAGAAGTGGCGGCGGCAGCAGTCAACTGTTGTAAATTTTTTAAATAAAATTCTCTATTTAACTAGATAATTTCAATTGGCTAATACATTATTTGTACTCAACAATCATATATGTATAGAAACTAATTTGAATATATAATTAGTTACGAAATGTTGGTTATTTTGATTATAAAATAATAATGAATTAAATAAAAATTATAATATAAAATTATATGTTTTGTTATTAATTTATTTTCTAGATTAAATTAATTCATAGTTTAATTATTTTTTATATTTACAAATAATATTAACATTTTAACACTAAAGTCTAATGGTTACACTTGTTCAAATAAAAAATATATAATTTCTTTTCCTTTCAAACTTAATGTGAAACCAAACAATAGAAATTGATTTTGGCTCTCTTACATCACCTCTCCACTCTTCTTCTTTCTTTTCCTCTCCTCTCCTCCCCTTTCTTAAAATCAAACACCACCTAAGTTTTAATGTACGTACGTGACGGAGTGGCGTAGCGGAAGCGAAATTGATAGGATAGGAAAACACTAGATATCGCTCTAGTACGGACCAAGCCAACGTGATTAGCTTACGCTCTAATTGAAGCGTGATTAGATTCATTCTAATCCAAACGACTCAATGAGATTTTTAATAACGCTATAAAGCAAGATTAGATGACGCTCTAATCCAAACGACTCTACAAGAGAGATTATGATAAATAATCCCAGAGGGAATTATAAAAGAAAGATTTTATTGAATAACTGAAGTTCTAGTTACAACAATAAGACCTCTCTATTTATAATAGAGTAAACCTACTTTCTTAAGTTAACTCAAAAAGGGAAACTAAATCATAATTATAATTGAAATAAAAGACTAAGACACATTCCTTAATTAACTCTAATTAAAATAGAAAATTGACTCTAATTAAATTCTAGAATCCTAAAATAACTAAAATAACGTCCTGCATCAATACGTCTCCGATCAAGTGGAGGAAAAAAAAAAGAAAAAAAATCTTACAAAAGACAAATGCCGAATCGACGATAACAATAAATTCTAAGGGAACTAAAATATTATAGATGAAAGTATCATAGGTATAAATAATAGCAATCTTCTACTTCACTTGATCGCGCAAGCCTTTCCAAATAAGACTAATAAAGTAAAATCTTATTTAAATAACAAAAGCAACTCAAATATGAATACTAAAATATGAAAAAAATCGTAATAAAATAACCCCTATACGTCCGATATCACAGTTTAAACAACTCCAGTTAAGCTCACTCATATTTTTCTACCACGGGCAGATTGTTCTTCTCTTCTTCTAACAGCCAATTGATAATAATTTATGGTATTACAAAGACCAATTGAGGAAATTTTGCAGCAAAATCAATAGCACGCTTTCTAATAGATTAATACTTCACGGTGTCTCTGTGGCACAATTCTTTTGGCTTCCCAAGGAAGAATGGAAAAGGAAGGATAAAGAGTTACTTAGTCCAACTGCTTAGCATTCTTAATCAAACAACTCAAAAACTCGGTATCAGTTGTAAGCCCCATGAATCCAATCAATTCCACCTCCCTAATGCTCAAATCCCGGAGTCTTACGTATGGATGATCCTTGACAGTTCGTATAAATCCAGATGAAAGCTTTACATTGAATAACTGCATGCCACAAGATCAAATAACCAAAAAAAAAAAATTATAAATAATTATAGGCATAGAGAAAATGATATTCTGAAAATAAAAATACAGCTCCCGAAGTATCTACTTGAGGGTAAGTCTGAAGCAGATGCTTTCAAGAAAGCAGCACAAGAAAGAAAGCAATCATCATCCTTGACTTTGATTGTCAACTCCAAATGCTTAAGATTAAATAATATGGGAATATTCTAAGGGACAACGTCAAACACCCGAAATAATTTGATAAAGATACTATTATTGGTACATGCATATATACTAAAGAGGAAAAAGATATTCTTACAAAGGAATGTACAAAGCATTGCACAAAATGATGCATTTTAATATAGTAAAATTACAGAAAATATTTAAAAAATATAGAATTGATCATTTACACCCCTTTTGTTTATTTTGGTTGAAAGTTCCGCAAAAACGGTATTAGAGCCAAGTTTTGGTTCAAATATTTTGAAATATGAAGGTACATCGGCGGGAAACCGGTGATATATATTCTGATAGTTAACCCGAATGGGGACTATATCAGTTTGCATTGTCGGTCTAACAACCCACGTACTAGATTATTTTAAAATTAAGAATGGATGAAACAATTGTCTATTTAATAGGCAATTTTGAAAATTTTTTATTGTTAAAAAAGCATGTAATAATGAATAATATTACTACGCATATGCAGTATTATTCATCTGAAAGATAAAATTTAGATATTAAGCAGTTAATACAACTGCATTTATTATCAAAAGCTCATGAATTTAGAATTGGAGAACTTATAATAATAAGAAGTAGGGATTTAAATATAGATCCTCCACTATTAGATAGAATAAGAATAGAAATTTTCAGAAATAATTTCTCTTGGAAACAATGAAATATTAATTCTGTTGAAGATTACAATGATGATCTTATAATAGATTATAATAGACTTCTATCTGTTAAATAGAGAGAAGAATATAATTGAAATAATAAAAGAATTAGAGGAAGATATGATCCTTCTAGAAACATGCTATTGGGATATAAAGATCAATTCATGCATAAACTCTGCCTTATAAATAAACGATTAGAGAAGAATTACATTCCTAAAGAAATAAGAGATATTATAAGCTACAAGTATTTAATAGAATGTAATGATAATATAGAAACTAGTAAGTTTCCACCTTCTAGTTACAGACAAAGAGGATTTATATATGGAAGATTTCAGCCTTTTGATTTAATAAATGATTCAGATATGTGGGGAAATAATTAGTTAAACTGAATTTCTCTATATTTATTTAACAGATTAAGAAACCCTAATTTATCTTTAAATGATATAGAAAGTGCAAATGAAATACTTGAGATAAAAAATTTTAATGATGAAAATATAAATTAAATCAAAAGATTAGGAGATCAAATGGGTCTAGACTTTAACCAAGTTAAACAAATAATAAAAAACTTCAACATTGAAGATCAAGATAAATTAAAACAAGAAATCACGAATACAATAAACAGAAATTCTATAGATATAAGATTAAATAAGATTGAAGTTCAATTGAATAAGATTAAAAGAATTGTTGCATAACTTGGCAATAAATTCACCATAAATATAGATGGAAAGCTTCAAGAAAATTGAAGTACAAAGGATTAATAATAGCATGGAAAAATTACTCATGATACTTCAAAAATAGAATAAAATCTTACAAATACGATAATTTACTTTAATGAAAAGAAAAGTAATGAAATTCAGCCTATAATGAGGCCAATATTTAATATAATAAAAGGAAATGAAAATTTGATAAGTTTAAGAATGTTAAGCGAAAATGCAAACAATGGATTAAAAGAATTATCTGATGATAATGAAGAATCTGAAATAAATGAAGAAGATGAAAATATCTTCATAAATTTAGAAGATATTGAGAAAATGGTAGAACATTTAAAAATGAATGAATCAAAGCCAAAAGTCTTTGAACAAGGAGAATCTAGCAACATAGAATCTTATGCTAGAGAATAGATAACTACTTGCGAAAGGTGACAGGGTCAATATTTTAAGGCAGGTAAGCCTAAAAGAGAATATAAAACTCCATGAGAATATAGTGAAAGACCAATCAGCCATGAGAGTATATGGCTAGATTTGAATTGTGTTAAGGATAGAGATAAAATGATAACTGCTTGGGTAAAATCTGCGAAAATTGCTTTAGCATTTCATAATCTAAATAGACGTAATAGCATAGAATTCCTTAAAACTTCCTTTATAGGCATAGTAGCATAATGGTTTATGGGACTAAGTCAAAATAATAAAAATAAAGTATTATATGGAGAAAATCCTAATGAAAATGAAACTCAAAAACAAATCTTTACCAGATTTGAAAGTGAAATAAGAAGAGAATTTTTAAAAGAAGATTAGGAAGCCAATTTTAGGCAAAAATTAGAAAGAAAAAGAATGAAAAATATGATAAAGCTAACCAGGCTTAAAATATGTTATATATGTCACTTAGAAGCCTACACTTGTAGCTTCGAAAAACTATATTATAAATATGAATTTAAAGAAGAAGATCAAACAAAGATGTACTACAATAATTTATATTTTATGAAATTACTAGACCTATATGGCAAGAAAATTATGTTAGAATATAGCCATGATTATGAAGATACTACAAACACTGATATCTTAGGAAATAGAATTAGGTTTGCTCAAAATAGGGTAATCAGTGGTGTGCTGAAATAAGGGATAGAAGATTAATGAATAAACAAAATCGAGGATTATATTGTTCAAGATTAGAAGAATCTCCGAGATTTGGTTGCTCGAATAAGATTTATAAACATAAGAAAAAATTTAAAAAGAAGAAATTCTTTAAAAATAAATAAAAAATATTACAAAAAAAAATAAATATAAGAAAAAATTCTTCAAAAAGAATAAATATAGAAAATCTAAGGCAAAAACACATAAAAGGTGTAAATGCTTATTATGTAATGAATAAGGGCATTATGCAAATGAATGCCTAAAAAGAAAGAAAACGTTAAAATATTTAAAGATTTCAATGAATTAGATTTAATCACTGATAGCAAAGATATTAGTGAAAATGATAGCATATACTATCTATCTACTATCTATTTGATGAGACTTCAAGCAGTTCAAATTCAGAATGAGTATAAAAGAGATAGATAATAAAGAATTAATTTTTGATAAAAAAAAAACAATTCCTTAAGATTAATAAAAAAAGATTAGAAACATCTATGACTTCAGTCAATAAGTTAGCGCAAGAAATAACTAACATGATCAAGAGGAAAAATATAATGTATTTCAGTGCTATGGTAAGAGAAGAACCAATTAAAATCAGACATGCTAGAGGAAATACAAATATACTATTATTATTAAAATCTGATATGGAAGAGAAAATTAATAAAATCAGACTAGTAATAGACCTAAAGTTAGATATATTCACATTAGAGGAATCCAAATAATGATAAAAGCTCATTTTAGAGAAGGAATAGATAATCCAGTAAACCTTGCTGTACTAGATAAGAGAATAAAAGATAAAAAACATACACTCCTTGGAATAATACAAGGAAATCTTAGTTATAAGAAATTGATAGTCAAGATATATCCTAAATATTTCATAAGTCTTAAAGATAGAAATATAAACAAGACTTTAACCTTAAGTCATGATTTTAAATACTTTGGTATAATGTGTTGTGCAAAATTTTAATATACTTGCAAGCGCACGAATCTTTAAAAATAGAATAGTGGTAACGAGGTCGAACCCACATGAATTACTATAAATTGGAAAGTCTAATTTAAATCTAAAATTAATATTAATCCTAACCTAGTTGAGCAAATTGTATTTTAAGAGAAATTAAACTAGTTAAACTAAGAAAACAATTAAAGCAAATGAGATTTCAATAAAAGAAAGATTACCAAGGTTTTAGAATCCACTACTATTCAATTAATAATTATCTAATTATTATTAATCCGTAATTTTTAGAGTGACAATTCGAAATCAATCTATGCCATCTCATGGATATAACTATTAAGCCCAAGTACTTAAATCTAATATAGGTTCTTTTTCGCTTTAAGTTAGGATTTCTGAGCGTTATATGTATCCTATTGAAAAACAAAGAATCAAAGTTTCCTAAGCATTCAATATATCCAATTTATTGAAAAACAAATAATCAAAGAGAATCACATTAATCATTATTTCACCAAGCCTTGATTTAATCAAATAATCTTTTAACTATCAAGAATACATGATATTAAAGATGAAAATATCATTATTTAATCAATCATGTGAAACAAGAACCATAATCATCAAAGAACATATATAAGGAATTAATTAAAAAAAAATAATTATTTTATTAAATAGGATTTCATCCTTAACCTCAGTATAAGAAAATTAGTTCGACATACTTGAATAGAGAACAACAAATAAAATAAAATCGGCCATGAAAATATTGAACTGCTGCTGTCCTCCTCTCTCTGCCCGTCTGCTTCTCTCGTCCTCTTCTCTTCTCTACGATCTTTACCTTTTATAATAATGCCCAGGTCGTAATTTAAAACAAAATCCCGTAGCTTATTGGCCGAATCCAAATTGGATTCCAATTCCAATTTCAAGCATTTAACTTGCTTTCCATAATAGCCATGCATGTGCCCTCCACTTAAGCTAACGCCACCAATTTTAATGCTTAAATTCTTTCCCCGTGGCTGTCTTGCCTTAATTCTTTACTTGCATAATAAAGACTTCCTTAATAATAATGAGATTAACAAAATCCTTGTGCTTATTCCTTTTTGTCTTCACGTGCTGGACTAATTAATTGCTTAGATTTCTCCGGCTTGGATTCCAATAATTCTTGGCTATATCTTTATCTTCCAATTTAATCTTCATTGCTTCCCATTTTGAATTTCTTCATGCCCTTTTTATCCACAATCTCCAATTAATTCCTTATTCAATAAAATAATCTAATTAATTAAAAATAACAAATAATAATAACTAGCAATTATATAATAAAGGGTAAAATGTGTATATATATTTTATGCTCATAAAATACCCCCAAACTTATATTTTGCTAGTCCTCGAGCAAAACTAAAAACTAAAAATAAAAATAATGAAACAAAAAGTAAATCCTAACTAAACCACTTTCTCAGGTAATCGCGATTGCACTTAATGTATGCAATAAACCTTTAAACCACTAGGCGGCCCTAGTGGACGAGTTATAGTCTCGTGAGAGCTTCAGCGATGATACCCATAAACATTTTTTTTAAAAGATAAATAACTTAAAAAGAACGAAAGTTTTTTTTAAAAAAATAAAATAAAACTAGCCTCAAAGATTGCATAAATTATATAGCTTAAAGAAATTTTCAAATATCATCAAAGTTCTAACTTAAATTCATTAGTCAATCTCATCTCTCTTTTGATTCTTGTAGTGTGTGTGTGAATCAATTCAATCAAATCCATTCCCAAAATCGTCAATATCAACAGCCTTTGCCTTGAACAAAGAAAATAGTAGGTCAAACTAATCTTATCATCTTGATCTCCAATTTTTTTTTCATAGGCATGTATGTGCATTTTTTTTCTTTTTTTCCTTTTTTCATTTTTTTTATAAATAGCCAAAGTCAAGAGCTTTCACTCTACCCTTTAAGGTAGCCTTCTTCTCATGGTAGATTATCCTCTACATACTGGTGGTACATAGGCTCAAAGTACTCAAGGATAGATTCACTCTAAAGGTTATTGGTAGCTATTTCTGACTTTAGTGCTTATGTATACTACATTGTATTATGGAGATAAGAATCAAGACAAACAGTCATTTACTCAATATAAAATTCTCAACTTAGGCTGTGTCAATCTCAAATTTCAAGTCAAAAATTATGAAAGAATTGATATTAGTGCTCATGATTTTTAAAGAATCTCAATTAAGAGGAAATTAACACAAGAATCAAGTATAAACTAAGATAATATTCAACCCTTTCTAAGAACCATATGTATTGTCAATCAAGTTCTTATCATTGGCTTTTCACATTTTAAACAAACACAATAATTTTTTTTAAAGGATTTTAAATTTTTTTATTTTTTTGGTTTTTTTTATTTCAATAAATAAACACATACTACTCCCAACCACAAACTTATTCTAAACATTGTCCCCAATGTTTCATAATCTAAAGATATGTATGCAAAATATGAAAAAAAAAATGACATAAATAATAAAAGAAGAAGTTGGAGAGATCACAACTGAGTTGGTTGCAAATGCGAACAGAAAAAGACTAAGAACAAGAAAACGTTAAAGCACAAAAATTCTAGAAAATAAATAAAAGTTCTTAGATCATGCAAATTAAAAAAAATTCTAAAATAATGACAATAACAAGTCCTCCAAGATCAAAAGGAATTTGGTTATACTTAGGGGGGCTATCAAGAAAACAACAAACAAGACCATTGAACTTCTTGAACATGTGATCTATGAAAGGAAAATGAAAGTGATCTATAGAATTTAGGTAAATGATACCTATACAAAAAGCTTAATCACTTCATCTCTACCAACCTCTATCATGATAGAATTAAAATTTGGTAGTATCTCAAACATATGGATGAAAGTATCTTCGAAGTGAATCATAGGTGCATAAAGGGATGGAGTCACCTCTTTGTTATCTGCAATTGCCCAACTTATGGCTTCTTCATGTTCATTAAAATCACTAATTAATTTATCATCATATTATTTATCCAAATCAAGTGATTTTTCTAAAGGTTCGTGATACACAGAATGGGATGACTCGAGTAATGGTTTCAAGTCTAACAATGGTGGTTTTTCTATAGATGGAGAAGGTATAGACTTTGCAGGTGGAAGATGGTCTACTTTATCTTTCCATTTATTAATATCCATTAATGGGGTGGATTATAGTAAAGAATTCACTTCATTAATAATTGTATCCTCATCTATGTCCATGCCAAAGAGAGCTCAAAAATCTTTTAATGGGTCATCTCTATTGAAAGGAGTAAAAGGAATATTGATTGTACTCTCTATTAAATTGACATCTTTGACATCATTAAAATCATCTATAAAAGGTTGTTGGCTAACATTAAACACATTGAGCTCCATAGTCATGTTCCCAAACAAAATTTTCATGACACCATTACGACAGTTAATAAGCGCATCAGCTGTGGCTAAGAAAGGTCAAGCTAAAATAATAGGAATCTGAGAACATGGGTTCTCTACAGGTTCATGTCAAGAACTATGAAGTCAACATGAAGTAGAATTTGTCTACCTTGACAAGAACATCCTCTATGATCCCTCTAAGAATTTTGACAGATCTATCCGCTAACTGGAGTGACACATGAGTTAGTTTCAAGTCTCCTAATCTCAATTTCTCATAAATAAAGCATGGCAACAAGTTAACACTGGCTCCTAAATCAAGTAAAGCTCTATCAAAGGCATGATTTCCAATGACACAGGAAATTGTAGGTGAACCGGGGTCTTTATACTTAATAGAAATTTTGTTTAGGAGAATGCTACTAACCTTTTCAGTTAGAAATGCTTTTCGTGGGACATTGGTTTTCCTTTTTACCGTAAAAAGATCTTTTAAGAATTTGGCATAAGCAGGTACTTGCTGAATAGCATTAAGTAAAGGGATGTTTAACCGAACTTGCTTAAATACTGCTAGAATGTCATTATAATGAGTACCTTTATTTGGTGGGATAAGTCTTTGTGGATAAGGAGCTTTAGGAACATAAGGCTTTGATTGGGTTTCATTTTCATTAAGTATACTAGGTAATGGCTTCTCTATTGAAGTTGAGTGACTTTCTTTTCTACGCTCAGGAACTTCTACATGGTTATCAATTGTTTTTACAGACCTAATGGTAGTTATAGATTTGGTTTCCTCGTTAGGCATATTAGAAATGAATGATGAACCTATTTCAAATTGACCTTTAGGGTTAGGAATTGGTTGACTTAGTAGTTTTCCTTTCTCTCTCTCAACTACAGTAGTTGCTAATTGACCCAATTGATTTTCAAGCTTTAGAATAGCTTGAGTGTTTGACTGTAAGGCTTGTTGGGTTGACTGAATGAAAGTTTGAAGTATATCCTCTAAAGAAGGTTTTCTTTGTTAGGGTGCAACAAATTGAGACATAGGTTGTTAAACAAGAGGATATTCCTGGTTAGGAGGCACAACTGTTGATTAGGCATACTAAATTGTTGTCCTCCTTGGTTTGACATAGGCTGGTTTTGTTTCCAGGAAAAATTAGGGTGATTCCTCCAATTAGGATTGTATGTGGGTGAAAATGGATTATTGGAGGATTTTCTATATGATTGTAAAGCATGTACTTGCTCAGAATAAACCTCTTGATAGGCTGGTAATGAAGGACAATTCTGTGCAACATGAGATAGGTTGGAACAAAGAGCACAAATCTCATTAGCTACACTAGGGTGATGATTCATTGATTGGTTCAGAGCTAAGGCTTCTACTTTTCTAGCTAGAGTGGCTTTCACATCGAAATCATCCTTAACTTCATATTAACCCTGTCTAGAAACTTGGGTTGATTTTTCTCTTTGATTTGAAAAATCTCACTGTTGAGAATTCTCAGAAAGTGAATTAAGAAAATCCTAAGCTATCCCTTCATATAGGTTCAAAAACTTCCCACCATTCATAGACTCAACCATATGACGATTTGACATATTTAAACCATTATAAAAGCATTGTACTAGTCGCCATTTTTCGAAACCATGGTGGGGACACTAAAGGAGTAAGTCATTGAACTTTCCCAACATTCATAAAATTGTTCACCCTCTCTTTGATAAAAATCACTTATTTCTCTCCTAAAGGCATTTGCTTTAGACATAAGGAAAAACTTGGCAAGGAACTTATTACTCAAATCATCCCATGTAGTAATAGACCCAGTGGGGAGTGAATTCAACCAAGCTTTCGCTTTTTCTTTTAATGAAAAATGGAACATACGAAGCCTAATTGACTCATCATTAAAATTTTGAAAACGGAATGTAGAGCATATGTCAAGAAATTCCTTAATGTGCAAATATGGGTCCTCTCTCTCTAACCCATGGAAAGATGGTAAAAGCTGAATGACGGCAGGCTTAAGTTCAAAGTGTGTTGCTGTAGTTTGTGGCAACACAATACAAGATGGTTGGTTGGCTGAAAAATATTATCTAAGGGTTTTCTCGGCTTGCACTGGTGGTAGTACTGGCAATACTTTATTTGGGTCATCCATCACTTGAGAAGAACTAGCCTGATTACTATCAATTTTAGACTCTTTTTTAACCAAACGATTTGTTGAATCACGTTCCCAAACACTCATAAACTAATTAGACTCTAAGAGAGAAAATGTATCATTGGACACAAAATAGAAGTTTAAGATTGATCTAGACACAAGAAAATTGGACTCAGCAATCACACCACAAGAAAAGAAATAAAATATACTAAAAATAATGAAAATAAACGAAATTTAAAATAAAATAAATAAAGCAACCAAACAATGAATTTAAAAATCTAATTCTAATTTTTTTTTTTGTTTCTTTTTTATTTATTTATTTTTTTTGTAAAAATAGTAAAAGACAACCTAAATTATAACTAGTGGAAGAATCAAATTAACCTAGACTAAACTGACTTTCTAGCACAATCCCCAGCAACGGCGCCAAAAACTTATTGTGCAAAATTTTAATATACTCGCAAGCGCACGAATCTTTAAAAATAGAATAGTGGTAACGAGGTCGAACCCACAGGGAGTGCAATAAATTAGAAAGTCTAATTTAAATCTAAAATTAATATTAATCCTAACCTAGTTGAGCAAATTGTATTTTAAGAGAAATTAAACTAATTAAACTAATTAAACTAAGAAAACAATTAAAGCAAATGAGATTTCAATAAGAGAAAGATTACCAAGGTTTTAGAATCCCCCACTATTCAATTAATAATTATCTAATTATTATAAATCCCCAATTTTTAGAGTGATAATTCAAAATCAATCTATGTCATCTCATGGATATAACAATTAAGCCCAAGTAATTAAATCTAATGTAGGTTCTTTTTCGCTTCAAGTTAGGATTTCTGAGCATCATATGTATCCTATTGAAAAACAAAGAATCAAAGTTTCCTAAGCATTCAATGTATCCAATTTATTGAAAAACAAATAATCAAAGAGAATCACATTAATTATTATTTCACCAAGCCTTGATTTAATCAAATAATCTCTTAACTATTAAGAATACATGATGTTAAAGATGAAAAGAAAATTATTCAATCAATCATGTGAAACAAGAACCATAATCATCAAAGAACATATATAAGAAATTAATTAAAAAACAAGACAATTATTTTATTGAATAGGGTTTCATCCTTAACCTCAATATAAGAAAATTAGTTCGACATACTTGAATGGAGAGCAACAAATAAATAAAATCAGCCATGGAAATATTGAACTGCTGCTGTCCTCCTCTCTCTACCCGTCTGCTTCTCTCTTCCTCTTCTCTTCTCTACGATCTTCACCTTTTATAATAATGCCCAGGTCGTAATTTAAAACAGAATCCCGTGGCTTATTGGCCGAATCCAAATTGGATTCTAATTCCAATTTCAAGCATTTAACTTGCTTTCCATAATAGCCATGCATGGCCCTCCACTTAAGCTAACGCCACCAATTTAATGCTTAAATTCTTTCCACGTGGCTGTCTTGCCTTAATTCTTTACTTGCATAATAAAGACTTCCTTAATAATAATGAGATTAACAAAATCCTTATGCTTATTCCCTTTTGTCTTCATGTGCTGGACTAATTAATTGCTTAGATTTCTCCGGCTTGGATTCGAGTCATTCTTGGCTATATCTTTATCTTCCAATTTAATCTTCGTTGCTTCCCATTTTGAATTTCTTCATGCCCTTTTTATCCATAATCTCCAATTAATTCCCTATTTAATAAAATAATATAATTAATTAAAAATAACAAAAAATAATAACTAGCAATTATATAATAAAGGGCAAAATATGTATACATTTTATGCTCATCATAATGCATGATGGATCATATCCATATAGCATAACATATGTCATAGAATATTGTTGAGTGCTAGAATGTCTGTATTTATAAAGAATAAAATCATCATGTTACACTTCAAGTCTCACTAACATCCCTACTTTTATGTATTTAAGTCATTTATACTTTAATTGAGTGTGTTTTATTATAATTTAAGTATTTTATGTATTTCAAGAAAATTCTGGCTATTTCACAATTAACAAAACATCAGACAGTAAAACGGACAGCATTTTTTTAACTTAGGACAATTGACAACCTTAGAAGGAGCATAAAAGGAAAAATGACACTATTCACATATACGGCACAATTAATGTATATGATACTATTCATGAATACATCACTGATCAAGTACAGTACTATTCACATATACGTACGATGACGTGGCATTGGCCGATGACGTGTCATTGAGCAGTGATGTGGTAACATTTGATTGGACGAATGATGTGGTATTGACTGCTTATGTGGCACTGACTGATAATGTGGCGTTGACCGATGACGTGACAGCACAATATTAGACAAAAAAATTGGCTTAAGTTACATGCGACACACTAAATCACAGTCCCTGATGATGTGTTCCAAGCAATCAGAGCTTGTCACATGGCACAATCTAGAGCATTCGAATTGATTTCATCCAATGGCCATGATTTACTCATTGTATCTATAAAAGGAGGTCCCCCCCCTCCCCCGGCCTAATTTGACACCCCTGAATCCATTTTTTAGCTCTATTTTGTAAAATTCCATCTCCTTCTTATATTTCTACGTATTTTAGTATAATAACCATTTTACTCCTAGTTTAAATAATAAGTAGCTAATTTTCTTTCAAGCTTGGGTTAAAAGTGAAGTCTCAACAGGTTCCATAGGCTTAATTTGGTAAATTTACTTTCTGCTCCCCTCTAATTTATGTGTTGTTTTGACTTTTAGTTGACAGATAGTAATAATCTTATCTAGATTTTACACCGGTATTACCGTCTCCCTAGTGCAAGGTTATTACTGTCTGGCACGATAAGCACTTAGCACCATATTTATTAGAGTGTGGTTCATGAGGAGTGGAAACCCCCCTCATGATTTAATTGGCATTAACAAGGAATATTAAGCCCATGGTGCATATTGATGCATATCCAGATAGCCAAGCGCTTTATTTACATAGTTTTAATCTCCAATTTATTCCTACCATTTTAATTTAAATTTAGGACAAAGTATATCAACTCCTTCACCACAAATCCAACTACCCAAATAGAAAATTAACCCTATGCACAATTAAAATTTACCTCCTCGTGGGATCGACACTCGTCATCATTAATCTATTCTATAATAGATTCGTGTGCTTACGAATTCAATAAAATTTGCACAACAAGTTTTTGGCGCCGTTGATGGGGAGGTAAGTCATTTTAATTTGTAGAGTTATATTTTCTTTATTGTGCAAATAACATTTTGTCCAGTTATTTTCTTGTAATTTTTTCCTTATTTAAAAAAAAAGGGAAAGTGAATATGCATTTTAAGGTTAGTATTTTTTTTTCTCGCTTCTTTAAATTTCTGTAATTTAATTTTTATTTTATTTTTCTTTGTAATTTTTCATTTATCATGTTAATTTGGCCGGTTCTACCGCCCATTAATTTATTTTAATTTTAGTTAATTTATTTTTATTTCACATATTCTTTTTCTTTCTTTTTATACGTTCATAGCTCTTGAATGTGTTTTCATAGTAAGGGTGTAACAGCGTATAAGGTTAGTATCGTAATTTCTCCTTTCTCTTTATTTATATTAGTTTTGTTTTCATTTTTTTTTTTTTTTGGTTCTTTGCATGCATGGTCGAAAGTCACAATTACCTAATCTTGAGCCTATAGACTTTGAATTAGAAAAGACACTTCGCACACACAAACATGTTGCAAGTAAAGATAAAATTGAAATGGATTTGCAACAACAACCACCAGCACCACATGAGAGACCATTTAAGGACTACTTCACCTTTAGCTAACTTGAGCACATCATGCATAAGATACCCAAATGTAGCTGCTAGAAGTTTTGAGTTAAAACCTAGTATGTTAAATTGTCTCCCAACATTCTATGGCTTAGAAAATGAAGATCCGTATAATCATTTGAATGATTTGCATGCTGGGTGTCAAACATTTAAATATGAAAATTTTTCAGATGAGGATGTTAAGCTTAGACTATTTCTATTTTCTTTAAAAGATAGAGCTCGTTCATGGTTCAATACAATGCCTGCTAATAGCATTACATCATGGGAACAAATGTTTACTAAATTTTTAAATAAATACTTCCCAGTGCATAAAACCAATGCTATTCACAGGGAATTCTCAGAATTTACCTAGAAAGAAGACGATCAATTCTTTGAAGCATAAGAGCAATTCAATGGGATACTCTTGAAGTGTCCACATCATGGATATGAGAAGTGGCACCAATGCCAATACTTTTTGGAAGGACTATTGCCACATGTGTAAGAATGGCTAATGACAACAAGTGGAGGAGAGCTAATGTCAAAAAGCACATCAGAGATTAGGGATTTCTTCTAGTGCCAAGCAGATAATTCCCAACAGCGAAGCCGATCATTCAGGAATGTAAGAAAAGTTAAAGGAGTAGATAAGGTTCACATGAGCAAGTCAAGATCGAAAATCAAGGAAGTCAAAGAAATGGTTGAAGGTCTTTCCCGACAAATAGCATCATTAACAGCTACCAAAACAACAAAACAAAAAACCTACAATCAACTTGACAATGACTCAAACCCAGATCAAGCCAATGCCATAGATGTAATAAGAAAGCCATCAAACTACAACCCTTACTCCAACACTTATAATTCTGGATGGAGAGACCATCCTAATTTTTCATGGTCTCAAGGGTTCCAACAGAACGGACCAGTAGCTCCAGCTCCACCAATGCAACCAATCCTCAGGCTCGTCAAGCCTTTCAGCCACCATTTAGACCATACAATCAGAACCAGAACTACTCTCAACCTAGACTATGGGAGGAAGCATTGCAAAATCTCAAGAATCTTACTCACTCCACGATCAAGCAATAAAACCACACCATTGATGAACTGCATAACGAGATGAGAGCAAGCTTCAACTCACAAGCCCAATCAGTTTCAAACCTCGAAAAAATGGTAAGTCAACTTGCTTCATCAGTCCAAAACTTGGCAATTAACCGTTGAGAAGGACAAATTCACAAGCCAGCCAGTGCCTAATCCTAAAGAAGTGCATGAAGTAAATACCAGTTCACCTCAGCAGCATGAAGAGGTCAAAGCCGTCATAACCTTGCGAAAAGGAAAAGAAGCCGACAACAAAGTGGAGATACTAGTGACAAAAACAACTCAAGATATACCTATAGATGCTGAAGACTCATCATCAGAGGAGAAAGAAGAAACCAACCCACGAGAATACGTTCCAAAAGGTCCATTTCCCCAGGGGTTAGCTAAACCAAAAAAAAGAAAAAATCCACAGGTGAGATTTTTGAAATCTTTAAACAGGAAAGTGTTAACATCCCTTTGCTTGAAGCCATAAAACAAGTGTCCTCTTATGCCAAGTTTCTTAAATACCTTTGCACTAAAAAGAGAAACATTCATGTTCAAAATAAGGCATTTCTTACAGAAAACATTAGTTCTATACTCCAACACAGAATTCCTCCAAAATTTAAAGACCTAGGCTCCCCCACTATCTCATGTAGTATAAGGAACCATACATTTGAGAATGCTTTGTTGGACTTAGGAGCTAGTGTGAATATTTTGCCTTTTTCTGTATTTAAGAAACTTGGATGAGGAGTATTAAACCCAACCCCAGTGGTGTTACAACTTGCAGATCGGTCCTTAAAAGTACCTCGTGGTATTATAGAGGATGTGCTCATCCAGGCAGACAAATTTTATTTTCCTATTGATTTCATTGTGATTGACACTCAACCAATGTAGGATTCAAAGAAGCACATCCCCATTATCCTAGGCCGACCTTTCTTGGCAACTGCCAATGCTCACATTCAATGGAGGACTAGAAATATGCAGTTGTCCTTTGGCAATATGACCATGGAACTAAATATCTTCAACATTGCCAAACAACCTCACAATGCAGACGATGGAATTGTTGATTTAGATCTAATAGAAGAATTAATTAATCATACTCTGCCTTCTAACCTTAGTGATTTACAAAAATGTTTAACTCACATTGGTTTGGATTTTAATATTGACAGATCTATTGATGAGGTCAATGCCTTACTTGATTCAACACCATCCATGGACACTAATAAATGGAAGTCAAGAATTAAGCAACTGGCACCATCAAGGGAAAATTTTGTCCCATCATCAGAATCACCACTAAAGCTTCAGCTCAAACCATCACAGAACACTTTAGAGTATACATTCATGGGAGAAGAAAACAAATTGCCATAAATTATTTTATTCTCCCATGATGACAAACAAAATGAAGGCATCATCTATAGTTCGAAAAAGAGATTACATCTAGCAAAACATGAGAAGACTCGCAAATATGGAAAACCTAAGGACTACAAGAAGCGAATGAAAGTCTTTCATGACAAATGAATCACGAGAAAATCTTTTACACCATGTAAGAAAGTATTTTTATTCAATTCCTGCTAGCACTTTTCTCTAGGTAAGTCACGCTCTCAATGGTCTGGCCCATGTATTGTGCACACTGTTTTTCCACATGGAGTAATTGAAATTAAGGATCCAAAGAACGATGTCACATTAAAAGTCAATGATCAAAGATTAAAGCCATATCTAGAGTACCAACCACATGCACAGGACACCGAAATCAATTTGGGTGACCCACCAAATTTGCAATGAGATTTTTTTTTCTTTTCTTTTTCAGCGATTTAACTTTTTGACATTTTGTTTTACTATTCTTTTACCTATAGTAATTATTTATGTTTATGTAAGTGTGTTTATTTAACAATTGTGTTTTCTTTTATCATTTTTAGTCATGGGTACCTCAATCAGATCAATCCTCTTGAACTATCTTGCAAGATTATTACGTGTAAAATCTCATCTCAAAAGCCAGATACGATTTTGTACAACACATCCTGTTTGGGATCAACGACCACCAGAGTTAGTATCCCATGTTGAGGATTTAGAAACGCAACTCAGAGAAATTGAGAGAGATATATATGAAATGCAATTAGAACTCGAGGTAAATTCAATAAGAGGACGATTGTGAGTAAATATTTGATTGTGCTCATTTTTCATTTTTTTTACTTTGTGTGTTTTTATTTTGCTTTAATTTCTTTTACTTTCTACTTGATTTTGCAGAATTAATTTTCTTTGTGTGCTTTAATTTGTTTCCCCGGTTAACTGGCGGATAACGGTACTCTGTGACAATTAAAGTCGGTTACTTCAGTTTCCTAGAATAACTGATATTCTGAGGTGAAGGTATGGATAGAAACACAATTCTTACAAAGCTTCACAAATGATTTCCTTCACTCTCTCACAATGCTCTCCTCACAATCTACAAAGCTCGGTCCGAATGCATGCGATTGCTTATGAGGAACAACATCCCTACTGACATCCGTTAGCTAATCGAAGCTAAAGTATGATTGACAGGTGAGTTACCTTTGATATTTATTGCATACATGCCTGGTTGTGGTAAAGGAAACTATTCAAGAAAACGAAGTGCTCGACGGCTTCCAGTTTCGTGTTATAAGTGTGCTAGAATGCAATGTGATAGAGATCCATGTACTTCTTTGGGAATGGTGTCTGATAACAGAGAAGACAAGATTCAATTCATTCGGGATGGCTTGAATAAAGAGTCATTGGATGATATCCTTTTGTCTCTTAAAACGCATCCTAGTGGACACGTACAGAGAGCGATTATTCAGTTATGGACATTATTCCATAAAGAGTGTACACAATATAGTTTCGGGAATTTGACTATAAACAACCCTACTTGCTAGTTTATAAGAAAACTGAATGGGAAGCCTATCCTCGACCATAGAGAGCGTTCAAGCCGTTTCTAGACGTAAAACCAAGGGAAGATGTGAGCCACAGTCACAACTACCTTTAGATATGCTTTTTTTTCACTGTTGTTTTATCATTTGCCTTATTGTCTTTAATATTGTGACTTTATCACTATTTTTTTTTTTAGTATTTACTTTTTGATTCTCGAACCATGTGCTTTACGCATCATTTGACAAAGACACACCACCTCATATGCAGCTGTCAATCATTGTCACCAAAATCCTTAAATACGAACTTCTTTATCAGCACTCACATGTTGTTTTTTAAAAAGTGTTTCAATGGTAGCTACTTCCAGTAAATAATTCAAGAACATTTATGTGCTCTCTGGGTTTAACTTTGGTAAATACAAAGAGTTCGTTGAAGTAGCCATAGATCTTAGTCGAATCATAGCAGAGAGAAAACTACACCTGATATGTGGAGAAGGTGACCAAGGGTTATCAAAGCTTGTCTCTAAAGCTGTTCATATCAAAGGGAGCCAAGTGTTAGGGATCATCCCAAGAGTCCTAAAACCTTTGGGATGTATGTCCTACTCACCAACTAGACAAGAGTTAGTCGTCTCAGGTATGCAAGAAAGAATAAATAAAATGCTAAATCATTATGGTGCTTTTATTTTCTTACTAGGAAATCTTGCAACTCTAGAGTCACTAACCACATTAACATCTTGGGCCTATTTGAACATTCATCAAAAATCCATTGGTTTGCTAAATATCAATAATTTTTATGATGGCTTTATCGCATTTCTTAACCATGCAATAAAAAACCATCTCATTACTTTCACAACGAAAATTTTTTTTCCGTGCTCGTATTGCTGATGAACTACTTGATTTTTTACAAGCTTATAGTCCAGAGCCAGATCCCAAGACTCTTACGTTGGAGTGGCCAACTAATGATGGTAGTAGTAGCTGCAGTAAAAAGTGCAAATTAGATTTAACTCTTCGCTTGTAAACATTTTTCTTTTATTCTATGTTGCGGCACCCTGGTGATATCTTCTAAACCCTACTTCTTTACTTTAAGACATTGAGGACAATGTCTTGTTCTAGTTGGGGGGGAGGGATAATTACTGCTGTGGAATATTTAGTAGTAGTATTATTATATTTTTACTAACCTTGTTGAGTCAGAAGATGGCAGAATATGGAGTTAGTTACTTTAGACACACATCTTCTCAATTTTGGAGTTCAATTAAAAAAAAAAGGTTGCTTTTCTGAAATTTTCTTTTTCTTTATTATCTTATTATGTCTTATTAAAAAAATAAAATTTTAAGGTATTTTGTGTGATCTTGTAACATTGGATGACATGATGAATTTTAAATTTTAGTATTTGTATGATCTTTGGCCTTGAGTTATGTTACACCATGTTTGCTACTCTGCATGCTGCTTGGAGAAATCTGAAGGGTGGAATTAATTGAGTTACTTGAAGGAATGCACATGTCATAATAAATTTCAAGTGAGTTTTTGAGCCTTCATTTTTCTTGGAGAATAACCCTTTCGCCTGTTCTTCATACAGCTTAGCAGTTTACCATTTTATACATGATCTCTACATTTTCCTTCGAGTCAATTTTGTATTATTACATCTGAAGGTCCATCTAGTTAGTAGATATGAAAGATTATTTAGAGCCCTAAAAGACGATGGAAAGCTATCTTTGACCCGTTTAAGCCTTTTCTAGCCATCCCTTGAGTGAAAAATCCATAGTTAACCCCTTTGAGCCTTTTAAATTAAAAAAAAAAACCTTTGCTTTCTTTGTTAACTTATCAACCTGTCCCACTCCAATTTGGAGTATTACCCCATGTCTTATGTGTTCCATCACCCATTCATGTTTGAAGAAAATTTAGATTACTATTTTATTCAAAAAAATGGTGCATATATATATATAACTATGACATGTAAAAAAAAGAAAAGAAATGATGTGCGATTCAAAAAAAAACAAACAAACATAGACAAATAAGTGAATTGCACCTTGTAATTTCCAAACGGTTTCTATTTTTCTCAAACATATATTTTTGTATTTCCTATCACCCCTTCTTTGTTAGCCATGTCCCTAACCTACGTTACATCCTAATAAAAGTCCTTCTTGATTTTAGGGTACTATAGTCTGAAGTAGAAGCTAGTGAGATGGGCTAAAAAGATGTAGTAATGCATAAAATGAATACATTGGTTTGATTAGCACTTTGTTTGATTTGAGATCATTTTATTTATAAGTTGTGGGCATTATTTCATCTTGGTGAGAGTGTGTTAAACTGTCTTTCTATTATTTTCTCTCACTTTACCATTCATTGGAGTGACTATTTTTATTGGGTTTAATTTTCTTTTGAGTGTGTCACTCCTACTGGTGAGATTTTGGGGATTGACATGTCATTCTTGAAAGTGACTTGATTAATGCGACATTGACATAGTATACTGGTTCATGAGGATGGTTGATATTGGAGCAAAATTTCTTTAGGCTGGAGATAATGCTTATACTTTTATTTAATTGTTGTCATTAGTTTGATTGAAGAAGTAAACACAATTATTTGTTAAAAAAAAAAAACAATTTGGTTTTGAATTTTTTTTTTGCTTAATTTGCTAGGGACTAGCAATAAGCTGGTTGAGGGGCTGCATTGAGTGCTAGAAAGTGTGTATTTATAAAGGATAAAATCATCATGTTACATTTCAAGTCTCACTAACATCCCTACTTTTATGTATTTAAGTACTTTGCACTTGAATTGTGTGTGTTTTATTATAATTTAAGTATTTTATGTATTTTAGGGGAATTCTGGCCATCAACATTTTTTGAACTCAGGACAATCAAAAACCTTAGAAGAACCATAAAAGGAAAAATGGAACTGTTCATTTATACAGTACTGTTCCTGTATACATCACTGATCATGTATGGTACTATTCACATATGGGTACGATGACGTGGCATTGACCGATGACGTGGCATTGACTGGTGACGTGCCATTGACAGGTGACGTGGCAACATTTGACTGGACGAATGATGTGGCATTGACTACTTATGTGGCACTGACTGATAATGTGGCGCTGACCGATGACGTGGCAGTGTAGTATTGGACTGAAAAAATGAGCTTACGATAGAAGCAATGCACTTTATCAAGGTTGGTTGACTTCGACGTTGACCGATGACGTGGCAGCACAATATTAGACAAAAAAATTGGCTTAAGTTACAAGCGACACACTGAATCACAGTCGCTGATGATGTGTTCCAAGCAATCAAAGCTTGCCACGTGGCGCAATCCTGAGCGTCCGAATTGATTTCATCCAATGGCCATGATTTACTTATTGTGTCTATAAAAGGAGGGCTCCCCCCCTAATTTGACACCCTTGAATCCATTTTTTAGCTCTATTTTGTAAAATTCCATCTCATTCTTGTATTTCTACGTATTTTAATATAATAACCATTTTACCCCTAGTTCAAATAATGAGTAGCTAATTTTCTTTCAAGCTTGGGTTGAAGGTGAAGTCTCAACATGTTCTATGGGCTTAATTTGGTAAATTTACTTTCTTCTTCCCTCTAATTTATTTGTTGTTTTAACTTTTCGTCAACAGATAGTAATAATCTTGTCTATATTTTGCACAGGTACTACCATCTACCTAGTGCAAAGTTATTACTGTCTAACACGATAAGCACTTAGTACCATATTTATTAGAGTGTGGTTCATGAGGAGTGGAAACCCCCCCTCATGATTTAATTGGCATTAATAAGGAATATTAAGCCCATGGTGCATATTGATGCAGATCTAGATACCCAAGCGCTTTATTTACATAATTTTAATCTCTAATTTATTCCTACCATTTTAATTTAAATTTAGGACAAATTATATCAACACCTTCACCACAAATCCAACTACCCAACTAGAAAATTAACCCTATGCACAATTAAAATTCACCTCCTCGTGGGATCGACACTCGTCACTGTTAATATATTTTACAATAGATTCGTGCGCTTGCAAGTTCGATAAAATTTACACAACAAATATGCATTAACAAATTCAGCTAATAGTGAAATGTTTGCTGATAAAGAATTTATAGAAATAGACAAACTTTTTAGTAAAGTTGAAAAAATACAATCTCCTGAAATACTAAGAGAAATTGATCTACCAGAGGAATGGGAAATTGATTTAAGTAGCCAGCCTACTTTGATTAGAAGAAATATCTCTAAAATTATATAATATACACCATAAGGTAGAATAATTATCGGGGGAAGGAGATCATTCTCAATACCCAAAAGGGATTCAGAATTAAGTAACACGCAAAGTTTTACTAGATGTAGCCATTTGTGATACCACCTTCACATGAAATATTGGCAACGGTTGGAAAAAATAATCAAAATCTAAAAATTAAAATTGAATGTAATAATGGAAAATCATGGCAAGAAACTTTTATCATCCTAGATGCAGGAGCTGCAAAATCATATGTAGACTCCAAAATGATCAAATATTTAGAAAGAAATATTCTAATTGAACCTTGTACATATATAGGATATAATGGAGAAAGAAAGGCGCTAAGTCAATATTGTGAAATATCATTAAGTATTAAAGGAATAGAATTTATTTTTCCTTTTTTCATTGAACCATAATATGAAACAGAAATATGTCCTTTATTATTAGGGATAAACTTTCTTGAGGATTTCTCTACTTACTGTATAGGAGACAGTGAAAATATCCATAACAATTGAAGGAGTTAAACAAACCATATCAAGGTAAGTCTAATCCTTTTATAGTTTATATAAAAGTAATTATACCATATTATAAGCATAAGCCAGAATGGTTCTATGCTTTAATTAATACTGGTTCAGGAGTTAGCTTAGCTAATTCAAAAATTCATCTAAAGTCATATTGGAAAGATTATAAACCTTTAACAGGACAAAGAATAAATGGAGAACAAATTTCTCTAGGAACATGTTGAATCAAAGCTTTGATACAAATAGAAGATTATATTCTAAGCATACCAATAGTATGGTCTTATGATCAAACGGGGGTAGATATAATTTAAGAGTTAATTTCCATCGTCATTTTATTTATATAATGACTAACGAAATAATTACTCTTAAAACACCATATAATCAAACAATTACAACACCAAGAATTTATATCCCCTTCAGCGAACCACTTGAAAATCTCATTTTTGAAGAAGTCATCATGGTGATTTCAAAATAAAAATTAATCAAATTATGACAGAACATGAAAAAATTTTAGAAAAACTTGATAAAAACTTTGGTGAAAATCCAATTCAATTATGGAAAATTGATAAAACTTATGCCAAAATAGAATTAAAAGATCCAAATGTTATCATAAGAGTTAAACTTATGAGATATGGGCAAGAAGATAGACTAAAATTTTATAAACAAATTAAAGAACTCTTAGATGTCAAAATTATTATAGAATCTAAAAGTCCACATAGTAGCCTAGCCTTTATGGTTAGAAATCATGTAGAGATTAAACAAGGAAAAGCTCGTATAGTTATTAATTATAAAGAGTTAAATAAGTATACCAAATTTAATGAATATTTTTTATCTCATAAAGATACATTAATTACTTTTGTAATTAACAAAAAGATATTTAGCAAGTTGGATTGTAAATCAGGCTTTTGGCAGATTAAGCTTGAAGAAGAAAGTATACCACTTACTACCTTTAATACACCTCAAGGATAGTATGAATGTATGGTGATACCTCTTGGATTAAAAAATGCACCACAAATATTTCAAAGAAGAATGGATAAAATCTTTGAAGGATTTCATGAATGTTGTTTATGTGGATGATATATTAATATTTTCTAATAATGAAGTTGATCACATTAATCATTTGGCTTCTTTTGCAGAAAAATGCAAGAAACATGGGATGTTACTTTCTAAAAAAAAGTTGAAATAATGAAACCTATGATTGAATTTCTAGAACTGATAATAGATGAAATAGGAATAGAGATGCAACCTCATATTTCTAAAAAAATATTTTATTTCCAGATAAATTAGAATTTAGAGAACATATTCAAAGATTTTTAGGATGTCTTAATTATGCTGAAGGTTTCATAGAAAACTTAGCAAAAGAAAGACAACCCTTACAAGGATTATTGTAAAAGAATAATACAAAACCTTGGGAAGAACTCCGTACCCAAGTAGTTAAAAGATTAAAACAAAAATGTAAAAATCTACCAAGATTAAGATTTCTAACCACCAGTGATAATCTAATTCTTGAAACTGATGCTTTTGATAATCACTGTGGTGCAATATTAAAAACAGTCAAGAAAAGATTTGTAGATATACCAGCGGAACATTTAAGCCCGCAAGAAAGAATTATCATAGTAATGAAAAAGAATTATTAGCTATTAAAAATGGGATAGCTAAATTTACTTTCTTTTTGTTACCAAAGAAATTTAAAGTTAGATCTAATAATACTCAAATTAAAGGATTTATATTTAATAAATTGCCTAATCTCCCTTAATATAAGAGATTAATTAGATGGCAGCAATTTTTTACAGAATATGATTTTGAAATTGAATATATTAAAAGATCTAACAATTATATTATAGATTTCCTCAGTAGAGAATATAATGGATAAAAGTCTTTCTAAAATAATAAAAGGTATAATGTTGTGCTCCAGAGGTCAAGAATTGCTCCTCAAAGGCAAGGAAATGATTTATGATGGGCTTGCAATGATTGATGATGCCTAAGAAGAATTGAGCAAACCTTGTCCAGACAAAAGTTTGCAAAATCATCTAGAAGTTCAAACTTTAGAAGAATATATTAGCAAAACGCTAAAATAAAATGATCAAAATGAGGGTCAAATCACCCAGAGTTCTTTTCAGAATTCAAAGATCACCTCTCCAGAGAGATTTTTCTCAATCAATAATCTCAAAGAACAATATATGAAGGGAGAAGGTTCCCAAAGCTCTTCACCGAGTTTAAAGCCTCAATATATCAAAAGCAAATAGTCTATTTCAATGGCTAAAATCCCATTACAATCTGACTATTCTTATAAATATAAAAGAATTGGTAAAGTAGCCTATGGGATTCATCCTAGCCAGGCTATAGAACCTGATCATTCAGGGTTATACCCACGAATTAATTTCGTTTTAGAATGTGATCTTAAATTGATAAAAGATATGTTTGATTATGGTTTCCTTAACCTTATTTATGTCGGCGAAAATTACAGGGAATTAGAATTACTTCCCGAAAAAATCAAAGAAGCAGCCATGAAACTTGAAAGGATAAGCAAAACAAAAGATGCCATTTTTTCAAAATCATTTATGCTTGCCCTGAGTATTATGATAACAAATGGTATCTAGCTAAGCATATGATACAAGTTGGGATTAGCAGCAAAAAAGTTAGTCCAACAGTTGATCTAGATCAAGTCTACAAAAAGTTAGTCCAACAGTTGATCTAGATCAAGTCTACAATGATTATGATCCTGAACTATTTGAGCCCAAAGCACAAAGTACCAAAAAGGCAATAGGAATGAAAGTCCTCAACAAGCAGCTCGAGAGGATAAGTAAGGAAAATGTGTGGCTCTAAGAGGCCACAAAAGAGCATATAATCTTTTCTATGAGTAGAAAAGAAAATATTCTAGCCAGACAGGCCATCATTAAAAAGAAAAAAGCAATATATGAGAATCTTATGGAGTCCAGCTTGCCAATACACCATGAGATGTGCAAGTTGTTAAAACATCAAAATGATTGTGGCTTTTGCTACGAAAAATCCAAAGATGGATCCAGTGAAGAGGACATGTCTGTAGATGAAGAGCTCACAATCTGACAAGGTCCACTAAAAAGATAAAAGATGCCAGCTGAAAAAGCACCAATAATTATGAAGAAAAATCCAAGATAAAGGACAAAGCTCATCAAAATCCTTATCTCAATTATGCAAAGGCTGTCGGCCACAGGAAAAAGAAGACAGCAGCCAGTGGCGGATCCAGAAAAATAATTTAGCAAGGGCTAAATTAGATAATAATAAAATATAAAAGCTAAAAATTTGAATATATAAAATATTTGCTAATACATTTATAATTGTTCTCTATGCATTTTTATGTTTTGAAAATGTTATGCAATAGACTCATTGTCTATATTATTAAATTTATCATATCCTACATAAACAACCAAACTATCCAAAGTAATTCTTCACAAATTCCATTATTAAAAACGTTCGCTCTACGATTATTATGGAAACGAGAAGAATTAATCCTATTTTTGGGAGTAGAAAAATGTTTTGGGTAGTGGGCTATCATTATTTTTAATTAAAGTGTAAGCTTTTATAATTTTTAAAAGTTAAAGTTTAAATTTTATGGGTTTATAAATTTATTAGGACTATTTTAATAGATTTAATAGGGATTGATTAGAAAACTAAAATATTATTTCTTTTATTCCTTTTTTTTTTTTTTTTGCCAATGGGGGCTGAAAGTCACATGCTGCATCCGCCCCTAATAGCTGCTGTCCACAATGATTAAGAAGGATGAGGTCACCTTATCCAAAAGGAATCTGCAATCTCTCATAAGAATCTAACATGTGTAATGTAAAGGGAGATTGCCTTATCTCTTTGTATTTATAAAAAGATTTATGTAAGGGGGAGAGAGCAGCGACTCATTGCCATATCTACTCCTTCAGCAGCATCTGTATTTCTCTCCTTTGTAAAAATTCCAATAATGAAATAAATAATCTGTTGAGTGAAATTGTCATCTTTATTTATCTTATGTATTCTTAGAAATAAATCAAGAACCTTACATGCCAACACTTGTGCTAAACGAAGAAGATTTCATATTACTAAGCACTTTTCCAGAGATGATTGCAAGGAAAGCTCTCAAACAGGTCCTTTTAGGCTATTGTGCTATGTGTTACATTAGGACATATGAAATAGTCGCTAAGGTGATCTTGCAGGACGTGTGGAGATATGGCGGTGATGACCATAAACCTCTCTATGGTTGGAGGCAATTAGTGAATTTATCTCAGAATTCCGAGAGATAGTAAACTGGTTAATAATCTTGAACTATCTTCTTATATTTTAGCAACAAAAGGAAGCATGTTGAGCCTTGGTTATTTTCTTGAATGTTATAAGATAAGAAGTAATAAGAGTAACTTAAATTCATAAAAATAGAAAGGTCTGTTATTAAGTGTTTAGATGCAATTGAAAACTTAGAGTTTAGTTAGGAATATCAAATCATTTATACAATCTCTATGATTAAAGCTCGATTAAATCATGCAAATCTTTATAAAAATATAGTTGAAACTTTAAAAAGTTTTAGAAATACATGTAGAAGAGATGGAAGGACAAATTGTCCAGTTATACAAAATTAACAATATCACAAAAAATTAGCAAACATTGCAAAAAGGAAAAATTAATTAATATTAATATGACAATTAATGCTATTTCTTAATTAATTACTAAAAAGACAAAATTGATTTAATCCATTGACATGACTATTCCTCCAGAGCCAATGGTGCTGTCACCGTTGCCAGCAATGATGAATGAACCCTAAACAAGGCAAATTTGGCATCATCATAATCAAAATTTTCCGATCTATGCTATAGTAAGACATTGTAAAAAAATGATCAAAAAACTTAAAAGATTTAGTAAAGTTATGGTGTCACCACCTCTTTAGGTGGCCGTTTCACAGCTATAAGATCTCATTTTTTTGATAATGGTACTATATTTGAATAGATAGAAAAATTCAAAATTTGAGAGTATAAAATATTAGGCCATTTTTGGTATTTTGAGAGATGTATAGAACAAAAATTTTTAATTTTTAATTTTTAATTTTAATATGGGTTAATTAAGAAAGTAGGTATAAAAATAAATTTAATAGGTTTAAATAGCTGCACCATTGAAAAAAATGATTTAAAAAAATTGATTAATTGTGTCAAATAGGTTAACCAAACTCAAACCATATTTAGATGGTTTACGATAACATAACCCAAATCCAACCCATTTTACTAATTATCCAACCCAAACCAAATAATTTAGTATGGGTTTAGGTTGAACCATGGGTTGTAAGTTTTATACCAACCCCTTGATCGAACATACATACCTTAACAGATTGAAGTTCCAGCTTAAGTGTTTGTAGTTGCGAAAGGGAACTTGAAAACTGGCTAAGGTTATGCATGTGGTACTGGGAATAAGTGCACGCAATGTGTACCTCAGCAAGACTTGGGACATTTACAAAAGAAACAGTGGTGTCATAAGCGAAAATACAATTCAAATGACATGAGATTTGCAGCATCAATTTCAAGATCCATGAAGCCTGACAAATACTTCAGCTTTAAGCGCCTCAACTTGAGCGATGGGCCAGAGAAACTTTGAGACTCTTAAAAACAATTCGAATCGCTCACACTCAACACCTCAGGAAGGGGACAATTATATAATAAATTTTCAACAGCCTCTCCCGTTATGTTAAGCATGTCAAGCATAGGGATGTGAGAGACCTAAAGTTGGACAAACTATCAAGATGGGATGTGAAATTGTATTGTCGAATCCGTGAACCAAATTTAACTTCAGTAGAATCCAACTCTACTTCAGTAAAATCGAACTCAAATTTTTGAACTCTCCTTTCTATAGCAAAATTAATCCAGTTAGCAATATCATCATCAGAGACAACATCGAAACATATTCTTAATCCTTCTATAGTTCAATTTGAAGTGATCTGAAAACAAAATTGACCCAACTTATAAACTTATTCCTTTCTACATCAAGTGCCTCACTTCCCATACCCAAATGGGATTCCAAATCAACCATTGTTAGCGGATCATCAAAATCCAAACAGCCAGAAAAGAATTTCCACAAAGATCTCCGTCTACGTGATAGGACGCTGGCGCTAACTGCTTCTTTCATGGTCAATCGTGATAACACATTTACGAGATAATTCGCTAATGCCATCATCAATTCTGGTTTTTCCTTTATTTTTTAAAGGCAAAACAGAAATATAATCACCACCCAAATTGTCTGTTTTCCTTATCTTATTGCTGATCATAAGCAAAATCCGGTCCGTACCATTATTGTCTCTCTTGATACACTAACATGGCAGAAGGGGACCAAAAAATAAATAAATAAATAAAACATTACTGTTTCAGCTAAAAGCAAAAAAGCAATTATAAAAACCCTAATTAAAAAACATGGGTTTCTAATAAAGTAAATATGGTAGAGACTATTATAATTATGTTCAATTTTAAGATAAAGCTTGAAGAAATAAATAGGAAGACATTATTGTAAGAATTATCTTGTTGAGTGGTTCAGATTCTGCTGTCGTTATGATATTCTACAATTACAGATCTATTAAGATCAATTAATATTAATAATTCTATTGTAGAAAACTACTCTTTTTTATTTTTTATTTACAAAAAAAAGACTCACATTTTAAGAAAAAGTCTGTGGCGAGGCTCAGTGACATTTTCTAAGACAAGTTTGGCAACGAAAAATAAAACCCACCATAAATTTTACAGTTGGCAATCAGGACATCTTGATTGGGATTGGCCAATTTTAATTATGAATCGAGAGGAATAACTGTCTTAAATAGTAAATCAGGATTAAAATATGTCCTGAATCCCGACTTATTAAAATCCCTCCCAATTTTATCCATTAACTATGTAAATTTAATTTGTAAATTAGCAAACCAATTTATTTATTTTCCATTTGCTTTTTTTTTGTGAGAATAAATTTTTGATTTTAAATTTTAAGTTTGGGCTTGAGTCCATTGTTTTTTAGAAGTACAATATAATTTCTATAAATTAATAATGTCGAGACTATAGAAATTTATTAATTTAGAGAGATATTAATTAATCGCTAAATTAATAATTTATTAATTTATAGAGTGTGTTCACAGTACAAAGAACTAATATTTAATTTCTGTAATGGAATGGATGTCAATTACCTCTTGGATTATCCTAATGAAAATAATGAAAATTCAAAGGTCCAAAGTTTAAAAGAAATTGTTGTTAACATAACTGAAGATCATGCTGAAGATGAAGTTGAGGATGACACAATACCTTTAGAGGCTATTTCGCACACTAAAGCACTCAAGTCATCAGCAACACTTAATAATTTTTTATTGTAGTACGAGAATTCAACCCTATAATTTTTAAATGCAATAAGAAAAATTAAAGATGAGATTCAATTAGATTTAAACTTTAAGAAAAAATAAATTACAATAGACTCATATTTTAATGAACTGACATAGTCAGTTACATTTGTAATTTCACAGTATTTATAATTTCTACAATTATTAATTTATGATATAAATGGGACCACAGAGTTATATAGGATTTTTCAGAAAAATTATTATTTTATTAATTTATCGAAATTATTAATTTAGCTTCAGGGCCCAAGTCGGGACCACAAAAAATTATTATATTATAGAGATTATAAATTTATCAAGTATTAATTTATAGAGGTTATACTATACTATTGGCATGATCTTATAAAACCCCCTCGTTCTTGTAAATTTGTAATTACAAATTTACAATAAAGGACAAAATATAAATCCAAATAAACCTCTTGTTGAAAATATGATTAAAAAAAAAGATCAAAGAAAGACAAAAGGGCAAGCCGATTTTATGGAAGCCGCAAGTGTTGATTTGTAGCCGAAATTGAAGAATTGAAAATGGTGGTGCTGACTTTTGGTGGTGGCTGCACCAAGTTGGTGCTGCAAGAGTTGCCCACCATTGTTGATTTCTTGGGCAATGCTTGGGCTATAAATTAGAGTGCAGAGGAAGAGCAAAAGCATCCAAGTTTGGATGAGAAAAATCAATTGAGGGCATTCAATCGGTGAATGCTAGAGAAGCATTGAGAGCTTCCAACATGGGAGAGAAATATTCTTAAGCATGTAGGTATATTGAAGGAGCATTTGGCTCCTCAATATGGGTGGGTACTATGGGTTTGCTTTGTTAAGGAATATTTCTTGGGATTATGTATTTGGGGCTTGGGTGAGAGAAAATTATTTTTGAGAATGTGGTTGTAACAATTTTCACATAGTAAATATTTTTCTCTGGTTTTCTTTTGACAACAGCCTTGGTTTTTCTTCAGATTTGGAGTTTTCCACGTAAATCTTGTGTCGTGTGATTGGTGTATTCTCCATTTAATTTTTCTATTGATTTGTTTCTTGACAAATTTGCTTGGAGTGATCTTGGGAGAAATCTCAATTTCCTAATAGTGGTATAAGAGCCGACGGTTCATACTTGGGGTATATGGTATTGTTCATATATACAGTACAGTTTAAGTATACGGTGAAGCAAATCTGAATGGTGCACAGTGAAAAGGAAGGTCAAAGTTGAGGGCATATATGTCAGCAGCCGGTGTTTTTTCAAACTTGGTGGAAAATTAATGGGAGAATGTTTTTTTGGCTTGTGGTGAATTCAAGTCAAGAGTGTATCCAATTTGGTATGCACAAGGATTTGAAGGTGTGGGCAATTTTGGCACCTTAAGGAAATTGTCAAGAAGGTGGAGCAGGCTCGGCAACTTGCTCCAGAATAAGTAAATGGAAATACTGATATTGTCGCTAATGGTGAGTCTCCTTTCTCCATAAGAGACTGGGTTAGTTCTTTTGGCATATAAATCTCCAAAGTTGCCATGAAAGAGAACATGTTACTGTTAGCGAGGTCTACAAGATTTGCACACAAGCCATGGTTGGCATAAATGTTGGGTGTGTGGTGGAAATTATGTCGATGGCTAATGAACTTTCAGGAAAGCCAGCATGGAAGTTGCACCATAATTTTCAACGGATATGTTCGACATATGCCCAGAAAAATCTTAGAATGATCAATTCTAAGTGGTATACTCTTTATGGTGGAATATGATAATTCTCTATGTTGAGAATTATGATTGTTGGAGAAGACAGTGCTTTATAGCAATAGCTATGAATTTTTTTTAAATCATGGTGGAGATTGTTGAAAATATGATTTATAAAAAAAGGTCAAAGAAAGACAAAAGGGCAAGCCGATTTTGTGGAAGCCGCAAGTGTTGATGTGTAGCCGAAATTGAAGAATTGAAAATGGTGGTGCTGACTTTGGTGGTGGCTGCACCAAGTTGGTGCCGAAAGAGTTGCCCACCATTGTTGATTTCTTGGGCAATGCTTGGGCTATAAATTGGAGTGCTGAGGAAGAGCAAAAGCATCCAAGTTTGGATGGGAAAAATCAATTGAGGGCATTCAATTGGTGGAATGCAAGAGAAGCATTGAGAGCTTCCGGCATGGGAGAGAAATATTCTTAACCATGTAGATATATTGAAGGAGCATTTAGCTCCTCAATATGGGTACTATAGGTTTGCTTTGTTAAGAAATATTTCTTGGGATTTTGTATTTGGGACTTAGGTGAGAGAAAATTATTTCTAAAAATGTGGTCGTAACAATTTTCTACATGGTGAATATTTTTTTCTAGTTGTTTTTTGACAACAGCGGTGGTTTTTCTTCAGATTTAGATTTTTCTATGTAAATCTTGTATTATGTAATTAGTGTATTCTCTATTTAATTTTTTTATTAATTTATTATTTGACAAATTTACTTGGAGTGATCTTGAGGAAATCTCAATTTCCTAACACATCTATGTTTTTCCCGAAAAAAAAGAAGAACAGAAACGTAAGTTTTCTTGCCAAACTCTTTATCCAAACCTAAACCCACACAAAAGCAATACTTTTTTTTTTTTTTTTTTTTTTTGCCTTCGAAACTGTTATTTGGAAGAAGAGCATTGTTTTTTAATTAGGCCTTGGCTACAATGCAGACACTCAAAGTCCCTCTACCATACCGTAGCAAAGTATTCACCGTTGGATTCAACGTAAATGAATCCAACGATTGTGATTAATCCAGTAAAAATAGAAAAAATGGGTAACTTTACATTCCGGTTACAAAAAATCAAAATCCCTATTTCCTCTCCTCTTCTTCGTGCAATCCCTATTTTCTCTCCTCTCCGCGCAATCGTTGTTTTCTCTCTTCTCCTCTTCGTGCAATCCCTATTTCCTCTCTTCTCTTCTTCGTGTAATTACTGTTTCCTCTCTTCTCGTGTTCGCGCAATTCTTATTCCTCTCTTCTCTTTTTCGCACACCACATCGAGACAAGCACAACCCCCCCAGCCCCAGTATACTCACAATCTCACTCACACACACCCACACGCTGCCGGTGTCAATTTCGCTCAGGTGCACCGGCGCTACAGCTTCTAGCCTTTCTTGAGCCATTCGCTTCCGATCCAGCCGCTGCCTCCTTCTTCGTCCGCCATCGTCAGCCACACAAGGTGATGTTAATTTCGGCCAAGTTAATTTCAGCAATGTTTGCGATTTTGCTACCTCCTTCGTTACTGTTAATTGAATGTATGTTTTTGCAAGGATTTGGTTTTTGGAACTTGGCTGACAAATCTAATCTCAGGTTCTCCCTCTCTGTTGATTCACGTTTGCACTCATCCATTAGAATTTTATTGTGATGTTGTAACTCTCTGCACAGCGACTCTAGTTTGTCTCTAACAGCCATGGCTGCATCTCTTTCAGCAAGAACTTGCTGATATACATTTTAGATTATGCTTATTTTCTTAACATCAATTACAGTTGGTTTGTTGCATAGATTAAGTTAAATTTTTTTTTTTATTTTGTATTGATCATGACTGGGATTTAAGATTTTAGATTTGAGATTTTGGAATTTTAGTTGGTTTGTTACTGAGGAATTTTTGCAAATTAAACTGTTCTAACCCGATTTTAGGTTTCTTGAAGAATTGTTAGCTCTGCTATTATTTTCATCACCTTTTTTACTCTTTTTTTGTTTGCCAGTCTGTCTCATTCATTGTTTTTATACTTCTCTGAAATTTTATATCAATATTGAAGGGAAGTTTTGCATCATGAATATTTATGTATGTTTGACAACAGAATAATTGATCATTTGACAGGTTTTTAAACCAAGAATTGTTGGTCTACTCTTTTTATTGATTACAGGCCAATTAAAGGGCCATCAATGTAGTTTTAATACAGTGGATATGGCTATGAACAGTGTGTATAAATTTCATCTTTCGAATAATTGCTATGTATTGTATTTGTGTATGAAGCATTCTGTTGTCCTAACAAGGTTTCTCTCGGATAGGAAAAATTGAAAGAGAAAAAATCTACAGTGACATAGTCACTTACACAAACTCTCCAAGCAATGCACAAGGCTGGATGTTTAATTTTCTGCTGTTTTTGGGCTGGATTTGATGCTATTTCTAGGTTAAATTTCTTGTTGTTTTGGAAAAATTTTTTGCATTTTTGGGCTTGATTTGATGCTGTTTCATTTTCTGCTGCATTTGGGTTTGATTTGCTGCTGTTTTTGGGTTAAATGTACTGCTGTTTCTAGGTAATTTTTTTGTTGTTTCTAGGTAATATCTTTGCTATTTTTAGGTAAGTTTACTGCTGTTTCTGCTGTGTTTGGGTTAAATTTGCTTTTGTTTTTAATTAAATTTTTGCTATTTTTGGGTTAAATTTTCTGCTGTTTTTGGGTAAATTTGCTGCTGTCTCTAGGTTTAATTTTCTGTTGTTTTTGGGCTGGATTTGATGCTGTTTCATTTTTTACTACATTTGGGCTTGATTTATTGCTGTTTTTGGGTAAATTTACTGCTGTCTCTCGGTTTAATTTTCTATTGTTTTTGGGCTGGATTTGCTGCGGTTTTTAGGTTAAATTTGTTGTTATTTTGGGAAAATTTTCTGCATTTTTTGGTGCGATTTGATGTTGTTTCATTTTTTACTGCATTTGGGTTTGATTTGCTGCTGTTTTTGGGTTAAATTTACTACTGTTTTAAGGTAATTTTATGCTATTTTTAGGTTAAATTTACTGTTGTTTCTAGGTAATTTTTCTGCTGTTTTGCGGTTAAATTTGCTTCTATTTTTTATTAAATTTTCTACTGTTTTTGGGCTTGATTTGCTGTTGTTTTTTAGTTAAATTTGCTATTGTTTTTGGTTAAATTTGCTGCTGTCTCTTGGTTTAATTTTTGTTATTTTTGGGCTGGATTTGCTGCTGTTTCTAGGTTAATTTTTTTGTTGTTTTGGGAAATTTTTTTTGCATTTTTGGTTAATTTGTTGTTGTTTGGGGTTTGAATTTGCTATAGAAACTAACATTATATTTTTTATTCATTTTAACATAGTAGAATTGAAGTTGGTGGTATTTGATGATCGTGAAGTTTTTGCAAACTGATCTTGAAGTTTTACAATAGAAGAAGCTTTTGAGTATTCATGAAAATGAAAAATGTATTATTGGTGATATTAAGATGAAACGCTAATTTAATTCTATCAATGTATATACAATATCATTTAATCATATGGTCCACCATTAGGTCAATATTTTCATATTTATTTCTTAATAGAAATTAATGGAAAAAGAGAGAGGCGATGAAACAAATATATTATAGAAATAAATTGTCGCGTGATTTATCATGAAATTGGTTGTTATAAATGGATTGGAAAAGTTGCATATGAAATAAAAGATAAAGAGACGATGACGATGAAATATAATGGAAATAAATTATCCCATAATTTATCATGAAATTGGTTGTTATAAATGGATTGGAAAAGTTGTATATGAAATAAAAGATAGAGTTAGAGAATTTCGGGACGAATGGATGTTAAATGCGGTTTATGCACTCTTATTACGTATTTATTAATGGAGTGTGTTTTAATTTTTGTAAGTTTTAGAATAAAGATCGTTGTAATTTTGAAGTTTTTATTAATTTTGAGAATTATATATTCCATATAAACCCTTATGCGAAAATATGCAACCTAAATTAATTTTTATGATTAAAAATATACAATTTTCTATTAGAGAATTTGCTCGTTGAGTTTATTTGCACTCTTTTGTATGTTTTTACAATTCAGAGGAAAATTTCTTTAATACCCTAAGTTTTAAAAGTTTTATAAAGCAATAGAGTTTTTATTGTATTTTCATGTATAAAACGATTAAATTACATATTTATTGAATAGACTGAATTATTAAGGAATAAAATGTTATTACTACTTTAACTATTGAAAAAATAGAATATTAATGGTTTCGTCTAATTAAAATAAAAGTATGTCAATATATTATATAGACGAACATTCGCACAAATATTTACAATAAATTTATAAATTAGCCCAGACTGATTAAAAGTCTTTGGGTTTGCTCCTGTTAAAATATATACATAACTTTAATATATGCTATTGTTGATCCATCCACTATTGAATTGCATAAATTAGTGATTTAGGATTTGTGTTAAAATTTTAACTTAAAATAGCTTATTCCAGTAAATATTCTCTTATGAAAAAAATACAGCCAAATATTGACTAATTGAATTCAATATAATATTATCTAACACAATTTTATATATATTTTTAGCTAATAGTCGAAATATCCATTAATAATTACGTGTATAATTACATTAACAAATTCAAATTAATGTTTTTTTTTTTGTCAACTGAAAAAAGAAGAAGAAGAAGAAAATCTCTTCTGTACATAAAATAAATAACATGAACGTAAATATAAAACAGGGGATAAAAAAAAAATTTGTGGATATTTGAAAAATAATCATATGAAACACAGAACTAAAGACATGCAACATATTACATATATTATGAAACAATGCACACACAATATGACACCACATGTCTAAGTTAACATAAAACATTAAAGACCATGTGTTTAATTTAACATAAAACACTAAACATGAAACTCTTAACATATAACATGAAATTTCAATTTAAACATGAAACGGTGATAAAAAGAAAAAGTTGGGGGTATTTGGAATATAATCACATGAAACACAAAACTAAACACATGCAACACATTACATATATTATGAAACAATGCACACACAATATGACACCACATGTCTAAGTTAACATAAAACATTAAATATAAAACTCTTAACAGATAATATGAAATTTGAACTTAAACATGAAACGGTGATAAAAAGAAAAATTTGGGAATATTTGGAATATAATCACATGAAACACAGAATTAAACACATGCAACACATGACATATATTATGAAACAATGCACACACAATATGACACCACATGTTTAAGTTAACATAAAACATTAAATATAAAATTCTTTACATATAACATGAAATTTAAACTTAAAGATGAAGCGGGGGATTAAAAGAAAAAGTTGGGGGTATTTAGAATATAATCACAAGAAACACATGCAACACATTACATATATTATGAAACAATGCATTATAAAATATGAGACTACATGTCTAAATTAACATAAAACATAAAACATTAAACAGGGGATAAAAAGAAAAATGTTGGGGTGATTTCAATGATAAGTATATGAAACACAAAACATAAAACAATATACATATATCATGCAACAATGAACATAAAACATTAATTAAACTTTTCACTTTTTAATAACACTCCTTTTATTTTATTTTTCATAATATTTATAATAAAAATTATATTTTTCTATTTTCAATTTAATTAACTTTTTTTCTAATTATTATTAGTATTTTTCACTAATTTTTTACCTTATAAAATTTTTTTAAAATTTATTTAAAAAAAAAACTAATTAATGGCAGCAGGGGCCCAATAAATTGAGCCTCTGTATGATACAGGGACTTTGAGTGCCTGTATCATAGCCGCCCCCATTTAATTAAGGTAAGTGCTAACAGTAATAAGGGATTTTTCAGTATTATTTAATGGGGTTTACTTAAAGATAAGGTTTCTAAAGGACTCTGGAGGAGTGCCAATAGTCCAATTCATTATTTCTTTAATTTAATTAATTAAAAATTAAAATAACAGTTGAGACATTGAGGATCCGGATTGAGGTTTTCAAATGTCCTTAATTCTGTCCAACACAACAAATTAGGATAAAATTTGGTCTAAAATTCTGAGCGATTTTAAATTAGTTTTAAAAAAATTGTACTAAATCTCATACTATTTAGCCGGGACGGAAGCCAGAATCCCGATGTTTTTTTTCTGCCAACCCTAAATGTAGAATTGAATTTACTGATTGTAGAAAGAGACTCCAAATATGTAGTTGATTTGGTTAACAATAGGAAGGATAGCAGAATAGAGATCTACTGAGTTATCTCAGAATGCGTGACAAGAGGAAGGATTTTCAATAGCTCAAAATTCATCATGTTTCTATGTCCTGTAATGCAATTACCCACTATTTAACTAAGTTAGTTTAAAAAGGTGTGAAACTATCGTATGGCTGGGTTCCTTTTCAGCAAAACTTTATATGCTTACTCACTTTAATGAATTAATGAAAGTTATACTCTTCTTAAAGTAAAAAAGGTTGGAATTAAGATGATAGCAATATGTAATGCTGCCTCTAAATAAATATTTTTCATTTTCTTTCACCACAACGGAAAATAGTAAAAATAAGGTCTATTTCGATAGCTCCTGCAATGTCAAATGTAGCAATCGGAATTGTCACTTAACAATAAGTAAATAGGCCTATCAAAAGCTTTGCGAGGCTCGAGGTCAAAGAAAGCCAACACATTATCTAACATTTAGGTTCTTATAAGTCAAAATTAATAAAAGAATTAGGTTTTTTAGTTTAGAAAATAAGTATATTTAATAGATATATTTTTTTGATATCATATTTATTTCCGATTGAATCTTTTTTTATTAAGATAAAAGTCACAAAAGCTCACATTTATATTCCTATGTAAAATGTTTAAAAATCAAACATATCTCACCAAAAGAAAAGCAATTTAAAAAAAATTAAATTAATAAAATTTTAAGCTTAAGACATTTAACCAAGAAGTCATAAGTTAATTTTTAGAAAGTTGTGAAACTATTGTATGACAAGACTCCTTTCCATAGAACTTATATAATTATTCATTTTGTTATATAATTATTCATTTTGTTAAATTAATAAAATGCTTTCCTATTAAAAAAAAAAGTTAAAACTATCCTTGATTGATATGCTATCAATATTTAATGCTGCCTCTTAGGGGTCGTCAACCTGAAAATGTCGGTTCAATTTGGTTTGATTTGGTCAGTGAAAATCGAATTGTCCAGAAAATGTGAAAAAATTTGTTTTCAATTTTCAATCTCTCTCTCTCTCTCTCTCTCTCTCTCTCTCTCTCTCTCTCTCTCTCTATATATATATATATATAAACCAATCGGTTCAATATTAAAATTAAAAAGAATTCAATTTATATATACAACAATAGTTTTTATTAGTATTTTTACATAAAACATGAATGATTAGTGATTATAATTGAATTGAACTAAAAAAACGAATTTAGGGGAAAAATATAAAAATTTGGCTAATATAAAAGAAAAAAAATTAAATTGTATGAACCGAATCATACAAAACTGAATTGAAATGAACCAAACCGAAATAATTTAGTTCTTTTCGATTTAATTTCAAAGTTCGATTCATATTCGGTCATAATTTCTTGAACCAATTGGATTCGATTCGGTTTAATTTTTGGACAAAATCAAATCGAACCAGTTTATGCTAGGCTCTACTACCTCAGAATAAATAATTTTCTTTTGGGTGGGGATAATTCCACCTCCATTAAATGTGTAAACCCACTGCACTTATAAAAAATATTTATAATAAGTTCCTAATATTTTTAAAAAATAAAAATAAACAAAAATATTTGTATAATTAATCAATTAAATCATTCCTATACTCATTTTTACTTAGATTTTTTTTATTGTTAAGGTTGCTTTAATATAAGTTTGATTTAATTATTTTATCTTTATGACATAAAATGACATAAGTGCAGAAGAAATAAGTGTTATTGTATCTAATACTCTAAGCACTTAATTTTGTGACTTATAATCTAACTTTTTAAATGAAGTCTAAAATTTTTCAATATTTTAGATTTAAATGACATAAATATGACAGCCTAATAATTTACACGAATATTGTCTCATGAAAATATTATATTAGTTTAATTAAAAGTTGAAAAAATAAAAAAAATGTTAAAGTTAAAGTAAATTTTTGATATTTTTAACTTTTAAGGGTGATATAGTCATTTTAAATTTAGTTTAAAGCAATCTTAGTAGTCAAATATAATAAAAAAATATAGGTCATAAAAAACTGAATTCAATTATCATAAAAAAGAATTAAGATAGATTTAACTGATTATATAGATTTAATTTATTAATTCTATGAAACTTTTTTTTTATTTGAAATTTTTAAAAATAATATAAATTTTTTATAATTATTTTAAAAAAATAGGATGGATTTACAAAATATAGAGTGGATAATTGTTTGCGACCGCCGGTGGGACAGCAAACTTAGCTGTCGCAATTGTCACTTATCCATAAGCAGAGAGGCGCCTATCAATTCGGATTAGCATTTCCTTCTTCCTAGATTAATTTTGCATTTTTGAAATTTAAATAGGCTGGTTGTTGGGTTAGTTTGTTGAACTATTATTAATTTGAATAAGCTCTCGTAATTCAGATCGAGTCAAGCGAACTTCGATTTGTTTGTAGGTTCATGAAAGTTGAAGGCTTGACTATTTACCATGTGCAAAGCTACTTGCATGTTTTGTGTTTGTGTGCATCTAGGTCTTCAAACATGGATAGTTCTTGTTGGACGAGCGATGTGTTTTCATTCAATTGTCGTACGACGTGCAGTTCATGATGTATGATAAGAAGAAATATTTGTCAATTTTGTTAAATTATTGCCTCCTTTTTCTATTGTTGCAGGTTCCTACTCTTTCTTCTCTCGATTTGAAAACGTAAGTTATTTACTTCCTAGTTTACAGAAGATCTTGGAACACCTTGCCATGTTTTGATTCATTGTATTTGTCATATTTTGATTAATTGTTGGCTTTGTTTAATCAAGTCAGGGGATACTTGTTTGGGGCATTTGTTTCAACATCTTATTATACTTGTTTTGGGAATTCTTCTGTAATCAATGATTGAGTACAACCATTTGCTGAAAGTTAAAGGGGCTACAAAATAATTGAGATGTTGATTGCCCTTGATGCCATCATCAGGAATGCTATTGATCTTTTGACAAAATGTTTTTGCATACAATTAGAAGAAAACGCATTACTCTTCTTTGATTGGTTATGCTATGTGTTAGTAGTCTGATGCAATGATATAAGAAAGAAAGATGATTAGATAGATGCTTGACGTCAATATGTGCTGATGTGTTATAACTAAAATTGCTTTAAAAGTATGCCCATTGAAGAAGTTTTTGAAAATCTGAATGCTATGATAATGTCTGTGCTTCTTTTATTTAGTATTTTACATTCTTTTTATTGCTTCAGTTTTTTCTTTACATAATTATGTTGATTCTTGAGGAAAAAAATGTTAGTTGAAAACTGGTTCACTATGCTTCTTTTAATTTTAGTATTTTACATTCTTTATATTGCTTCAGTTTTTTCTTTACATAATTATGTTGATTCCATCTTTCTTCTACAGGAAAGTGTAGAACTTAAGTTATTCGGCTTAAGGTGGAATCCTTTGTCATGGGTTATGAAAGCTGCAGCTTGCACATTGATGGGTAAGTCTACAATGATTCTTCAGTTAGTACCACTCAGTTTTTCCCTTTGCTATTTCAGAAGTGACTTTGACCAAAATCTATATGGGGATTGAAATTTGGTGGTGATGTAATTGTGTAGGAAAAAATGGAGAGATGAAATTAAACGTTATTAGAGGTAATAAATATTGCTCATGGTTGAAGAACATACAGAAATGATAAAAAAAATTGTATTGTTAAGAACGATGCTTACTGCAGCGCCCCTGTGAGGCTGCAATATTTTGTTTTTTCACATAAAGTGCCGTCACTTTTATTTGATGCCTGCATAAAGTCAATTTTGCCATTGTGAAAGTCCCCCAGCGATTGTCAAAACCCCATCGTAAGCAAAAAAATGATGCGATTACTTGCAGTCGCCCAAATCCCATCATAAAGCCATTGTATGTAGCTTTATGTGACGGTAAATAGCTGTCGCAGAAGACCCTTTTTCTTTGTAGTTATTTCCCTTGGGGGCTCTTGTGGTAGCTCTGTAAAAATTCTGAATCTGATAGTCATAATTGGAGATGTGCAGATAGATATTCTGTTTAAATGTACAAGACTTGGGACAGGATAGTGCTGATGAATTACACCAGCTCTCACTTAAGGCAATTATCGAGTATTTCTGAAATATGCCCTTTTTTAAGTTTATAGTTATGCTCGCGTTTCAAATGTCATGTGGGAGTAAAACACTTGGCAAATTCTTGGTTTGTTGAAAATCATGTACTTCTATAATGCCCTGGAATTTATATAGTATTTTTGAATATGTACTTCCTTTTAAAACATCTAATCATAGTACAAAATAGTGTCCAAGGTTTTGGCTTTCCTTGATGGGTATTTTTATCATTTTTGTGCTCTGTTTAAGTTATTAAATGTGTGTTTTTAGAATAGCGGAGGATCATGTGCGATTTGGATACATTTTCAGCTTGAACTGAGTTGTTGAGGGTTTTTTTTTTCACTTCTTTATTTTATGTCTCATTTTCATGTAGGGTTAGATAAAAATTGTGAACAGATCTTAAACGTAATCTCCTACTCATACTGAACACTGTAATGACTATGGAAATAAGTAGATTCACATAATTATTTTCAACTTGTTGAAGTTAAAATATGAATGCATGGGGCATCATTTTCTGGTATTTACTAGAGTCGTATCGTCGATGAGTTGTCTTTCCTTCTTCTTAATATGGCGAAATAGAAGTCTTGTACTAGTTCATTAGTAATTCAATCAATTATAATGTAGGCATTATATTTTTTCACTTATATGGCTGTTTTTCTCTATTGCTGCTACTAAAACAACATCTTACACGCTTCACATGTGGCAGGATGTATCCCTTTACTGGATTTCATTCATTAACAAATTTTATGTTGAGGATAAAATATACATATTTTTCTACATATATATTCTGAGCACATCTACTAATGAATCTAAACTGTTAATTATGTAATCATGGTTTTGTCATACATTTTCAAGATGCCCACATTTTGAATACTGCTAATTAGAAAGGCTAAAGTTTAACTGTTCTGTTGTGTTTATTTTAGTAGTTAGGTCAGTTTCTCAAGTGCTGTTACTAATAGTGAAGGAATTTTTATCCTGTTGTATCCTGCCTTCCTTGGAATTGGTTTTTTTTTTTGGGTATTTCTGAAACTTTTAATATTTGGGCTGCTGACACTTATCTCAGTTATTACATAAAGTTTCAAATTACCCGATTTTGGCATTTCTCTTGACAAGATTCGCCTAATCTGTTTGAAATGGGATAAGGATCAGATCTTTTTATACATAATTGCTAAACTTTTTCTCTGAATTTTATGATTGATTGAAGAAAAAATTAATATAATCTGCTTGCTGCTGTATCGGAGAAGGCAGAATCGGCATTGCGTGCACATAGTAGCTCTGTCAGAGGTAGTAGAAGGCAGGCTAAGATTCCATAAGAAACAGTGCCCAAACCTGAAAAGCTTCAACCATTTATCAAGAGTTTCTTGTTGGTATATGCAATGTACGCATCATCTTTTTTCTTCTTTTATGTTCTATGAACTTTATGGTTATTTCAATACCATTATATAAAGCATTAATCTATTTTGCAGGATGTTTTCTCATGCACAGTGGACAGTTTCTAATTTCACAAGTGAGTATCGTTCAGCTAGAAAGGATACTAATCTTGTTGTAAGTCCAATTTCATTCTTAGAAATCATAAACCCTAGAAAATTGTACCTCCTTTCGTACTCTCTACATTTGACCAGTGTAGTTGACCAAAAAGAAAAAGGAAAAAAAAGCTTCTTATGGTATTACATTATAATTTGAGGAATATTCATGTTGATAAGTTAAAGATGATTACGAGCTAAATCTGTAAAGGATGAAAATATACCTTTAATATATTCTGTCTTAAACTCTTAATCCTGCCAAAACTTGGTGCTGGTTTGCCTGTTCTATGTACTTAGAAGTATCTAAATTGGAGGTTGAAGTTTATATGCTGCACAAGAACTTTGGGCATTCCAGACTGTGGAATTACGAGGATAAGTAAAAAATAATTTAAATTAATTAGAGAAAAGAAGATTTGTTAAATTCTGGTTTTTGATTGTTTGGAAGGGATTTCCCTTGTGTTTTTATATCGTTTTGGTTAGGATTTACACACTCTAGAGTTAAGGCTTATAAGAGGCATTAGGACTAATGCTGAGCCGGTAGTGCTTTCCAGGACGTACAGGACAAATGGTTCCCTAAAAACCAAATTATGGAGGGAATAACTTATAGATATTGTCTAACATAGCAATTGGAACCTTAATGCTATTATATTTGCACAATTTATAGTTGAATGGGCAATCATGCCTCTAAAGGCCTGCACTTGTCTATCCAAGTAGGGTTTTGTTTGGGGTTGGGGGTTGATGAGAGGACTGGTAAGCAGTTTTATTATTATTATTATTTTTTTATGATTATCCAGATAGATCACCTATCTTTCTAGTTCCATGTGCTTTCCCATCTAAGAAGAATATTTTATTTCTGAATTTTGAATGTTGGCTGATTGATAGTGACATTTTTGCTTACTATCCTTATGCTCTATCCAGATTGGACGGTGTCATGCTGCAGATGAATATGATGATCAAGTAAGAGAGATGACGTTTAGATCTCTCTGTAACAGTCCCATGAGTCCACCTGACACAGCCGTAGCCATGACTGAGTATCAGGATGCAATACCTGATTGTGTGATACCTGCAGGTGCACATTTTAAGAAATGGTGTGTGATGCAATCCAAAATCAAGATGGGCTATTAATGAGGTTGGTACACTGATTGAACTTTCTTATTTTTAATCTCTGTTTTGTTACAATGAAAATGAATGCTGTTCTTTTAAAAATATGAATGATATTTAATGAGCAATAAAAATATGAATGATATTTAATAAGCAATAAATGGTAGAATGTTCATCAAACTATTCTATTATTCTATGCCAGGACAAGAAAGAAGTTGAGGTGATTTTTGAAGTGGCACATTCATATATCAAGACACACACTTCCAATGGTGAGACTAAAATCGTCCTCTCCAGATTGTAACTAGTATCAGATTTGAGATCCCTTTTGACCATCTTCCCTTGTGTGCTGCTGTAGTTCTTCGCTGTGTAATGGCAATTTCATTTCCTTTTTTCCCCTTGTAATTTAACTGTTTCTCTTCAACGTAAAGGAAATCTCAACTGAGAAAATTAAGTCTGTTTTGATTTGATGTAAATAAAAGATTAGTTTTTAGATACTTGGTATTTTATTAAGAATTTAAGATAGTTGATTTTACCACGGTGGATTTGCTAATTTGGAATAAAAGGCAAATGTTCGGCTCTTGAGACCTTATAATGATTTGTAACTACCATTGCCTTCTAAGTATATACAAACTCATAAAGTCTTGAGTAGAGTGCTCAGGTTTGCTTGTGTTGGTATTTTTGTGCCCATTATAACAAGTGAGCTCGGAGGATCCGAATCCGTATAAGGGCATCGTGCCGTTTGTAGATTTCAATATACTTGTTGCATGTACCTTTCTAAATACTTCAATACACATTTAAAAATTTATTAAATTGACTCATTTTCAAAATAATTGTCCTAATGCCTGTAGCATCCGTTTATAGATGAAAAAAATTAGAAGAACAAAGTACAAAAATTTTAGAGTGTTCGTTTAGAGAGAAAATGCAAGAAAATGAGAAAAAATGAAAGAGAAAAGTAGAATTCCTGGAAAAGTAAAATACTAAAAAATAAAAATAAAAAAAGAATTAAGATGAGTTTTAAATTTTTTGCCTTCACAGATTTTTGTCCATTAGAGAAATAGAGATGAAGACCAGAAGAAATTAGGAAAGGAATGAAAATGGGTTCCAAATTTAAGAGGACAAACAAACCTTTAAATTAAATGAATTCTGTGGCAATTTTATAATAAATGAAAGGGAAGTCAACAAAACAAATTTTGGAAATGATTCAAACTTATTGGCAGGTTTATAATTAATTAATTTTGTTACAGTGGCAACTTCGTAAATATAGTAGTGGCAGCATTGAAATAACTGATAACTTGAAGTCTTAATATAAAATTTTGCGGCCCACGCGTCGCCCCTGCCAACAAGTTGCGGAAACATAGCGAATAGTCAGATTTCAAATAATTACACGAGTCCTCATTATGTGCGAACCATCTACAATTCATTATGTGGGACGGAAAACTTGTCATAATTTCATTGGTTGAATGTTGAGCCGGCAGAACAACTACCAATAAAATAGTGACACGTCTCGGTCGCGGACAATAACGTAGTAATGACCCGCACATGATCAGATTTCAAAACGAAACGAAACGAAACGAGTGGCAGCAAAAATAATAACGGTTTGTTTTACACGACGAACGAGGAATGCTAACAAAATAAATAAGAATGCGCCTCTGCCTTTGTCGATTCTAGGCTCTTTCTCTGGATTTCTCTTTTAATTTTCTTTCAATCCAAACACATCGATATAGATAGAAGTGCGAAAATGGACAGTACTCCAATCGCTTATTTTCAACATCGAGTTGCTGAGGGTCGGAAAGATGTTGCGCGTCTGGAACTCGAACTGAAGATGGCTAAGGAGAAATTGCATGGATCAAAAGAGCTACTGATGTGGAAGATGGAACGCGACATACGTAAGCTAGAATCGGAACTTAAGTGGATTAAAAAGCAGATGAGGGAGAGTGGCGAGAAGTTTCCGATCATGTCCACCGATGGTTCGAGAAGGGCTGTCGTGCAGAGGTTTGCCGAAGCAAAGAAGGTGGTCATAGGGAGCCCGAGAGATTGGGAATCCTTCAAAGAGATGTGGGCGTATAGCCTGCATCAATATCCATCAATAGTGATTGAGGTGATCCTCCGTAACCTGGATCGTCGTACTATTAAGGGCATCAAAACTGAAGTTGAGTCTGACTCGCTGAAGAACAGCCTGCGCATTATCAAGACTACGGCTGGTAATGACTCTCTTTTCACTTCTTGTTGATTTCTTATTGCTGGCTGTTGTAACTGTTTTGGTGAGCTTTAATGGGCTTATGATGGTATGCATTTTGTAGACTTGGAACTTGGCTGTTGCAAATTGTTCACGCCATAAGGTTAATAGGAATCAATTTATGAGTTGTGTTACGATTCATTGAATAATTGATTCCAGTTTATGAGATTATTTATTGTTGACTTGGTATTTCAATTCGGTGCGATTTGATTCAATTCTGGATTTGATTGAAAATGTTTTTGGGATTGCTAACATGTGTATAGTTTATGGTGTTTTTGGTTTGACACTTGATACAACCGTTGTGGAAATGGTGTCTTGTAATTCATTGTTAATAGGAATTTATCTAGCAAAAGAATTAGATATTATATCATGTGCCCTGTTCTTTATTTACTCTTCTTGCAGCTTACTATATTAGTTAGTAGCAGTACTTGAGGTGTAGCCATGTTTTTTGTATGAGAAATGAGATGATTCTTGTATATGGTTGATTCTGTAGTGTTGAATGGTTAAGGTACCTTTTATCTTTATTTAATATAGGTTCCTAGTTGTTTTGACATCCCAAAATTGCAAAATGCTTGAATGAATTTAGCGGTACTTTATTTATTGCAGTCTCAAATTATACATTTTCATTTTTGGGTATAGTTTTAAAACTTTATGTTCTCTAAGTAGGAAGATGTATGCGTGTGTAAAAAATAATCACAACTGGCTTCTTCATAAGTTGGCTTCTTTCTCTTCATATATTCTAAGCCTGACGAGGATCAAGTTGAGGTAACATTTATTATTATTATTAGGAATCAATATGTTCTTGTATCATTACTTGTTTATTCGTTTGTTGATAGTGCAGCTTGTTTTTATTGATTGTTAGTTCTGCATTTTCATTGTGATCATTTGTTGTTAAAGCTAAATTTCACATGCGCAATGGGGACTCTGCTGCAAGTGGAGATTTAATTTGATTTGTGACAGCCCTGTTTTGTTGTTTGTAATTTGTAATTTGGAATATGCAATTTGTGTTCGTTCAACTTCATTTGTTTCGCGTTTTACATTATATCTGCATTTCTAGTGAATATGGCTGTACAATTGCTGACCATTCTGTAAGCTGGCTTAGAATAGGGTTCACTTGCAAGTGAAAATTTCCCCTTTCTGAAGCACAATTTTTAGATGGAATGTAAAGAGAGTGTAGCATGGTTCACTTGCAAGTGGAAACATATTAAATTTATGGACTGTTCATTACATTTCTATTTGACTGCTATAATCTTATTAATAAGCATTGAAGTGCGAAATTTCTTCAAAGCAATTTTTAATTTTTGGATTCTATGTCTTTGACTCTTTGTGAGATGAAACATTTTGTAAAAGTATTTACAGCATGGTGAAGAAAGACTATACCATGCAAGTAATGAGCTTCTGCATTCTGACCATCCTTTTCATTTCTCATGTGGGCAAATACATCTCTGAGACTAGCCTTAGACTGCCATATCATTTTTAATGATCTTTTTTCCCCCCTAATGATGGAAGAACTGACGATTATCATCACTCTCTTGCAGGAAAGGCGTATTAAGAAATAAAAAAGGCATCTAAATCTCAAATCATCATCAGGGGAGTTAGAGAGCTAGTGCTTGGAGACTTATTCCACAATTAGATCTGGGTTTATCGAGTGTAAGAAAACCACATATGGATTTTTTATGCGGTAGATTTTTGTTTTGGAAAGAAGTAGATTTGCAAACTGATGGCATCTTTCAGCTGACATTTATTCTTTTTTTTTTTTCCCAAGTATTGTATGAAATTTGACTAATTTGAGCTCTTGAAATTTGACTAAGATTTTTTGTTATGTTTTGTTATTTTATATTTTGGACTTTGTTTGATATTCTGGGCTCTTTCCCTAAACCTACGAGGACAAATATGATATGGTCTCCTTCTAATTTAATTATTAGTGTATTGACCAAAAGAAAATGAAATTTTCAAAATTGGGAATACGTAACTGTAATTTGCAAAGCAGCCATAAAATCATTAAGTAGCCCACTTTGGTCTGAGAGTGCCTAACAAATATGGGCTAAAAATCTGCTATTCGTTTTGGGAAGAGAAGTGCCTGCGGAAACTGAATCATTCAAACATTGTGAAGCTTAAAGAACTCATCATTGAGAAGGGCAAAGTATGCTTTGTGTTTGAATGCATGGAATGCAATCTTTACCAACTTATGGAAGCGAAAAAGCAGAAGCAGCAGCTATTCTCTGAATCCGAAGTCTAAGCATGGCTTTTCCAAGTCTTTTGGGGACTCGATCACATGCACCAGCAGGGTTACTTTCATCGGGACCTGAAGCCTGAGAACTTGCTTGTTTCGCAGGGTACCATCAAGATTGCTGATTTTGGTCTTGCTAGGGAAATCGATGCTTGCCCACCATATTCAAAACGTGTAGGAACACGATGGTATCAAGCCCCGGAATGCTGTTTAAATCAGGACTGTATAGCTCAAAAGTTGATATATGGGCTATAGGAGCTATCATGGCAGAACTGCTCGTTTTTCGTCCACTTTTTAAGGGTACTAATGAAGCTGATCAGGTGTACAAGATATGCAGTGTTCTTGGCAGTCCTACTATGGATTCTTGGGCTGATGGACTTCGTCAAGCAAGGGCAATGAACTACCAGTTGCCACAGTTATCCGGAGTCGATCTCTCTGCGTTAATGCCATCAGCAAGTAAGGATGCAAGCAACTTGATTGAATCACTTTGTCGTGGGATCCCTGCAGAGGGCCCACGGCTGCAGTGGCATTGCAGCACCCTTTCTTCAAGAAATGCTTGAATGTTCCATCACATATTCGTTCGACAAGGGGAATGTTGAAGCAGCAAGGTACTAGGATTGATGCTGAGGCTTTACCTAATCCGAAGATCGTTAAGCAACTTTCTCCTCTGGATATAATGATGGCTGTGCAGCAAAAGAACTGAGTCAAAAAACAAAAGTATTATCCAGCTGCCGGAAGGAAGGGTCAACAAAACTTGGCAAACATGGCAATTGCTTCTTATAGGCAGCCTGTGGCGCAGATGAAGCTGCCTCCCATGAAGGCTGTGGTACAATGGAATGCTGAATGAAGAGAGTGGTTTCTCAGACCAATTCAAAACCTGGAACCTGGCAGAATATAGCAGAAGAAATTTGGTAGAAAAAGAAGGGCCCTTGTGAATAGGGCCATCCTAAGGGTTGAATTGATTCAATTTTACTAAGTTTTGAATGTATTGTTTCTATGTTTATTTCTATGAATGTATTAATACTCACTTTTGTTCAGTTGTAGAATCCCAGTTTAGCTAGGGATCTCTCTAACATATCATTGAGCATCAGCATTATGCCTATAGAAAACTGATTTTGCAAACACAGCATTTTTAAATATTTAGACAGATACAGATCAAATTGACACATTTTTTTGTTGCTCTGGAGTTCTTCAGCTGGAAAGGTTTATGATTTGCTTCATACATCAGGCAAATCTGGAAGAATGTATAAACCATTTCTTGCACAATATAGAAATATACATTTGAATAATAGCTTTAAAATTCTACAGCAAAATTTCCAATAACCATTATGATTCTTGGGAAAAAAAATTCAATTCTAGCAATAAGCCAAGCAAAGAGTTTCTGCAGCGGAAAGGTGAATCATTCAGACGGATAATGTGCCACTACCGGCAGTTACACTGAAAAGGTCTCTCGTTTAGTAAAGTTATAGGAGTGCCTTAACATTCCAGGAGGTAAATTTTCAGATAAAATGAGTTGAATGACATCAATTAAATAGCACTCGTCACTTTTGGAGAAGTCTCATTTTATCAAAATCTCAACTCATAATAGCCTCGAAGATTACGTTAAACTTGATGAGCAAATTTACTAGATGCCTAACTTCATTTAACATTATTGTCCAAAATTAGCAAGTCATTTATTGCGATAACTAATGTGCTGCACCGATTTTATGTGAAAACTTGTGGGCTTTGTGCTTACGTACTAAGAAGGTCCAATATAGGCTGAAAGAGCGAATAGCTTACTTACAGGGTCGTACTATTAGCACTCCTTTAAGGTCTCGTATAACCTCCTTTTTAAAAGATCCCCACATATAATAAAATATAAGGGGAGGACTATTTGAGCTCACCAAATTACTCATTAAACTTATTTACTAAATAAATTCACTTTCAAATTTTAAAATTTTAAATTTTACTCAATAAACCTATTTAAATACTTAATATACCCTTTACTTTTAAATGCCCTTAAATTTTTCATTAGCCATTATCTTCTTCAGTTCTGTCCCACTAAACTCGCCATTGCCAAACTCCAAGCCGAAGGCAGGTGAGTTGGCATAAATAGAATTGCTAGGTGAGAGTTGTCCCGGACGAGTTCCTAGTGAAGGTGGTAGTTTAGGTGATTCATCACCAAAGTTCAACTTTCCATGAAACTATCCATAGAAACACTTATATAATGTCTAGTGGTAGGAGCAACATCTCCCTCGGCAGTCCTTTTAATCCCTTCTCTCTTTTCTGCTGAAGAATTTTTCTTGCTCTCTACAAGTTGTTCCCACTTTCATTCACATTGCTTTCAGCTTCCTTGTCACTGCTATCACCTCCATTAGTCTTTGTCCCACTAGCTCTACTGTCTAAATCCTCACGATTCTCATTACCATTCTTGTCATCAGTCCCCGAGGAATTCAATGCATCAATAGTCTCCAAATTCATGTATGTAGAAAATAAATCATCCACCACTTCCCCTTTAGATTTCCTCTCATCCATCCCTTCACCATTGCTTTCACCACCTCTCTCCTAGCTAGATTCCTTCTTAACTAACTGAGCTGGCTTAGCCACCCTAGAATTCTCCCTCCCAAGGACTACTCTGTCCAAACCGCCAGTCAACCTCGGAGAAATAAGTGGCGATGATGATTGCATTACCAAGGAATGGTTTATTGAGTAAAATTTTTAAATGGGTTTATTAAGTAAAATTTAAGGGTATAATTGTAATTTAATTTAGGGGTATTTTAATTAGGGTGACAAAACGAATAAACGAATTGAATTCGAATCGAATCGTAAACGAATTGGGTCAAAATTCTGCTGATTCAGATTCGATTCGTTTATTAAATGAATTGAAATATCAGGATTTGGATTCGATTCGTTTATATGAATATTCGGTTTGATTCGTTTAATTCGTTTAGTACAATTAATAAACGAATCGAATTGAATCTGGATTCGTTTATTATTCGTTTATCTTATAACGAATCGAATTGAATATGAATTCGTATACAAAAATATAATTAATAAATAAAAATTAAGCAAAATAAAATATAAAAAGACCATAAATTTAACATCCAAGAAAATACAAACTAATTATCATTTATAATTACTATATTAGCCTTTAGACTTTAATATTTTTTCATATATATTTAAGGATAAATAAGGAATTTAATTAAACAAATAATAAATGAATGGATCGCATTTGATTCATTTATGACCTATTTATTAAACGAATCATAAAGGAATAAACAAATCAATGTCCTCAAACCCGGATTCGATTCGTTTAATTAGCGAATCAAATTGAATTCACCAATTTATTAAACGAATCAATTTTTTCAAACCCAAGCCCATTTAATTCGTATTGAATCGAATCGAATAAACGAATTCTGACCGAAATTGCACCCCTAATTTTAATATGAAAAAAATATTTTTTAATGTGGGTTTAATGAGTAGTTGGTGGCTTCAAATAGCTCCACCCTAAAACGTATTTTCTGCTTTGAAATATCTTTACCTCAATGCCATAAATACCCATTAATTCATCCATTCTAAATAATGCCCCATATTAAGGTGTTTCTTTCTCATTTTTGAAGAAAATTTATTTTAAATCATGATCATTATTATGCATAATAATTCAATCCAAAGGTCTTTTACTTAAGAAATGTTGAATAGAATAATTTAAGATTTTTTAACCATTCAATTTATTTTTTAAAAGTAAAATAAAAAATTCATTTTCAATGATAATCTGATATAGTCATATATGCGATAATAAAAAATAGTGTAGGAGAATTCGTACTCAATTAATAGCCATGAAAAGAGAGAAAAAAAAAACATAACAAAGATAAAACCTATAGACTACACATGATTAATTGAATTTTCGTAACATGGGTTTACTTTTCATATATCTAATTATTGTTACTTTAATTGGTTTTCAACACTGTAACTTGAAAATAAAGCTGGCAGTACGTCTATTTACAATGTACTTGACAGTTCCTAATATAATAAGAAGATTGATTATTCACGCAATGTTATCAATTTTTTGGGTGATTATTTTATAGAAATATAGAATGAATTTACTAGAAAATGAGATGGAAACCTGTTTATAAGGGTATTACTAGGAATGGGGTGTGAGGATATTATTGAAAACTTGAAATATTTGTTTGTTTAATGGGGTCATTTTAGAAAGGGGTTTTATAAGGGATTTAAAGGGGTGCTAATAGTCCAACTCCTATTTGTAACTTTGAAAAACCGAGCCAATATATTTTGCTTATATATGGGATTTATAAAATTTTAATTGGCTGATTTGTTTTAGAGTTGGACTATTGGCACCCCTTTGTTAATCTCATAGAACCCTTATTATATTACAATTACATAAAAGGACATATACAAATAGGATTAACCAAATTTATATTTTCTCACTCTTCGGTTTATATGCCAGCGTATTTTGGTCATAAAGTCAATAAAAATTTGCGCATTTTAGTTATAAAGTCAACAAAAATCAATAAAAATTTGACTATCCGATAGTGTTCAGACTGCGAATTGCGGTAGTTACAAGAACGTACTTTTGAAGAAGAAGTCTTAGACAATACTGCTCCCAAATCCAAATTGTGTTTTATAGTTAATATAGTTCAATAATCCTCAAGACTCTTTCTAGGTAACATAAAGCAGGGCATCTGTGCGTTATACTTGATGAAACTCAACTAATAATTCAAATGGGGTTTTTTGAAAGGCGTATGATGGTATTCATATTAAGCCTGAGGTGATATTTCTAGTGAAGACGAAGATATCATAATATCTTTGAATCATTAAGCACATACAAAATAACCATACGAGTAAGAAAAAGTGCTAGGTGCTAGTTCTCATAATTCCATAGGACAACATGATATGGCCTCCTTCCAGTTTAAATTTCGTGTATTGTATGAAAATTTTGAATTTTAGAATCGCAATTTGCAAAGCAACCATAGAATGAACAAGTAGCCCACTTTGGTATGAGAGTCGAGTAATAATATTTGACCTCTCAAATATTCTCACTAACTTCCATTATTTAGTTAATACCACTTATTTTTTAAATTACCCTTATTAAAAAATAAACATTTTTTTTTCTTTCTTTTCACTCTCTTCTCCTTTGCACTCACTCTCTCAATTTGTATAAATGACAATTAGTATAAAGTATTGTAAAGTAATTGTTGATCGCTTTTGCTTCTTAATAAGGATTTTAATATTTCTTTAAAGAATTTTGCATGATTAAAACTTGAAATGAAGCTAGAAGCTTTAATTTGGTTCCTTCTGGGAAAAAAATGGTTTAGTTTTAGTTTGAAATTTGTTAGGATGCTTTATAATTGTGAATTCAATTTTATAGTTTAGCTATGTAGGTTTGGAATTTAATAGAGAGAGAGAGAGAGAAAGTGAAATAAAAAAAAAAAGTTTTCTTTAAAGAAAGTGTATTTTTGAAAATATATTGTAGTAATTTAAAAGTAGTGGCTAGCAAGACAAAACGAGTGGGTGAAATATCATTACTTATGAGAATCTTAATAAATATGGGCATGTAATGGCGCATCTCTTACTATTTATCTTATGGAATTTAAAGACTCTCAATAATTCTCAAGTTTTTGCATCTCTATGTTATACACAATGAAACTGAACCGATCATTCAAATGGGACTTTACGAAAGCGGCCGATGCTCTCCAAGTAATTCGATGAGACGATGATAACAAATTATCACTTGAATCATTAATCATACAAATTAACCATCAGAAAAAGCAAATACGCTAGAATGCTAGTTCCCATAACTCCGTAAGACAACATAAACGTCTCGCAAAAAAAGGACAAGCAACATGATATGGTCTCCTTCTAATTTAATCATTCATGTATTGTTTTGAAGTAAATGAATATCTTAAAATTAGAATTGCAATTTGCAAAGCACTGTAGATTATTAAGTAGCCAGACCACTTTGGTCCGAGAGTCTACAAATATGAGCTAAAAGTCCGCTACAGCTATTGGCCATGTTAATGAACCATCTTCCACGAATCTGTTGCTACTTGTTGCTGATTCCTTAGCGCAGGTTCGAACCACTGAACTTTAAGACTCGAGTTGCGAAAGAGGGCTAGGCGCAGGAGAGGAGGGCTCTCAGGGACTGGGGGAGACGAGTGGATTATAGAGCTAGGAGTGGATCGAGGGTTTGTCCATTAGGATTGGGTAGTTATCAAAGCTATGCTTCTAAATTGAGTAGGTGATTCTGGATTAGCTGTTGGGATTTTGGGTCATTTTACTCTTTTTCAAACAGTAGACTTTTCAACCATTTTTGCTTGTGCTAGTGTCCCTAGAAATGCTTGGATTTTTTTCAATATGAGATTGAATGCCATAACTCTTATTTGTATTTTACTTTTTATCAGTGCTGTTGGGATAACTTGTGCTACCAAATCAGTTTCTGTTGTTGAAAGACCGTCTGCTACCACTTCACTTATTAAGATGCTCTCGATATTAATAGAAGAGGACATCTCCTAACTGTGGTAATTGCGGCGTAATAGGATGCGTTGATAATTGAGTCTTTTGCCACAAAACCTTAGGCTTATCCTTATGATTTTCAGCCGGTTGGAAAAACTTAGGGCCAACTTTAGAGTATACGGGGCCTTGGCGAAATTTTTCATGGGACCTCGCTTTATTTTGTAATTTCATATTCAAAGAAATATAAAAAGACTAAAAATTCATTTCATATTTAATTCTGCACAACAAATTACTTGTAATTTAGTAAGGTGCTATTTTAGTGATTTTAGAGACTTGGTTTCAATCCTTAATAGTCACATAATTTTATTCTTTTAGATATTAATGTAGATAGCTTAAAAAAAATGATTATATATTGCAAATTATATTACAAATGTGGCGACAATGAGCCCATCATTTAAAATAAATAATTTATTATAATTTTTAGTTAAATTTTAAAAGAAAATAATAAAATTGGAGTTTTTAAGACTTTAAATACTTCAAGTGAACAGTAGAAAAATTAAGTCCCCCAAATAAATTAAAAAAATTTAAACTAAACCCCTAATTTATATGTCTGGGTTTGCCACTGATCATGGTCAGAAAGTTAAGAAAAGTCAATGATGGTTTCCAAATTATGAAGTATGAAGTATGATAGGTACAAACGCATGCTTTTGAAGAAGCTGTTTTTGACAGTATTGCTCAATATTATATTTTTTTAAGTTAAAGCATTTGCTTTCTATGTTAAACATTATGAAACTGAATTGATCATCCAGATGAAGTTTTATGAAAGCATATGATGCTCCCAAGTCACTCCCACGGGATGTCTTTTTAGTGTATGATAAGACCATGATAACATAATATCAATTGAATCATTAAGCAGCTAAGCACTTACAAACTAGCCATAAGAAGCAAATGCTCTAGGTGCTAATTCCCATAACTCCATAAGATCAATATGATATGGTCTCCTTCCAATTTAATTATTACTGTATTGTCTTAATGCAAATGAAATTTTTGAAAAGTAGAAATTCAGAATTGCAATTTGCAAAGGAGCAATAAAATCAATTAGCCTACTTTGGTCTGATAGTCTCACAAATATGGGCTAAATTTCTGATACACCTATTGGGCATGTAAATAGGCCGCCTCTGACTATTTGTTTCGTGGAATTTAAATATCATTGGCTGCAAATACTTGTAGCTATAAATAGGGGTGGGCATGGGGTGGGTTTTAAGGCAACCCAAATTAAATTATAAAAGTGTGGACCCAATTCAAACTAACCCATATATTTTTAATCCAATCCAAACCAACTCATTTGGGTTTGGTTTGATCAAAATATTTTTGATTTTGATAAATTAAATTATAATAATTATTAATTGTTATTAATTATTAAATTAATATTAAAATATGAAAAAAGATAGTGGATAAAAAATTATAAATAATAATTGACAATAACTTCATGAATAATAGAAAATTAAAATAAAGTTTAATTACAAAAATCATTATTTCTTAATAAATGAGAACGTAAACTCTAATAATAAATTTATACAAACATGATATCAATAACTAAATTGAAAGAAAGAAAATAAAAATCTAGTAGTATTAACATTATTACAACACAAACTCTAACAATCTCCATACAAGTCAAAACAAGATATGACATCCCAATTCAAGTATTAAGCAATCCATCATAAAGATCCAGATGAAAACCGCGTGTGTAGATCCAAAAAAGAGAAACTCTTGACTGAGAGGAGCTGAAAAAGAGAAATTTAAAAAATAAAAAATAAAAGAAACCAAAATGAGTGGAGCCTCTACTATGTAAGTTAATGAGTGAAGATATAAATTTGTCCACTGACACAATGTATTCTTTTGTTTGACTATATTTTATTTTGTTTATTTTATGGGAAAAAGCCACACACGCCCCTAAGGTTTATTTAAATGGTCACATGACCCTCTCAGTTTCATAAATAGTTACACAAACCCCCTTAATTTTGTAAATAACTATTATATCATTTGATTATAACAACCCAAATAAATATAAATATAGTAATAAGATAAAAATATAAATAAATATCATATGATACGAATAAAATATTACAATAGGTATAATTAATTTAATAACATATATAATGAAAATTATTTTTAATATTAAGTTATTATTTTTAATAATAAAGTTATTATTAAGTTATTAATAATAAAATCTATTAATCCAAAAATTGACTTTCAGATTTATACTAATGTAGACATAATTAAAAAAGATATTGTAAGTAAAATAATTTAAATTCTATAAATTATGTGAATGTTCGGCATAATTTTTTAATATTATTAATATGTCAAATATATTTTATTATTATTAAAAAATATGATAGATTAATAATATTAAAAATAACTTTTCTAATATTCAAAATAATTTATAAATTTTATTTTATATATTATATTATATTATATTATTTTAATTTATATTTATATTTATTCTAAAAGTTTATTTAAAGTCAATTACATTGAGTTGTTGTAATTAAGAGTAAAATAGTCAAAAGGGGGCCAATGTGACCATTTATAAAACTAAGGGAGTCTATGTACTATTTAAATAAATTTTGGGGGTGTGAGTGGTTTTTTTCCTTATTTTATTTCTCACGCGGCGTGTTAGGGGCGCGGAGTGCCCTCGAGGAGACCGGGCGTGCGTGACGGGAGCTCGAGAGGCTTTTATTTCACCACCGATCGTCGCGGCTAAATTGACTCATGGGTAAACCATACCAAACTATAATAAAATGATTTTTTACTTAAAGAACAATTATCTACCGACCATCTGTGTTTTTGAACTTTTTCAAAAATACACAATTTTTTTTTTTTTTGCAGTGCTCCACCTGAAGTTAACATTCTCTTCACTCGTCCACTTCCGTCATAACACAGTTAATAGATTTCACAGAATATTGGTTAAATGACCTTTTTACCCCAAATGTAAAATTACTTTTTTGCCTTAAATAAATGCCAAAAAAATAAGAATATCATTTAAATTTTCCCAAGTTCAGTATGGCACCGTAGAAACCCGCGAATTCCGTTTCAATCCTTGAGCCTTGAACAATACAAGCAAAAAACTTTTTTTTTTTTTGGGAAGAAACCAGGGATATCAAATAATAAAAGGATTTAAATTTAACAAAAAATTTCTAATATACAAAAACAAAACCTTAATAGATAAAAGGAAATAAAAAAAAAAAGAAGGAGCATAATTTCATCAAGAAAAACAAGATGGACAGGCACGGCAATCAATCTTGGGTTTTTTTTTTCAATTAGCTCATACTTCTGCCTCAGCACTTTCCTAGAATCATCAACCTTGTAAAACTGCAAGACAGCCAACTTCACTGTCTTCTTTTTTTGCTTGATCTTCTCGGGCTTGGTGTAGGTCTTCTTCTTTCTCTTCGTGGCCCCACCACGAAGCTGAAGCACCTGGTGCAGAGTCAATTCCTGGATGTTGTAGTCGGCCAACGTTCGTAAGGTATTTAAAGTTTAATTTTTCAGTTTGGGAGGTGTGATTAGGGTTCTCAAATTTGGGATTTAATTGATGTTTGTATGGAGAATTTAATAGACCTTATTAATTTTTTGTTGACTTTTTTTCCCAATCACGACGTCGTTTTTTCATTTTTTTTAAATTTTTGATTGCATTAAGCGGTGCTGTTTTTTTTTGTTTATGTGAAATGATAATTGTATCCCTGTGATGTCAGCAAAACTATAACAGTGTTATGATGGAAGTAAGAGACTGTTTACTTCAAGAGGAGAGTTGCAAAAAATAAAAAAAATTTTGTGTATTTTTGAAAAAGTCTGAAAAAATAAGTGATCGGTAAATAATTACCCTTATTTAAAACTCAAACCTAACTTATTTTTTTATTTACCCAACCCAAACCATTTAATTTAGTTTAGATTTGGGTAAGCCGATGGATGGATCGTGGGTTTTATGCCCACCTCTAATCTCTAACTTCTTTCAAATTTTTTTATTTTGAAGAAAATAATCACCACGTTTTTGCTACCGGCAATCACGAACTCAACTCAAAAAATGCGTTGGGCTTACTTTTACCTCCACCCCAGCAACGTTTTTGATGGGCGCCTATCTGCTTATGGTTAAGTGACAATTGCGACAGCTAAGTTTGCTATACCACGGCGGTTGCAAACGACATTATCCCTTTTTTTTTTTTTCTTGTAGCGAAAGAAAAAGAAAAATATTTGTTCAGAGGTAGCAGAGGCCAGCATAAACTGGTTCGGTTTGATTTTGTCCAAAAATTAAACCGAATTGAGTCTAATTGGTTCAAGAAATTATGAACTGAATATGAATCGAATTTAGGAATTGAATAAAATCGAACTAAATTATTTCGGTTTGATTCAATTCAGTTCGGTTTTATACGATTCGACTCATGTAATTTAATTTATTTCTTTTATATTAGCCAAATTTTTATATTTTTAACCTAAATTTGATTTTTTTTATTCCAATTCAATTATAATCACTAATCATTCATGTTTTATGTAAAAATACCAATAATATTGTTGTATATATAAATTGAATTATTTTTTAATTTTAATACTGAACTGATTGGTTTTCGATTTGATTCGATCGGTTCACAATTTTTGGACCAGTCGATTTTGACTTACCAAACCAAATCAAACCAAACCGAACCAACATATTTACGTTGCCCACCCCTAAGAGTCAACATTAAATATTCATGAGTAATGATAGGTATCCTAACATTTAAGTCCTACTTTGAGTCCCAACTGATGTGTCATTCATCAATTAGAGGATGTTTAAGTAATTTTATAAGCTATAAAATTTATCATCCAATAAATGAGTAACACATTGCATTGAGACTTAAGTTAGGATTCAAATGTTGGGATCCCAATCATTATTAAATATTTGATAGCATATCAACCAAGGATAGTTTTTACTTTTTTTTAATAGGAAAGAATAACTTTTATTAATTTAACAAAATGAATAATTATATAATTTCTATTGAAAAATTGTCTAGTCATACAATAGTTTCACAATTTTCTACGGTTAACTTATGACTTCTTTGTTAAATGTGGTAACCTTAAAATTTATTAACTTTAAATTTTTTTTAAACTTGCTTTTTTTTGGGGTAAAATATGTCTGATTTCTAGACATTTTACTTATAAATATAAAGGTGAACTTTTGTGACTTCTATCTTAATGAAAAAAGGTCTCAATCGGAAGTAAAAATATACTTATTTGCTAAACAAAAAAACTTAATTCTTTTATTAATTTTGACTTATAAGAACTTAAATGTTAGATAATGTGTTGGGCTTTGTTTTCCTCGAGCCTAGCAAAGTTTTTGACAGGCCTATTTGCTTATTCTTAGGTGACAATTGCGATTGCTACATTTGCCATTGCAGCAGCTGTCGAAATAGACCTTATTTTTACTATTTTCCGTTGTGGTGAAAGAAAATGAAAAATATTTATTTAGAGTCAGCATTACATATTGCTATCATCTTAATTCCAACTTTTTTTTTCCTTTAAGAAAGATATAACTTTCATTAATTCATTAAAGTGAATAAGTATATAAAGTTTCGCTGAAAAGGAATCCAGCCATACGATAGTTTCACACCTTTTTAAACTTAGTTATTGAAAATTCAACAATTTCTGAGTAATTGCAACAGTTTAACAATAGGTTTGATGAAGGGTTAATTATTCCTGAGTAACACTGTTTTTGACAAATTTCAAAAAAATGACAAGGTTTTTAAAAATAGGCGAGAGGATGACAATCCGTTAATTTTAACGGAAACAGTAAATTAATTACAAAATAAAGTTTTTGCCTCTAGAGTTAATTATAAAATAATGTTTCTACCCCTATAATAGTTACAAAATGACATTTTTATCCCAACAATTAATTATAAAATATGTTTCTGCCCCTACTTAATTATTTTAATTTTTTAAATAGAAAAAATTATAAAAAATTACATTTAAGTCTAATTAACAAGCTTTTTTTTTGTTAAGTCAAATAATTTTTTTTTAAAAAAATTCTTATTGAATCAAACAAAATTTTCTTATTAAAGTTCATGGCAAAGTTTGATTCAATATGAAATTTTTTTAAATTTTTTTTTGATTTAACAAAAAAAGTATGTTAATTAGACTTAGATGTAATTATTTTAAATTTTTATATTTAAAAAATTAAAAATAATTGAGTAGGGGCAGAAACATATTTTGTAAGTAATTATTAGGATAGAAATGTCATTTTATAACTATTATAGGGGTAGAAATGTCATTTTATAACTATTATAGGGGTAGAAATGTTATTTTATAATTAACTCTAGGGGCAAAATGTCATTTTACAATTAATTTACTGTTCCTGTTAATGTTTACGGAAAAGTTAACGGATTATCACCCCTTCACCTATTTTTAAATTCCCTATCACCTTGTGAAATTTGTCAACAAAAGTGTCACCCAAGAGTAATTAACCCTTTCATAAATCTAATACAAAATTGTTATTATAGGTTTCATAAATCTAACCAACAATTTATGAGTAATTGCAAGAAAGAAGAAAGTTTCATTTTCTTTTGAAGCAAATTTTCTCTTTGCTTTTTGTAAACTTTACTCAGAGCGCGTTAATAACTTTTTCAATAAGTTTGTATTAAATATTTCAAAAACTCCAATAACTACTATTAAGTCTCCCTCAAAATGAGAAAAATTATAATTATTCAAAAGAAAAATTATCACTTGTATACCCTTAATTTACTTCGTTATTAAACATATTACAATACTTTCAGGGTGTATCAGTTGTCCACCATAAGTTGACAAAGTATATCAGTCGTCTACTAAATTATTCGTTGTTGTTTAAATGTGATGACATCATAGGGGTAATATGATCTTTTCATATGAAAATAAGGAATACAAGTCATAATTTAAGGGTATACAAGTGCTAATATGACAACTTAATGATATACAAGTGATAATTTTTCTTTACTTTAATTTGAGTTTCAAGGACAAAATCATCAATTTACTATAATTCTGTTAACTTTCAAATGGCAACTAATGATCTAGTGGACGACTAACACGTTTTGTCAACTTAGGATCGATGATATATACACATTGAAAGTATTGTAGTATATTTAATAAAGATGTATCTTAAAGGTATATGAGTGATAAGTTTTCTATTCAAAATGACTAAATACCATAGCAGATCACCTTTCAAAGTAAAATGAAATAAACAAACAATTTCTGAACTTGGCATTATTTTTTCTCCTTCATGGTTCAAATGAAAATTCGGATTATGAGCTTTCAGTAAGTTTAAAGCGTCGGGTTTATTTACAGTTAAAAATAAAAATACAAAAAAACTATATTGATTTTTGAGCTAGCATTCACAATTAAATAGCTTTTTAATTTAACATATTTAAAAGTCATTACGTCACTTCATTAATTTTATTGAAAACAAAGATAGATGAAAATAGATAAGCATAGTAATGATTAATTAATTATAGTAACAAGCAATGAAGATGAATCAACATCATCACTTTGTTTTTTTCTTTTGCCCTTTTCCCTTGTGATCTTCAGCTTCTGCGTCCTCCTCTTTCACCTCCGCGGATTATGCGTCCTCCTCTTTCACCTCCTCCGCCAATGCTTCCCTCTTTGCCTTCAAGTCATCCAGCTTCTGCAAATGATGCCACTTCTCATAATTTTTTTGAAAGGTTTGCCATCTATAATTGGAAAAATAAAAATTTTAAATTCTTGATTTTACTGATTGGCTATGACTGAGTTGAATTAATTGTTGTAATATTTATTAATGTAGCAATTTTTTAGTGAAGAAGTGAGAATACAATGAAAATTTGAGATTTGTTAATGTTAAAATAGTTTTTTTAAAAGAAAAATAAAGAAGTTTAGTAGACATGGTACATAGACAGACTTATTTCTTTTTTGTTATTTAATTTAAAAAAGTTAGGGATATTATCAATTTACTACCAAACTTATTTTGATATATCATGTCAGTACCGTGGTTTGAAAAAAAGTGTTTTTTACTACCAACCTTTAAGAATTTTATCAAAATACTACCAATCCGTTAGTGAAACGTTAAAAATTAATAGAAAATGTATTGAAAGACAATTTTACCCCGGCTCATAAAAGATGATTTTACCATTAGAATAAAAAGAAATAATAAGAACGAAAATTACAAAAATTCCTTAGAAAGTAGCCATTACAATTAAAAAACGGCTACTTTCTACCTTATAAAAGGAGGTTGCTGCTCCAATTCAACATACACACAAGCTAAAATTCCAAACACATCACAACAGCTTCTTAAACACAAAAGCTAAAAACCAAAACACATCACTACAGCCTCATAAAGACACAAGCTAAAATTCAAAACACATGACAGTAGCCTCAGCCTCATAAACACACAAGCTAAATTGCAAACACATCATAGCAGCTCCATCTCAAGAGCAGCAGCTCACAAACTCACAGCCCACAGCAGCTCGTTTCTTTTCAACACCAGCAACTCCATTTCAATTATCAAACACACCAGTAGCCTCTTGTCAACACTAACAGGCCCATTTCAACACAAAGAGCCTCACCAACAATCCCATCTTAACACCATAGGCCTCATAAACAAATCGGCATGTTAATTTGAACAATAGAAACTCATTTCAAACACCAGCAAACCTCATTCGGAAAAGTAAGAAAAAGCAAGCCAAATACTCAAATTTTAACAGTTTATCATTAAAAAACAACAACAATAATTCATTCAAACACAAAATGTCCACCTGTTTCAGTGTTCAAACAAAACCAAACCTACTTGCAGCCACCACATCTGCTCATGTCATGAACCTAAATGAAAATGTAGTGGAGATGAATGAAAGGGTATGAGGCATTGAAGAGAATCTAAAATTGATCACAGTTCTAATTTGTGGCCTTGTGATAAAGATTCATCCATATAATAAGCAACACGAACAAGCCCCACAACAACTGAATGCTCATGAACACCATTGTTGTCTACAATTCACATCTTATGTCTACAATTAAGGCTAAGACATTATCTACATCAGTAATTACCACCTCAAATCATTTTTCGACAAGCGCCGAAAAGGCCTCCTCAAAATTTTCCATTTTTCAATTGTTGTTAATAACTAATAACCCCAAAATTTTCATGATTATTATTATTATTATTGTGTTTACAATAAAACCTAAAAGATACTAAGAGAGAGAATAATTTTCTTAAGAAAGCCTAAATTAACATCAGAGATGCTCTACTTGTAGAAATTTAAACTCATAAGCAAAATAAAAAAACAACAAAATTCAAATTAAAAGAAACTCCATATGCATTTAATAATCAATCAGTCATACATGCTCTTGTTTCGCTAGTATAATTTTGCCAACAGATAATGTCAAACAAGAAACAAGAGTCTGATGAGATTGAAAGGAAAAAAATAAAAAAAGAAAAAAGAAAAAAAGAGCAAAACCCTTAATTGGTCACAAATACGATGTCGTTGTTGTTAATTGATGTCGGCATCATCGAAATCGTCCTCAAACTTGTTAAAAAAATCAGTGTCGGCAAGCTTGTTGTTGATGGAAATGACGCCCTCGCCGAAGATCTCGAGTGGGTCCACTCGTTATCGTCCATCGCCACCGGAGTTGGAGTTAATTGATGTCGGCATCGTCTGATGTTTGAGCTTTATTAGGTGACATTAATGGAGAGATCGGAGGTGGAGAGGGTTTTCCAACACTTTGCTAAATTCATTTATTTGGTATTGTTTGACTTTTTGTCAAAACGTTGCGTTTTGGTTCCATGGGTAATGTCTTAAATGCCCTCATCACAGCTGCAAAATTTCTTATTCACTGCATTGTCAAAAGCAGCGTTTTGGGTTCTAATTAAAATGTCTAAATACCCTCGTGACATCATCAAGATATCATAAAATTTTTAACATCAATAACGGATTAGTGGTATTTTGATAAAATTCTTAAAGGTTGGTAGTAAAAAACACTTTCTTTCAAACCACGGTACTGACATAATATATCAGAATAAGTTTGGTGGTAAATTGATAATATCCCAAAAGATTAAATCTCGTGGAGTGATTAATTTTATTGGTGTTCCAAACATTCATGGAACCTAGCTATTGGATACAATTACTTTTCATCCTAACTATCAATGTATCATATAAAATTTTGCAGGAGCTCACGTATGTTGAAAAAAATTAAAATGCCAAATTTTTTAAACATTAATAAAAATTAATATATTAATTAACTCTTTAGGCGCAGGGTATTTTACAAAAATTAATATATATATTTTTGCTTTTCTATTATTTTTTGGAGTTAAATTGGTAATTTAATTTTTTTCCTTTTTATTAATGTCCAAAAAAATGAAATATTATTGTGAGAGGATAATATTATAAAAGCAAGCCAAAAGGAACAAAAAGTAACAGCAGAGGTGTCAATAGTTTAACAGCAGGGGTGTTTTTAGGAATTTTTAAAAATACAGAGATTAAATAGGGCACTAACATCAAAATATAAGGACTAAACGAGTATTTACCCACTTTAATATCATAAAACTTTATATGTAATTACTCCTTTGATATTTCTAAGCATCAAAGTCAACAAATGCATACGCATTGTATTCTCAAATTCAGCAATACTTATGTAGTTTAGTAATAAGGTAACAGATATATTGCACAGAAATTAAACGGATTCACATAATATTTGTAAACGATATTAAAACAGACCTATGACATATCTCACATTGTCTGAGTAGTTTACAGGTGAACATTGCCTTATGAGTTGACAGCTATATTTGTCACTTCATCTATTTGGAATAAATGGGGGAGAGAGAGAGGGAAAAAAAATAGTCAATCATAATTTCATTGTAGGGTTTAATATTGAATTAATCTCTTTTCCTTTTATATCTTTTATCTCTCTTCCTTTCTACTCATGTTCTCTTCTTTCATTTATTCAAACTAAACATACAAGAGATTAAAAAAAGTCAATCATTACCGATGAGCTGAGGAGTAATTAATTCATCTCCCTATCAATGAGAGAACCAAACCAAAACCACAGAGAAAGGATATAGAATAATATCTAATCACTGACCAAGTTGTTTAGTACTGATTGTTTACAAAAGAATTTTTTTCCAAACATCAACTTTTGGGTGCAATACTGTCTCCTTGACTCCTTGTCTTTCGTATTCAAAAAATTAAAATTAAGAAAAAAAATCTCACAAATGAAGCTTACTCCCCATAATTTACTAAATAATTCTCTCCCTTGGCCCATTTTTGGAAGCACAGTGCCCACAAGTTTTCATATAAAATCAGTCCAGCCCATTAATCATAATACTGACTGACTAGTTAATTTTGTCCAATAGCTGAAGGCTGACGCTGGTAGATTCGATCTCCAAGTTCAAAGCAGGTCGATTCAAAAACATTTCCAGAAGACTCATTTATGAAAATCAAATCTTCTACCATTTTTACCCTTATAATATGTTAATTTCCTTTTAATATAACATTTAATTATATACGAGACACACAGAGGAATAGTGCCGCTTAATTTATATCTTTTAACAAATTTGTAATGAATTTAACTAAACTAAGAAATTGTATGAAGTATATCTAAAGTTACTAAAAATTACACGGATTTATGAATATTTAAAGATCGAGAAATAAGTGATTATTACTTTATTTTTGTTTGGCAAAGCAGAGATCACGATAATTTTTTTAGTGAGTAGAGAATTATACACCCATTATAAAAGAATTTTTCTAACAGAGGATTAGTATGATTATGAAGATACATGAATCCATCAAAATTCTGATGAAAATGAACCATCAAAATTCTGATGAAAATGAATTGAAATTCTGTTTATCTTTAAAGATATATTTCAGAGATAAAAGATAGATGTTAACTCATTTGTAGCTACAAGAATTTGCAGCGAATGGTACTTAAATTCCCCAAAAAAAAAAGTTAGAGTCGGCCCATTAACATGCCCAGTAGGTGTATCAGAATTTAGCCCATATTTGTGAGCAATTCTGAATTTTTATTTTTCAAAATTTTCATTTACATTAAGACAATACAGTAATAATTAAATTAGAAGGAGACCATATCATATTGATCTTATTGAGTTATGGGAACTAGCACCTAGAGCATTTGCTTCTGCTTATGGCTAGTTTGTAAGTGCCTAACTGCTTAATGATTCAATTGATATTATGTTATCATATGCTTTCATAAAACATCATCTGAATGATCGGCTCAGTTTCATCATGTATAACATAGAGATGCAGATGCTTTATATTATCCAAATAGAGTCTTGAGAATTATGGGATTGTGAGATTAGCTTAAAAATATAATTTTGAGCAATATTATAAAAAAAACTTCTTCTTCAAAAGTACGCTTTTGTAGCTATCATACTTTATAGTCTGGAAATCATCATATAGTCAAATGTTTATTGCCCCAGTCTTGACTTTCTGACTGAGACTAGTAGCAGACCCGACATATAAATTGGGGAGTGTTTTTTTTTTTTTTGAAAGACCGCCAAGATGGTAGGACGGTAGGTAAGATCCTTATATGTAATATGGATCATAGAACGAAGTAGAATACAGGGGAGTTTAGTTTAAAGAATTTTAATTTATTTGGGGGACTTAATCTTTTTACTGTTCACTTGAACACATTTAAAAACTCAAAATTTATCATTTTCTTTAAAAATTAATTAATAATTATAATAAATTATTTATCTTAAATGATGGGCTCATTGTGCCACATTCGTAAAATGGTTTGCAATATATAATTCATTTTTTTTAAGTGATCTGCATTAATATCTAAAAGAACAAATTTATGTGACTATTTAGGATTCAAACCAAGACTTCAAAATCACTAAAATAGCACTCTTATTAAACTACAAGTAATTTGTTGCATCGAAAACATTGTCAATTTTTTTATTTAACTCTTTCATGACTCTTCTAAGATCGAGAAATGAATGATCATTATCTTATTATTGTTTAAAAAAAATAGAGACCACAATAGTTCTTCGGAGAGAGGAGAATTTTATACCCACTATACGAGGGTTTTACTAAGCAAAAGAGAAGTAAACTTACGAAGAGACGTGAATCCATCTTATTCTAATGAAAATGAACTAAAATTCTTGATATATGTGTTTGTCTTTAAGACATACTACTTACAAGGTAAGAGATGGTACCGCTTGTCTTTTTATTTGAAATCTTAATACGTCTGAATATTATTGAAGTTTGAATGCATATGTCAAAATAATATGTTTGTTTTTTATTTTTTGATGTCTGAGTGTAAGTGGTAAATTCTTTGTTTTTATAAGTTCAAAACATCTTAAATCTAATATTTTTACACTTATGACTTTGAAAGTATTATATATATTTGAAATTTAAATAGGCATATATTTGTGAGAAAAAAATGATTTTCCATATAGACATTTTATCATTCAGATAAAAGTTAGAAGTTTTAACTTTTTCCATTCAGATAAAAATGTCTTACAATAAGACTTTAGATATAAAAACAAATAAGTTAAAATTTAAAAACATCTTAAATTAAGCCAAATTAACATTTCACACATAAAAACAGACAACCCTAAGACAAATAGTAAGAGATAGCTGCCCAATAGGGGGTAGTAGATTTTTAACTCATATTTGTTAGGCTCTCTTAGACCAAAGTGATCTACTTATTGATTTTACGGTTGGTTAACAAATTGCAGTCCTATATTTCCAATTTTCAAAATTTTCATTGACTTAAGACAATACGCTAATAATTAAATTAGAAGGAGAATATAGGATAGGGATCGAGTTGAGTAATCCGACTTCTGTGTATAGGATATTTGAAATCTTTAAAAGTTTAGGGATTGGGTTGAGTAATCGATCTTATATGGATAGAATATTTAAAAATCTTTTACCATATTTCGAACAGGCTCTCGAAGGAAAAAAAAAAAATTTCCCAGATAGATAACAAATGAATGTAATCTATCCAGGCTTAAAACAAATCAGCCTATTAATAATTTTATAAATAAACGATATAAGTAAAATATATTGGCTGTGTTTTTAGAAAATACAAATAAATTACTCTCTTTCGGCCTATATTTGGACCTTCTCAGTCCATGAGCATAAAGCCCACAAGTTTTCGTATATAATCAGCTCAGCCCATTAGTTATGGTAATGAATTGACTTGTTAATTTTGTCCAATTATGCCAAATGACGCTAGTAAAATTCGCTCTTGAAGTTCGAAGCGGGTGGCTTCAAAAACATTTCAAAACGGCTCATTTCTAATGTCAATTATTTTTATAATTATTACTAATTCCAATATTTTTATTATAAAATAATTATAATTTATGTAGACACTCATTAAAGTAATATTTTCTCTACTCACAAGTAACTTTTTATATTTTATAACTCTCACCATCTCTCTAATTTGAGGGCTGTTATCTCTTATAATTATAACATATTACTTACTACTTTATGGTTGTATCGCTATAAAAAGAGACTTTTTACTCTTTATTTGTATACACTTGAGATTGAATAAAATTTCTCTCTAGACATTGTGTCTGTTATTTACTTTCTCTTTTTCTCTTGTTCTATTGTTGTGCTCCTAATTGATAAATAATCTAACATGTTATTTGCACGACACGAGTCTCTGGCCAAAAAGGAAGTATGGTAAATTTATCTCTTTTCATCTTAATCATAAATGTATGAATTGAGCTATATATACTTTGTCTACAATCATATTTATATGTTTTTCTATAATTTAGGAGAATAGGTCTATGAATTCGTTCCTTTATTGATCATTACATACATTTTATGGGAATTGGATTGCAATATTTATCTAACATTCCATTCATTGCTATTGCTATTGTTTGAAACTTCTTATTATAATATTCAATTGCTATTATATATTTGTATCCTCAGAATTAAAAAAAAATTCACCCTGAAGTGTGAATATTTAATATAGAATGAGAGATAATATATAATGTATCATTGAAGGATTGCACTATTTATATGATGAAAATTTTCTTTCAATATATATTCTTGAAAAACTATTCCAAAATTATGATGTTATTTACTAACATCTTATTCATGAAGGATTCACTATATAAGTATATATTTTACATGTCCTTGAAGGATTACACACATATTATGAGTTTATGTATAAATCCTATAAGACTATATATGAATTTCCTTCTCCATATCTCCCAGAAGGAGTTACAAAATGAAGATTTAAATAAGGCATAATTGTTTCTTTGAAATAATTTGAAGAAAAAAATGACAATCAAAAGTGTTTGAGTAAATGGGTCATTAAAAAAAATTGTTCATTTCTGGTTTGAACAATTTCTTGACTTCGTTGGCTCATAGCTTTATTTTTAATCTTTTAGACTTTTAGTGACAATTTTTTTTGCATGCTTAATTTATATTAAATAATTTTTCAAGAATAGTTTGATATAATAAAATATAGGAATGAGTTGTAAGTAGTATATATATGTACTTGATCCTTTTAATTGAATTGTATGTTTTTATTGAATTCTTGATGAAATAATTCTTTTATGATTATCTTGAATTACTAAAGTCTAATTAATATTCACATGTTTGAGATCATGGATAGTACTAAAATATTTAGTGGAAGAAATCAATCTCTGAAGGATTGTAAGGGATTATAATTTTCTTTTTATGATCATCTCCTTGAAGGAGCTAAAAGTTAATATATAAGCTTGACAATAATTTCAAAAGCTCGATTGATTCTCTCATTTGAAATTACATGGAGAGAAAAATATAAAAGAAAACATATTAGAGAACATATGATTTTGTAGCACACATATGCTCTTGCTGTAGCAAATCAAGAGTGCAATATAAATTAATGTTATGTTTTCTTTTATTAAAAGATAAAATATGAATTTTGGATTAAAAAGAAAATCATGACTAATTCAAATCCTTAATGGATTCTTGTTCTTGTGGGAGTAGTAATGGATGTAAGCATTATCAAATAACTTTTCAAAATCATAGTGGTTATATATCTTATCATAAGAAATCAACATGTGAATATTGTATCACCAGAAGTTGTCTAAAATTGAATCAATATTGGTGATGGACCAGAAGTTCAATCCAAATTCTTCACTATTTTGGCTTAGTAACTTAGCTATGCAATAATTTTGTGAAAGTTCTCCTGCGATTAGGGGGAGAAAAGCGATATAAATTTGATGGGCAATAAAAATGGTTTGTATCACATTTATCCCACTTTGATCTTTATATGAGTTAATTTATTTGAACTTGAAGTTCAATAAGATTATTATACAATGTGCATCGTTGATCAATTACTAGATAAACTTGTTGATATAGAGAATGGTAAAAATGACATATAAAAAATACCCTAATGTGGGTTGATTCCTTGAAGGACAAAACGATGATACAAAATAAATATACAAACGCCTGGAGCATGTATATAATAGATCAAATGGTAAAAATAATTTAAATTATGAGAACATGATAAAATATTTGAAAATGATTTGGTGCTCCTGAAAAGGCCATGTTTGTGTAAATAGCAAATACATTTGATCTATAATCAAATTATTGAATACATTGCCCCTAGAGAGGCATATTGTACTAACTAGTAAATGAATCTCAAATATTCTTAAAGAGGTAGATAGTAAGAAATACAGAGATTCAAATTGTCCTATAAAAGATGCATGTGCACATTGAAAAAGAGAGATCTTTAGCCCTTAGAGACTTATGTATTAGAAGCTTCAAAAGATCTCAATTGGGCATATATATTGAAAATGAGAAATTAATGTTGGTACTTGGTGCAAGAGAAAAAATTGAAGTTGACATAAGATTTTGTCAATAAAATTTAGTTGTTATGATAAAATTTTTAGGATCTTGAATCACAAAATGTGAAGATCATCAAATTATATGACTAGCCAATTTTTTTTTAAATATTTGGAACTACAATCCATACGCTAGAGAACATAAAATTAATCAGCAAAATATTATGAATTTTGGACTTGTAGTTCATATGCCTGAAGTCGTAAAATTTATGAATAAAATGTGAATCTGAACTATAATATATAAAAATTAAAGTAGAAGAATCTATATACTTATCCTTGAAGGATAAAATGCTTGAAACAAGTACTTGAAGTACTAAATCAAAAGGCTTGCACCTTATATATTCTAGAAAAAGCTATAGTAATACTTGTGTATATTATAGCAATCTAGACTTATCAAAATGATCACTTGAGTGAAAAATTATTATAAGCGACAAATGTCATTATCCACTTAGTTATGTGATTTTATTGAAGCTAGAAATTAAATTTGCATTCTTTGCAAAATGTGTTGATGATTTCATCATGAAAAGACTCCTGAAGAACTTATGAATTTATTTCTTTTCAGAATAAAATTCAAGATGAAACATCTCAAAATGAAAGAATTCTTTTTAATTTATTAATTGAAATTTATAAAGTGGAATGCTAATATTATATAAATACTAGAAGTATTTCATATTCAAATTTATTTTATATTTATAATTTGTTATATATGACTTGGTCCCGAAGAACTATTTTTTATTCCAACTTGTGCCTATAAAGGCATTGGAAAATTGCATAATTGTAAATTAAATTATGTTCAGCATAAACTTAAAAATGTCAAAATAGTGTGAAAAGTATATCATGCTCTTTCCTTGATATGAATGCTAAAGCTTGGTTTTATTCAAGAAGATTAACAAAATTATGAAGATGTATACATGACGATATTCTTCAATCAAAATGATGATGTCTCCAATTTACAATATGTTTTGAAGCTTTCAAAGGATGGTGTTGATTCTGCAAATTGTTTCACAAAAGTAGTGTTAGTTACAGTAAATTATGATTGATCTTTGGAGTACCCATGTCATTTTGAGGGGGAAAATATTTAAAAAAGAGAGTTATTGATAGGGAGGATTATAGGCACTGTACTCTTTTTCCGTTGCTAGTCTTTTTCCCATAGGATTTTCACTAGCAAATGTTTTAATGAGGAATATTCTTTGTAGGATGAACATCTAAGGGGGAGTGTTCTGAAATAATTATAATTTATGTGGATATTCATCAAAACAACATTTTCAATCCTCACAAGCAACTTTTTATCTCTTATAACTCGTATTATCTCCCTAATTTGAGGGTTGTTATCTCTTATAATTATAATGTATTACGTACTACTTTATGGTTTTATCACTATAAAATGAGGTCTTTTACTACTTATTTGTATACACTTGAGATTGAATAAAATTTCTCTCTAGACATTGTGTCTTTTATTTACTTTCTTTTTTTCTCTTGCTCTATTGTTGTGCTCCTAATTGATAAATAGTTTATCAATTTTATCATTCTATTTAATTATTAAAGAAATTTCCTTCGTATACCCTTAAGATACACTTCTATCAAACAAACTACAACACTTTCAATGTGTATCAGTCGTCCACTAAACTGTTAGTTGTTGTTTGAAAGTTAACGGAATTGTAGGAAATTGATGATTTTGCCCTTGAGACTGAAATTAAGGTAAAGGGAAATTATCACTTGTATACCCTTAAATTACAATATTATCACTTGTATACCCTTAAATAATCACTTGTATTCCTTATATCCATATGAAAAGACCAGATTACTCCTCTGATGTCATGACATTTAAACGACAACTAACGGTTTAGTAGATAACAGATACATTTTGTCGACTTAGGATGGACGGCTGATACACCTTGAAAGTGTTGTAGTATATTTGATAACGGAGTAAATTGAGGGTATACAAGTGATAATTTTCCATTATTAAAAGAACATATGATCTCACACTTTAATTAAGCATGACGTGGAATTCAACAAGATAAATGATGTGGCGCTGGCCTTGAAAGCACACATATGTTGAGCCATCCAAGTTGTGATAAGCTGAATGATGTGTCGATTCTTGTCGAAATTCAAATGACGCATCATAAATAGTATGTGCCGGCGCATATTATTTCCATTTGTTGTTTGTCAAAATATAGCAAACGACATGTCTTTCACTCTTTTGTTATGAGACTACTACATCATTACTTCACAAACTGAGAAACAACGAGTCTTCTAGCACCTGCTGCACATTGAAATTTAAAACATCATATGTTTTTGCCATTGAAAACTAAATAAATTGTCATGTCTAAACTAAAATTTTACAATGGTAGTTTGTTCAAAATAGAAAAATAGAGGATAGTTTGTTCAAAATAGAAAATTAGAGGAGCACAATAAATGGTTTTTTTTTAAAGTACAAGTTTTTTAAAAATAAAATAAAATAAAAAAGAAAAGTGCATTTCGGGACAAATGGGCTACCTTTGATTTTCTTTTAATTTAGCTAGTGGTAGGACTAGGCAAAATCGGGTTCGGTCAACCCGATTGAGTTTTGGGTTGATTAGGTCAGACAAAAGTTCATCCAAACCTATAACCCGATCTGATATGATCCGATCCGATCCGAATTATGTTTAGATCAGATTGAATCGGATAAAAAACTCAGGTTGAGTTAGTTCGGATTAGATACGGTTTCGATTGGGTTTGGGTCAATTCGGGTTAATCTAACTAATCTATTCATACAAAAAAAATCAATTATTAACAATTAACAAAAAAAACCAATACACCAATTTTCTTGATTTTATTATTAAAATCTAACAATACATATTATTAACAATTACTAGTTAACAATTTAACATATAATATATAATATATTACACATTACAACTATATTACAACTATATACCATTGAACCTTTAAAAGAGAAATTTGGGATGCTGCATATCAGGTTTGGACTTTGGATGGAGCTTAGAGGAACTTGGTGATGTGGAGGCGTGGAGTAGTAGATCCGGTAAGCGGTAGCAGCAGATCTAGTTGCGGTCCTCATGGAGTAGCAAATCCAGTTGGAATCGGTGGTGACTGCGGCAAAATTGGGTTGCTACAATTGGTGGTTGGATGCCGCTTTCTTTTTCGATGAATGTGTGTTAAATCGTGCGTGAAGATTAGAGAGTGGAGATTTTGTGTATGTGTGTCACTGTTTCTTGTCTCCTTGAGAGAATGAGAGTGAGATGAGAACTTGAGAAGTTGAGTGTCGGCTGTGAGAAGTTGAGGAGGGATGCTGTTGTATGGTCTTTATAGTGTATACGTGCGTGGTGTGTGTGAGCTTTTTTATTTTGAAACCAACCTGATTAGGTTTTCGGATCGGATCTGTCACGATCAGATCGGGTTGGTAAACTTTTATCTGATCAGATATTATCTTCAATCCGATCTGATGTAGGATAAGTAGAAGCATAAGTTTAAATTCCTATTTCTAGTTTAATTCCTTTTACTAGTTTAATTAGGATTTGCTTAATATTTTCTTGTTTAATTAATATTCATTTTCTGATTAGGAATCATAAGTGTATTAGAATTAGGATTAATTTTAGCTAATATAAATAGGCTTGTTATGTTTGTTTCTTAACACAAGCTTTTCATCAATAATATTCAAGTATTTCTCAATTGAGATATTTTCTCCCTTGTGAGAGCCCTCTTTCTTGAGTTTCAAGAATGTACACTAGAACGACATCTAATATCGCTTTTGCACTGCTTCAAGTGGTGTTAGAGCTTTTCTCTGTGCCAAGCAGAGCTTTCCTGACCACCATCAACCACCCTCCACACACAAATTCTTCCTCCATCACCCATTAATTCTAGCCAAAAAAAAAAAAACCCCGAACCACCCTCACAGCTACTGTACGTGGCTGTCGCCGCCACAAATCATCATCTTTTCCCATCGATCTCACCACCATCAGAACCAGCAGAAGCTGGCCATCAAAACCCGAGCCATCACACCACCGATCCACCGCTTTAAGCCACTGAAAATAATCGAAACAACAGCACAACTGCCACACAAACCGCCACTCAAATAGCTGCCATCCACCGCTATTTGATAGCCACCACCACTACCAATCCGTCCACCATCATCAGATCTCTCTTTCCAACCCACTCCAACTGCCGGCTGCTTCACCTGAACCGAACAAAACCTCTAAACCGCGACTTCGATTTAATTTTCAGGCCAAACCACAATGATTCGAGTCCAACCACCACCACCATCACACTCACCACCATCAAATCTTCCAGATCCATCTTTCCTTTCCCTTTTTTTCGACCACCGTCGCCAGCAACACCAACTTTTACTTATTTATAATTTTAGCTCAAAGTTTCTTTTAATTTTATTAGTACCTTTAATTTTTCTTTTGTTACAAAAACAAAAAAAACCAAAAAAAAGGGAAAAAAAATTATTCACAGCAACAATGGTTTCTGGAGATAGAAGCACTCAATTTGAAGATCAAATTACAAGAGGGATTGAGCGATTTGAACAGTTACAAAACCATTCAGCAGAAGCATCGCGCGAAACAATGAGAGCCTTATGCTAATGAATGCTAACTCACTTTGGAAGTCCATCGAAATGGCAACTATGCAATGGCTTCAACAAATAGCCCAAGGGTTCCTCTCTACCACTGATAATGTACACTCCAATCACCATTATTGGAGTACCCTATGCATTCATAGAAGACATAGGAATTTTTGTGGATATAAAACCCGCAAGCCTCCACAACATTATCCACCCCAGTCCTCTTCTTTCATCAGTGGTTTTCCAGTTATAGTCCACCCTGTTCTCAATTCTCTTAGTCCAAGAATGAGGAAGAAGTTTTCCTTCAACCTCCCTGAATTTATCCAGGCACCTCCTATGGAAATCAAAGATCAAATTTTTGATAAAGTCACAGACCATCTATGTTATCCAGAAAGTTCATCCACAACAAAATGGCGTATGGATGTCCTTGACGAACCTCTGCCAAATATGGATCTGCCACAACCAGACATAGTCACCCACCTACTTGACCCACCATAACCAAAGCTTGCTCAGAGAATAAGTACTATTTCTTCGTTTCAAGGAAGGAGTAATCCAGAGGCTTACTTGGAGTGGGAAAAGAAAGTTGAGTTGATCTTTGATTGTCACAATTATTCAGAGGAGAAAAAGGTAAAGCTAGCAGTTATTGAATTCACTGACTATGCTATTATTTGGTGGGATCAATTGGTGAATAATAGGAGGAGGAATCGGGAAAGGCCTATAGCTACATGGGGAGAGTTGAGGACGCTTATGAGGAAGCGGTTCATTTTTAATCATTACTATAAGGATCTTTATCTTAAGCTACAAAGTCTTACCCAAAGATCGAAGAGTGTTGAGGATTACCATAAAGAGATGGAGATCGCTATGATTAGGGCTAATGTAGAGGAAGATAGGGAAGCTACAATGGCACGATTTTTGACCGGATTGAATAAAGATATTGCCAATGTGGTGGAGCTACAGCATTATGTGGAGTTGGAGGATATGGTCCACATGGCTATGAAGGTGGAGAGGCAATTAAAGAGGAAGGCTACAGTAAGGTATATTTCGGCTTCTTCAAATCCATGGAAACCGAAGTGGAGTAATAATGAGAGACGACATAAAGGTATCAAGACTGAACCACCTAAGGCAAAAGAAGATTTCAGTATCAAAAACAAATCTAAGGCTGAATCTCAACCACAGAAGAATCGAGACATCAAGTGCTTCAAGTGTTCGGGTTCTGGACACATTGCTTCTCAGTGCCCAAATAAGCGAGTTATGGTGATCCAAGATAGTGGAGAATTAGTGAGTGAGAGTGAGAGTGATGGTGGGGAGATGCTAGAGTTGATTGTTGCTAGTGATGATGATGAAGTAGAATACCCTACGAAAGGTGAATCACTAGTTGCTAGGCTTGCTTTGAGTACGCAAATGAGTGTTGATGACATAGAGCAGCAGAGAGAGAACATCTTCCATACTAGATACATTGTGAATAATAAGGTGTGTAGTATGATATAGATGGTGGGAGTTGCACCAATGTAGCTAGTACTACCCTTGTAGAGAAGTTAGGGTTACCTTTGCTAGCGCATCCCAGGCCTTAAAGATTGCAGTGGTTAAATGATTATGGAGAGGTCAAAGTTAATAAGCAAGTATTGGTCAATGTAAACCCATATTACGGCAATGGAAGAAATGTTACTTGGCGTAAAACAAGATTTAAAAGAGCTTAGACTTGCCCAAATAAGTAACCAGGAAGCTAAGAGTGTTGAAATTATTGATTCAGGAATTAATTTTGGTGAGCAAAAGAAGAGTAATGGGGTTAAAGAAATAGGTAGCACTAGTAGAAATACAAAAGCTACTCCACCCTTTCTAAATTTAGACGACTCAGATGACGAAGAAATAAAAGATGAGCAACGAGGAATGCATCAAAATGACTACCACATCAAAATTGACCTTCCATTCTTTAATGGACAACTAGGCATTGAAGAATTCCTTGATTGGTTGTTTGATGTTAAACGATTCTTTAAAACAATGGATTTTTTAGAATCAAAGAAGGTCAAGGTAGTAGCATATATACTCAAAGGAGCTGCTGCAGTTTAGTGGGACAATCTTCAGAATTCTCGAGTAATACAAGGAAAGGGAAAGGTTAAGACATAGCATTGCATGTACCACTTGCTAAGGGAACGATTTTTGCCTCTTGACTACGTACAGACCTTGTTTCGTGAGTACAACAATTGTCGTTAAGGAGCCAAAACAGTTAAAGAATATGCCATTGAATTTCAAAGGCTTATGGAAAAAAATAATCTCCGCGGGACAAAGGTTCAGATAGTTGGTCGATTCTTGGATGGTTTACGCCGAGAAATAGAAGATCAAGTTGGGTTACAACCAGTACATACACTTCAAAATGCCATTCGACTAGCTAAAAAGGTGGAAGTACAACTTGAAAAGCGAAAGGCTCGTAACCAAACTAGCTCACGCTCATTCACTCCTAATCAACCAAGGCAGAGGTATAAAGTTAACAAGGGAAAAGCTCCTATGGAGAACCTTGGAAAGCCAACGCAGAACCATAATGGACAGAATGTATGACCAACAAAGGATCGAACAAATAGTAGTAATCTTTATGCAGTCCCTCGAGGCGACAAATATTTTCATTGTTCAAAACCAGGTCATACATCAAACCAATGTCTAGAACGAAGACGCCAAACAGTTAATTTGGCAACTCATGCTAGGGAAAGTGAAGAGCATGAAGACGAACTTTATGAAGACAATGAGGACATAGAAGAGGAAGAAGAGTGGACACATCCAGACGAAGGCGTGTCATTAGTGATATAACGTTTGCTATACACTCCAAAGAAAGAAGAGGACGCTCAATGACATAGCATCTTCAAGACAAGATGCACAATGAACAAAAGAGTATGTGATCTGATTATTGATAGTGGTAGTAGCGAGAATATAGTTTCCAAGACCATGGTTGACAAGTTACAACTTAAAACTTACAAACATCATTCTCCTTATTGCATTGGATGGATAAAAGATGTTGGAGAAGCTAAAGTTACTGAACAATGCTGCATTCCTTTTTTCATTGGAAGATACAAGGATGAAGTAACTTGCGATGTTGTCGATATGAATGCTTGTCATATGCTCCTTGGGAGACCTTGGTAGTTCGATCTTAATACAATACATCATGAGAAGGATAATACATACAGGTTCTACAAAGATAGTGTGAAGATTATTCTTGCCCCACTGAAGTCAAGAGTCAAGGGGACTTAAGCAGAATCAATACCCACACAGGTCCAGTCATTATTCTTAGAATTTCAAGATATTTTGCCTAAAGAACTTCCTAATACATTGCCTCCTATGAGAAATATTCAGCACTAAATTGATCTTGTTCCTGGAGCTAGCCTACCAAACTTGCCACATTATCGTATAAGCCTAAAGGAATATGAGATTTTACAAGAGTAAGTTGCAGAATTACTCCAGAAAGGCCTAATCCGTGAAAGTATGAGTCCTTATGCTGTGCCCGCCTTGCTAACTCCAAAGAAAGACGGAAGCTGGAGCATGTGTGTTGATAGCAGAGCTATTAATAAAATCATTGTGAAATATCGATTCCCAATTCCTCGATTAGATGATATGCTTGATAGACATAGAGGATCGAAGCTGTTTTCAAAGATAGATTTAAAGAGTGACTATCATCAGATTCGTATCCGGCCTGGTGATGAATGGAAGACAACTTTTAAAACTCATACAGGTTTATATGAATGATTAGTTATGCCTTTTGTCCTATCTAATGCGCCAAGAACCTTCATGAGGTTGATGAATCAAGATTACAGCCTTTTATAGGCAAATTTGTTGTTGTTTACTTTGATGATATTTTGATTTATAGCCGTAACGAAGAAGAACATTTACGATATCTACGAGAAGTCTTCACAGCCTTGTAGGAGATTAGCCTATATGTCAACTTGAAAAAGTACAGTTTTCTAACAGATAATTTGATACTCTTAGGCTGTGTTGTGAGTGCTGAAGGAATCAAAGTAGATGAAGAGAAATGAAGGCTGTACGAGAATGGCCGACACCTTTAAATATCGGAGAAGTACAAAGCTTTCATGGGCTTGCTAGATTCTATAGACGTTTTGTTAAAGATTTCAGTACTATTGCTGCCCCTCTCATTGATTGTCTAAAGCAAAGGCAGCTAGTTTGGACTAATAAGGCAGAACATAGTTTCTTAAAGTTAAAAGAAAGTTTAACTACTGCACCAGTCCTTGCACTCTTAGATTTTAGCAAGTTATTTGAGGTTGACTGTGATGCTTCTGGGATTGGAATTGGAGCTGTCCTATCTCAAGAAGGACGCCCTATAGCATTTTTCAGTGAGAAGCTTAGTGAAGCCAGACAAAAGTGGTCTACTTATGAACAAGAATTATATGCTATTGTTTGTACTTTACAATAGTAGGAGCCCTATTTGATTCAAAAGGAATTTGTTCTGAATAGTGATCATGAAGCACTCAAATTTCTCAATAATTCTTCAAAGCCAAATCGTATGCATGCTCGATGGATTGCCTACATTCAAAGGTTTACCTTATCTCTTAAGCATAAGTCCGGGCAATTGAATAAAGTTGCTGATGCTTTCCTCGGTAAAAAGTGAAAATATTGGCTTTGAATACCTAAAGGATCTTTATGTAGAAGATGAAGATTTCAAAGAGGAGTGGAAGAACTGCATCTCAGGAGTTTCAAGCAAGTATCAGATATGTGATGGATTCCTATTCTTCAGAGATCGTCTATGCATTCCTCAAGGGTTTTTAAGGGAGCATATAATTCGAGGGCTACATAGCGGAGGATTAGGAGGACATATGGGTCGCGATAAAAGTATTGCATTAGTAGAGGCACGATATTACTGGCCACATCTTAAAAGAGATGTTGAGAAGTTCATTAAACATTGTTACACGTGCCAGACAGCTAAAGGCCATGCACATAATACGGGTTTATATACGCCTCTCCCTATTCCTGAAGCTTCTTGGGAAGATTTATCTATGGATTTCATATTGGGACTTTCATGAACTCAACGAGGAACAGATTCTATCTTTGTGATTGTTGATCGATTTTCTAAAATGGCGCACTTAATTCCATGCAAGAAGACTTCTAATGCAAGGAATATTGCCCAATTGTTCTTCCGAGAGGTTGTTCGCTTACATGGGTTACCTAAGACTATTGTCTTTGATCGAGATAGTAAATTCTTAAGCTACTTTTGGAAGACCTTATGGAGGAGACTAGATACGTCCTTGCAGTACAGTAATACTTGTCATCCACAGACAGATGGGCAAACTGAAGTTGTTAATCGCACATTAGGCAATATTCTGCGAAGTTTGATGCAAGAAAATCCTCGCCAGTGGGATTATGTTTTACCTCAAGCAGAGTTCGCATATAATAATGTGTCCAATCAATTAAGTGGAAAGTCACCTTTCGAGATTGTCTACATTCGACCTCTATTACATATCTTAAATTTGGTTCCTTTGCCTAAACTACCAGGGATGAGCATCATTGCTGATCATACGATAGACAAAGTAATCAATGTTCACGAAGAAGTTAAGAAGAAGTTAGAAAAATCTGCTACTAAGTACAAGACAGACACATAGGTGCTTCAAATCCTTTGCTATAGCAGATCAAGTGATGGTTCATCTACGAAAGGATAGATTTCTTATTGGAGAATACAACAAGCTCAAGCAAAAGAAGATTGGACCATTTCGCATCCTGCAGAAAATCAATGACAATGCTAATGTCGTGGACCTACCAGCCAACTATAATATTTCCAAGACATTCAATATTCAAGACTTGTTCGAGTATCATGGACCTACACCATTGTCATATGTTTGAGCCAACTCGAGGATGAGTTTTTCTAAGGGGAGGAGACTGATGTAGGATAAGTAGAAGCATAAGTTTAAATTCCTATTTCTAGTTTAATTCATTTTACTAGTTTAATTAGGATTTGCTTAATATTTTCTTGTTTAATTTATATTCCTTTTCTGATTAGGAATCATAAGTTTATTAGAATTAGGATTAATCTTAGCTAATATAAATAGGCTTGTTATGCTTGTTTCTTAACACAAGCTTTTTATCAATAATATTCAAATATTTCTCAATTGAGATATTTTCTCCCTTGTGAGAGCCCTCTTTCTTGAGTTTCAAGAACGTACGCTGGAACGACATCTAGTATCACTTCAGCACTAGGTCATGATCCTATCATAACTCGATTTTTTTCCAGATCGAATCAGGTCGAGTCGGATCGGAGTGGATATTTTACCCACCCCTAGCTAGTGGTCTATCGATTTGCTAATTTTAGCTTCGTAAGTGGTCTCTCTATCCACGTACATTAATATTATGAAAAAAAATTTAAAATAAAATTTATTACTTACAAATAACTTATTTTCAATGTCGGAGAAAAAAACATGAAAAATATATGAATAATTCAAATATTTTATCATTCTATTTAATACTTGAAAGAATAAACAATCTCTTACTTTGATTAAAGATGACGTGGAATTCGAGGTGACATATGAGTGTCCCTGGCCTAGAAAGCATAAAGACATAATGTTGTCCGCCTATTAATAAGCCAAATTACCTGTCGTTTCTCGTCGAAATTCAAATGATGCATCGTAAAGAGTGTGCGCCAGTGCATACTATTTCTGCTTGCCTTTTGTCATAATACGATTGGTGTCACGCCGTCCTTTCTTTTATTACTTAAACGTCATGTCATTTAAATACAAATTGATAAACAACGAGTCATTTGTTACCTGCTGGCCATTGAAATTTAAAACATTACAGTATTTTCCATTGAAAAAAAAATGACTTGTCCAAACTAAAATTTTACAGTTGTAGTTTGTCCAAAATAAAAGAAATAAAAGGGCACAGTGAATGATGTTTTCTCTTCTCTTTTTTTAGAGTATAATTTTTTTAAATAAAATAAAATAAAAAAGAAAAGTACATTTCGAGACAATCAGGCTACCTTTGATTTTCTTTGTGTTAGCTAATAGCCTTGGATTTGTTAATTTTAGCTTCGTAAGTGGCCTCTCTATTCACATATGTTAATATTATGAAAAAATAAAAATTTCAAATAAAATGTAGTGCATACAACATGTATAATTTTACATTGTTGGACCAAACTTAGAATGAGCCCAATAAGAAGTTGAGAGATCGTTTTCCTATGCAATGCCCAAAGTATATATATGTATATATATTCATACTTAAGAGTTTTTTTTCGAGGTAAAGTTTTTTACATGAATTTTACCAAAATATAGAAATAATTTATTTTCAATATCGGAGAAAATAAGCGTGAAAAAATATATGAATAATTCAAATATTTTATTATTCTATTTAATTATTAAAAGAACAAACGATCTCTTACTTTGATTAAGGATGATGTGGAATTTAACATAACAAATGACGTGTCGCTAAACTAGAAAGAAACAGACATCATGACGTTCGCTCCTTAATAAGTCAAATGACAAGTCGTTTCTCTTCAAAGTTCAAATGATGTATAGTAAAGAGTATGTGCCGGCAATACTATTTGTGCTTGTCATTTGCCAAAATACTGAGGACGCATGTCCTTACCTTTTTATTTACGTGAATGTCATGTCATTTACGGACAAACTGAGAAACGATGAGTCATCTATTACATGCTAGCCATTGAAATTTAAAATATTGCATGTATTTGCCGTTAAAAAAAAATACGACTTGTCTTGTCTAAACTAAAATTTTATAGTTGTATTTTGTTCAAAAAAAAAAAAAATAGAAGAATAGAGTGAATGGCGCTTTTTTTGAGAGTACAAGTTTTTAAAAATTAAAATAAAATAAAAAGAAAAATATAATTCAAGACAAATGGGCTACCTTTGATTTTTTTTCCAGTTTAGCTATGGTTTTTCGATTTGCTAATTTTAGCTTTGTAAGTGGTCTCTCTATCACGTATGTTAATATTATGAAAAAATAAATATTTCAAATAAAATATAGTACATACAACATGTATAATTTTTACATTGTTACACTAAATTTAGAATGAGTCCAATAAGAGGTTGAGAGATCATTTTCCTATATAAAGCCCAAAGTATATATATTCATACCTAAGATTTTTTTTTTTCAAGATGAACACAACCGAACATTTTCAAATTGGCTAACAGATAAGGTTTTTAAGGAACTAAAGTATAATTAATTAAATTTTCCCTTTCAGTTTAGTTTGTGCTTGTTTAACATTATATTCTTGTCTTATTTTAGGTAAATGTGTTGATAGAGAATGGTCATGATGCTTCACAAACAATCCATTGGTATCACAAGGGCCTCATCTTGCAATATATGGTTATGACATAAATAATTTTCACTTTGTTACACGAGATAGAGACTTAAATAGGGTTACTCAAAATAGTGGAGTGTCATTGGTTGACAAACAATTTCAGTTGCTATTTCACAAAGATAAAAATCCTGTCACTTCTAACATCACATACTATAGAGTAACTAGAGAGATTTAGGATCTAGATTACATTATGTTTAGAATTCCGATGATGAAGTGTGATTAGGTACATACCAAAGGTGGAGTTATGAAGGATAGACTAGGATTTACTTTAGTAAAATTGCAACGATTGGGTTATAAATCTGATCCATTTAATTTGGCTTTTTAAGTGAAGCAAGTTTTTAATATATCTGATTAGACTGATAAGAAATGGTCAGTTGTATGCCAAATGCCTAGTAGAGATAAGCCCACGCAAAGAAGTGAAGATACAATGGAATACCCTTCGTTCATTACATAATTTTCAAGTGTTAACAACATAAACTCTATTGATGATGATGATGATGATGCAATCTACGCACTAGACAACAGGGAGGGAATTTGGATTGGACCTGGAGTATTGTAATTTGTTTCTGTGTTTGTTTGCATGTGCAATCTGTTGTCTGGGAAAAAATGATATATGTTAAGGTTTTTACTTGATTTATTTTATGCTATCTATTCTCATTATTTCATTTTTAATTTTTTTGCAATTTTTATACGTTAATATGTTCGTATTGTTTCATTTTGTTTTGCAGCTGTGCTATTAATTATGGATAAGGGAAAAGATGTCGTTGAGGATTCTTCACCCAAGCAATCTGATGTCTATTTTGATGAGTTTTTAGATGAATGATATGATGGATCTGCTGGTGAGGAAGCAAACTACCACGAGGCACTTACCCGCGAAGGATATGATCTTGGAACCCCCATGGCCGATCATGTCCCTGATCTTAGAGCCCCTATGGCCGATCATGTCCCTGATCTTGATGAGTTTTGAGATGGTAATGAGGATGAACCTGAGAGCAGTAAGCGAAACAGAGGTGGCACTATTGGATCAGAACAAAATGAGAAGAGGAAAAGAACTGGAAAGTTTGTGGTCAAATACAACAGCTTTGGTGTTCTAATTGGTGAAAAAGCCATTGAGCTATCTACGTATATTCATGTTTTGGCTCATACATCAAGCCTCTACAACGATTAGCGTAGGGTTCCAGATGATACGAAGAAGCATTTATGGGAGCCTGTTAAGGTATGAAATAAGAAATTAAGAGGATCCTTTTAGTGTTATTATTACTGGAAAAATATGAAATGTTAATCTTTATTTCATTATTGTAAATATCCTCATCCTCATTTTTTCGATTCTAAAACTTAAAGGTTTACTTCATTGTTCATCCTCGTAGTAAGAAACAAGTATTACAAGCCATTGGAGCTACATTTCGGAGCTTTAAGTACATTTTAATGAGGAACTATATTTTACTGTATGTTAATGATTGTAAAAGGCTTTTCAGGCCACCAGAACAGTACAACACTACTGATAAGGAAAGTAAGGTTAAGTTTGTGAAAAAAGACTATCTGAAAAATTTCAAGTGAATGTATCTAATTTAAGTACAAATAATATATTCATCTTTATGACATTATTTGTTATGTGTTTATCCATTGTCTGTTTGTTTATTTTATGCAGAAAATCAGTGGTGTGATTAAAAATAGGCGGGTACAAAAAAAATTGTTTAAGTAGAAAAGGTTATGTTAGGTTAATGCAAGAAGTGGTATGTACAGTCAGTTTGTTACTTATTTTCTGTAGTTAATTAAAAATGTTTGGTTAATGCAAAAAGTGATTATTACTTACATTTTATTTTTTAATTCATGGTCTGACAATGCTCAGAAATAGGCCTTACTGAAGAGGAAGAGGATAGAAGTGTTCTTTAGAAGAGAGCTCAGCAAACGAAAAATGCAAGATACCACCCTGACGTTGAACCAGTTATTAATAAGATTGTAAGAAATTTTTGCTTACTACTTTAATTCTCGTTGTTATGATTACTTATACCTTGATAACATTAACTTACTTAATTCATTGATGTGGTAGGATAAGCTGGAGATGGAAGCTAAGAAAGGGAAGTTGTGGTCATCCGAGAAAAATGATATTCTTGCACAATCTTTGGGAAAAGCTCCGAGAAGCGGTCATATGCAAGGAGTAGGCAAGTTTGTAACCCCATCTATGTATTTTCAAGCCTTCCAAAGGCCTGCTAATAGAGAGAGAGAAAGAGAGGACTGTCTATAGAGGGAATCAATCAACCATCAGTTCGAAGAAATGAGAAATAAACTGAGAAAAGCACCTTGTTATTCAAATATAACAAGTTCCAGCTACCCACGTGTACCTATTGAAAACAATAATGCTCTTAAAGATGATGGCATGAACTGTGTTGAAAGATGAAGTAGCTGCTGAAACACCAAAGGCCAGTTTGTTTTTTTGTTTTTTACTTTCAAATTTTGGATTTTGTTTGATGTTAGCTACAATTTTTACTTGCTATTGCTGGATTTAGTTTGCTGATATTTACGGTTTTTACTTGCTGTTTCTGAATTTAGTTTGCTGTAATTTTACTATTTTTCTTGCTGTTTCTAGATTTAATTTGCTGATAATTACTGTTTTTACTTGCCGTTGCTGGATTTAGTTTGTTGCAATTTTACTGTTTTTACTTGTTGTTTCTTGAATTAGTTTGCTGTAATTTTTTTTTTATTTTTACTTGCCATTTCTGGATTTAGTTTGCTGCAGTTATACTATTTTTACTTGCTGTTTTGGATTTTGTTCGTTGTAATTGTATTGTTTTTACCCGCTGTTTCTGGATTTAGTTCATTTAACTGTTTTCACTTGCTGTGTCTGAAATTAGTTTGCTACAATTTTACTGTTTTTACTTGTTATTTTTGGATTTAGTTTGCTGTAATTTTACTATTTTTTCTTGTTGTTTTTGGATTTAGTTTGCTATAATTTTAATATTTTTACCTACTATTTTTAAATTTAGTTTGCTGCAATTTTACTGTTTTTACCTACTGTTTTTTGATGTAGTTTGCTGTAATTTTGCTGTTTTTACTTGCAGGAGCCTGATCATTTGAAAAAGAAGAAAAACAAAGGACATCTGAAAAAACAAGAAGTAAACACCTACTGATACTGAACTATAATAAAGAGACAGACACAACAAAGCACAATAACGTTACATCTGGCAAAAGACTCTATGCCATTACAATAACATTACAACAAAGCACAATAACGTTGTATGATTCCATTCTCCCTAGGAAAAGAGGAGTAAAACCATTTTGATTCGTTTGTCTAGGTCTGGTTTCGATACGTGAAGAATGTAATCCTACCTCACTCTTTGACCTCAGGGCTTGTGGAGGTTATGATCGATTGAAAAAACCAAAGAAGGGACGTGTAACGTCCAATTTCCATAATTTCTAAATTATGGAAATTTGGTTTTTCTTTTTTTCTTAGACGTCAACATTACCCTTCCCAATAAGGAATTATTTATTTATTTTCTTTTAATTAGGATTTGTGGGTAATATTGGAATATATATATTTTTCTTTTAGTAATAGGGTTTCCTATAAATTCATTTTTTTCTCCATAACCTTAAAAGAATCCACAACATATTTTGATCTTCTCTACTGCTCCTTACCCTTTTTGCTCAAACCCTAGGATTTAAACTCCTACTTAGAGAAAAAAGTCTTAACGGTTGGTATGTATTGCCTATACTCTATTTCTATGTTCTATTTAGAATTTATTTCGCATAATATTAGGATTATTACATACTTTCTGCATGATTTAGGACATGATTATGTTGGGTTTAGTACTTTAATTGATTTTTGGGTCATGGTGGTCAACCCTAGGTGCAATACACAACACTGAACAATTCTGGACTGCATGAATATCTCCAAATCAATCATATATTTTATAAACGATTTTTAAGAAGAGCCTTACTTTCTGAAAACTAGACATGTAGGGCTCACTGAATAAATTTTGTTTCATCCGATTTGGATTCGTTTTCAAATTTATAAGGATTTTCGAACAGATACTGCTGCACTAGAAAACTGCGATTTTAGCAGAAAGATGAATTTCAAACAATTATTTACAGTATCGAATGAACTCGGAAAATTCTGAAATTTTAAACAGAGGTTAACAAATGTGTCTAGTGGTTCCAGTTTTAATGTCGTAATTTTCTGATTTATTTCTGATTTTATAAAAATCTCAAAACCCATACTGTTATGTTAAAGCACTGCAAGACAGTTTCGAATTTATTAAGAAATAAATAGTTTTGAAAATGTTTTTGACATCAGATCTTCTTGAAAGTTTTATGTGAGATACCCATGGATGTCCAGAATAGTTCTGCATAATATTGTGTCATTCCAGTTTTTAGATTAAGAGCTAAAATTCAAAGAATCAGACTTGTACTGGTAGGAATTAGGAAATCAGGATATTGGAATAAGTTGTTAATGGGTTATTCTTGTATTTGTTTAAGGTGTTTGAGGCTGTTGGAGATTTAGGGAGGGATATTTTAGATCATTGCTTATCGAGGTAAGTACCTTCATTCCTAATGTACTGGATATGTATGCTATTATGATAATTATTATAAGTATATGTGTGTTTGTACTTCTTAAAAGATTAATCAGTTTTCATAAGAAAAATTAGTTTATATAAATGTTTTAAAATCTGAAAATTATGTCCCCTTCATGGTTTTAATAAAATATTATAAATGTTTGAAGTATGTAAATTATTTTGTTACATGATTATCGATTATGAAGTTGTCTATTAAATATTGAAATGGAATTTATCTTGCAAGCCCAAAAAGTATTATGAAAAGTAATTTGAATGTTTGGGCTCATTGTCCGTAGTTATTCTGTTTTTGATTTTGATCATAATATACGATATACATATGTTCTAGACCAGGACTGGGTTTCTGTTCTGAGTGTGCACATAATAATCTAATTCTGATTCTATCTGGCCGGGTCACCGGGACTGTAGGTGACACTATGTGACATGAGCTAACCTTTCATTTTCTAAGTATATGTGCTAAATGATTTGTTTCATGAAGTATGATGTTTCTGATATGGAAGAAGGCTTGCAATATTTTTGGTAGGTATTAGGCCTAGTGTGTTAGGAATGGTTTTACTTACCGAGTTGACGGCTCATCCCTCGTCATTACTTTTTGCAAAGTAAGTAGTTAGTTGAGAGCTGTGCTTGCCTTGTTGGAAGTTAGAGATTCGATTATTATTGCTAGAAGAATAAGAGTTCGATAAACTCGTGTTACATTTGAGTTTTGTTAATTTTTTTTCTTTCGAACTTGTATTTGAGAAGTTTGAGACTTTTATATTGTTAATGACTTTGGAGAATTTTAGTATTAGATATATGGATTTTATGAATTTAATGGAATAAAATTTTAAGTATTTCAGTTTGAGGTATATGTTTTAAGATTTCGATTAGTGAGTAACCTCCTTCCTCACATGCTTTGCATGTGTGGGATTTGGGGTGTTACAGGACAATTCATCTTTATGCCTTATAATCCTTAAAATGGTCCTTTAATACTTTTCGGCTGATATTAATTTCCTTTCTTGCTTTAATTTACTAAAATTACTCCCTTAATGTTCTTTCTTTTGTTATAGCTACCATTGGGTGTTGGTCATCTTTGATGTGTTGAAAAAGAATTTTATTATCTCAATTCTTATGGGGAGATCCTAATGATGATTTCAAAAAGCTCATTAAAGTGTACATTCGTTTTCTTTGATTACCATTCTCAATATAAAATTACTTTTACATAGTTCATAGATACTTTTTTACAGCACCATGTCAACGTTTATAGCACAAGAGGGTAAGGAGAAATAAAATTATAATAAGATGGTGAGATCGATAAAGATATGACCTATTACCTCAACTATAATTATATATTGACGCTTAATTGTTATTATAATGAACTGTGCAATTGCATTGTAAATAGGTCTTACAAGCAGTAGGTTCAGTCATGTGCGGATTTTATGTCATGAGATTCATGAAAGACTTGATTAATGACTTCTCCTTACTAATGAACAATGTAAGTTTCTTGATCATAATTTAATTTAAAAAAAAAAAAGAACAGGTCCTGTATCACAGTTTTACTACATAACTTTTATTCTATTGCCTAGTATTTTGATCTATATGCATTATTATGGACTTTGAATTTGATGAAGTTATATTTTACTTGTGCAGTTATCTAGCTTATTACACTTGCTATGTTGGAATTGGATGAAGATGGTGGTTATTGCTAGAGTTGGCTACCTTTTTTCTTTGATGCAAAAACAGGTCTTGAATATTGACGCAACTTTGTACATTTAGCTGCTTTGCACATTTAGCTTCTTCTTAGATTTGTTATTTGTTGTATGCTTCACGTAAACAGTGTTGTTGGCTTCCTCTTGTGTTATTGGAAATAACTAAGAGTTGGCAAAATGCGGGCTTGGGCTGGGCTTATTTAGGTAAAACTTTTGTAAGTAAAGCTTTTACAAAAAAAAAAAAAATTTAGTTGTTTGGTTGTCAATGAAAGCTTTTATTAATAATTGTAAAATTACTTTAATTGGTAAATTATTTAAAGTTATGTTATGAAAAAATCAAATAAGATTATGAAATAACTAAAGGATATTTTAGACATTTTAATATAACTAAATGGTATTGCTGGAGTTGGCTACCTTTTTTCTTTGATGCAAAAACATGTCTTGAATATTGACGCAACTTTGTACATTTAGCTGCTTTGCACATTTAGCTTCTTCTTAGATTTGGTATTTGTTGTATGCTTTACCAAAACGGTGTTGTTGGCTTCCTCTTGTGTTATTGGAAATGACTAAGGGTTGGTAAAATGCAGGCTTGGGCTGGGCTTATTTAAGTAGAACTTTTGTTAGTAAAACTTTTACAAGTAAAGTTTTTACAAAAATAAAAAAATTTAGTTGTTTGGTTGTCAATGAAAGCTTTTATTAATAATTGTAACATTAATTTAATTGGTAAATTATTTAAAGTTATGTTATGAAAGGAATAAAATAAGATTATAAAATAACTAAAGGATATTTTAGACATTTTAATATTTTAAAAAAGCTTTTCAATATCTACTCCTAAAAGCCTAAAATTTAAGCTTTTGCTAGTAGAGGCAAAATAGCTTATTTAATCTTCAAAAGCTCTACTCAAAAGACACTTAACAACAATAAAAAATTTGAAAAGAGTTTATGGGATTAAATAAACACTTGTAGCCATTAGATAAGCCATACCAAACAGGCATTTAAAGAGGCAACAAATGAAGAGATTGCCACATGGCTGTCAACTGTTTCCAACTAATTTAGTCAACAGTCAACACTAGCACATCAATTCAATCAACTAAAGAATTAAGGACATAATAATCAGATTTTTTTGTTTTTAAATACAATTAGGGTGTGTTTGACACATTATATTACACGGGGTTACAATTTTTTATTTGGTAAATTTTCTTATTCACTTTATAGTGTATTACATCATAATTTAAACATTGCCTCATTACACAAACTCGAACTTGAGTAATGCGGCACTGTTAACATTAATTTTTTTAAAATAATAAAAATTAAATAAAAATATGTAATATTAAATAAAATTAAAAACTCAAATATGCTGTCGTTAGTGCTGATGAATTGTTGGAGACAGTTTGATAGGATTGGCTATTGGTGGCTGCCGCATAACATCGTGTTTTACACTAAAATTTAGTATCACTAGAATCCTTATTGTTACGCCTACCCAATGGTGAAATTATTATTTGTAGAAAAGTTTGTTTATCGTAAATTTATGGTCAAAGCTTTGACCATATTAGTATTATTATAGTAATAAAAAAGAATCTATTTTATTGGTACAATTGTTTATAAAGTAATGATAGAGTTATAAATTTTTGTACAAATTTATTTTTTACAAATTGATGTGACATAATTCAATTGGTTAAATCAAATAGTTCTTGACCCACATAATCTATTTTTGTTATTTTATTTTTATCTAATTAATAAATTCTTGTCATAACAATTAGTACAAAATAATTAATTTTATACAAGTGTTTGTGGCTCTATCATTACTTATTATATTTTTTTTTTGGGGCCTACAAGGCCAGGGTTGCTATTGGGCGTTGGCCTAGCTTAAAATTTCATTGTCCATGACTTATTGACTTGATGGCGAATTATGACTCATAACTCATTATCGTTAGATGAAAGTGAGTTGTGGTGACTGAAATTTCAACCGCAAATTTGTGGTAAAAGGAAGCTCAATAGCAAAGTGATATTTATATCGTTTGCAAATGTAGCGATGATAATTTCAAGATACCAAATTTAACATTAACGATCATCGAGTTTGGCTAGAGTGGAGGTGGACTGCAAAAGGTGATCGGCGAAATGGCGTGCGGTGGTTAATACGTTGCCTTTGGTTAACATGAATACATTTTTTAATAATAACAAAAACTAAATGCAAAAGCTGTTTCAGTTTCAAAACTAGTGCTGTGTTGCTAGGTGGCATTGTGTGTGGGTGTGCCAATCATGTGATAAAAAGTTACCAACTAAAGGTCTATAGTTAATGTTGGTTGGAAAGGGATCGAATTAGGATGAGAAGGATTACCAAGCAAACAAAGTAATTCCACTTTCCTCTTCTTTGGAGGAATTTTTTAAAAAAAAGTTGAGTAGTACTCAATACAAAAATCCTAAAATATTTATTTGAAATGGATTTGTATACATATATATAACTGAAATCCACAGAAATAATCTGATAAAATGTTAAGCCTCTTGTGGCCTACAGAAAATGCTTTCTTTCCCTTTCTAATTCTTTCATGTAGATTTTTTTCTGAATATTTCGATTTAATTTTCTTGTAGCTCTCTTTATTTGGATATTACCTACATAAATAAAAATATAAAATTAAGACAATAATTAATATAATAAAATAAAAAATAATAATAAAATTAAGCTAAAAGATATTAAAAAATAAATAAATAAAAAAAAAATATATATATATATATATAAGTACATCACGGTTCTTTGAGGATGTTGAGTTAGCGAGGGGAGATACAGTTAGGGACTTTATCTTTGAAGAGGAGTATGCTGATATTCCCACAGGTGTTGTTGGCATTGATCAAGGTCATATTCCGGGCTTTGTTCAAGACACAACAGATCAAGACAATGTTGGAGAACCCCTTATACCAGGAATTATTCTAGAAGAACAAACCCTACCACCTCAAGAACTTATGGCATTAAGGAGATCCACTAGAGAAAGAAGAAGTGCAGTGCCAAATGACTATATTGTATTTCTCCAAGAACATGAGGTAGACATTAGAGTGATGGAAGATGATCCAATTAATTTCCATCAAGTTATGAAAAGTTCAAACTCTCAGAAGTGGATTGATGCTATGAATGAAGAGATAAAGTCCATGAAGGACAATGACTTATGAGATCTTCTCCTCTTGTCAGAAGGTACGAAACCTATTGGTTGTAAATGGATATTTAAGACCAAGAGGGATCCGAAAGGCAATGTGGAAAGGTACAACGCACGTCTTGTTGTAAAGGGCTTTACGCGGAAAGAAGGGCATCAATTATAAAGAGACTTTCTCTCCAATTTCTTCAAAAGACTCTTTTAGGATTATAATGGCATTGATGGCGCATTTTAATCTTGAGTTACGTCAGATGAATGTGAAGACAATGTTTCTCAATGGTGACATTGATGAGACAATCTATATGGTGTAGCTAGAAAACTTGGTGTCTCGAGATCCAAAGAATATGGTTTGCAAACTTAAGAAATCCATTTATGGGCTCAAGCAAGCATCTCGACAATGGTATTTCAAGTTTCATCAAGTGATCATCTCGTTCGATTTTGAGATGAATTTGGTCGATGATTGTATATACCATAAGTTCTGTGGGAGCAAGTATATTTTTCTAATTTTATTTGTCGATGATATTTTGCTTGCCAGCAGTAATATAGACTTATTGCACGACACTAAGAGATTTCAAGCTAAGAATTTTGAAATGAAAGATCTTGCTCACGCTTATTTTATATTAGGCATACAGATACACCGGGATCGCTCTCGGGGTATTCTTAGATTATCACAAAAGAGTTATATCGAAAAGGTTCTCAAGAAATATGGCATATAGGATTGTAAACCAGGTGATGCCCCTGTGGCTAAGGGAGACAAGTTTAGTCTCAATCAGTGCTCTAAGAGTGATTTTGAAGAAAAAGAGATGCAGAAGATTCCTTATGCGTCAGCAGTAGGAAGTCTAATGTATGCTCAGATTTGCACGCGACTAGATATTGCATACGTTAGTAGGATGTTGGGCAAATATTTAAGCAATCCAAGAGTATACCATTGGAAAGCAGTCAAAAGGGTTTTGTGGTATTTTGTTGTTAATTTTATGCAATAGAAGTTAGTGTGTAAGTGTACACCCTATATGACTAATTTTTTAAACTATTAAAATTTTACCTTTTTTATTTAAAAGATTTATTTTAAATAATAAATAAAGAAATTAATTAAAAAAGCTACAAATAGAAAAAATAATAATATTTTATCTTTTTCATATTTATTATTCTTTTTTTCTTTCTCTTTTTCTCTCCCTCTTCGTTTCTTCTTCTCTATTTTTTTTTCTCTCTCCTTCTATGTTTCTTCTGTCTATGGTTTCTTCTTTGTTTTTTTTCTCTCAGTGATCAAACCCTCACTTTGACAAATAACAATCCATCTTCAAACTCAATGAGTTTTTTTTTTATGAAAATATACATTAAAAAAAACAAAGAAATTGAGAAAAAAACCACCCATAGCAAATTTAAATTTGACAAAAACTTAGATCCAAACCCACCTTAAATCAAAATGCCCAGATCTTTAAACTATTAAAAATATGCCCATGTCATCACCATCATCTTGACTATCTCCATCACCATCTTCTTCTTCGTCTCAATTTTTTTTCTTTCCTCTCACACACTTAACAACTCCACAACCATTTTCAAATACAAATCAGACCAACAAAACCCATGCCCATTGCTTAACAAAGCCACCAATGGCCGCGCGCGGCCATGCCAAGGAAGCCCATGGTCATTGTCGCCATGTCAAACAAAACCCATGGCCGCAAGCGGCCAAACAAATTGATGGCCACGCGCGGCCAAGCCAAGCAGCAAATGGGTGTTGATGATTTTATGATTAATTTAATTTTAAGCTTTACTGGTGAATTTGGGATGAAGATGAAAAAAGTAGGAAATGAAAAAAAGGGGAAAATATGAAACTGAAAAAGATGAAGAAATTAATAAGAAAATATAAAAATAAAAAAGTGAGAAGGAAAATTATTTTTCTTATTTTAAAGAGAAATAATTTTTTTAACATTTCTGAAGTTAAAAGGGTGATTTTTGTTAGTGATGCACATAAAGTTTGAGTTAGTTTTATTTTAAAAATAGTAGGGACATAAATGATATATCTCTCAAACATAAGTATAATAGTAAGACAACATTTTAATAATAAATTAAAAAGGGTTACTGTTCAAGATTCCTAAGATTTATGAATTAAAAAATGATAAATATTTTTTTGATAAATATTCGATATACTTAAATATTATAAATTATTAATTATTTTATAATTTTACCCCTTAGCTTCATATTTGGGAAGAAAAATATACTAAAATAACTTTCAATAAAAAAGAATTATTATTATAAAAAAAAACAAGATTAAAATTTATAACAAATAATATTTATAAAAAAGAAACCGACAAAAGTTTGAGATTAGGATTAAGACTTTGGTTTTTAAATTTCTGTAAATTTTATATATTTTCTAATTTTTTAATCCATTGAATTATATTAGTAATGACTAATGGCATGTAAATAAAATAAATGGGTTAATTTGTCTTTTAGATACTTTAAGGGTAAAATAGTAATTTGAATGATAAAAGTCAACTAATTTATTAATGATTTATATTCATAAATTATTTAAATTCAAGATAAAAGTAGAAATTTATTTTTTTGATTTTCATTGTTGTGATATTGTAAATAAAATTTGTTATTGTTATATTCGTTTTATAAATTAACATATAAGTAAAATTAATTTAAATTTTTAAAGGTCTTTCACTATTTGGGGGGGGGGGGGGTTTATAAATTTATTTTTGTTATAATTTATTTATTCCGTGGCCATTCTGAAAAATCTTTTTTGGATGAATATCAGTATGCAGATGACTAGTACCTGATCCTAATCCTACTTAAATAAGACAAATAACCTCAATTCTTTTTTAATCTAGAATAACAAAATACGAAAACTTCAGTTAAATCTAGTCATATATTTCTGGACAGAACCACAACAAATTCTTCTTCTGACAACCAATTTATGGTATTACAAAGACCAACTGAGGATTTTTTCTGCAAACTTAATAGCACGCTTTCTAATAGATTGATACTCCTTGGTGTCTCTGTGGCACAATTCTATCGGCTTTCTAAGGAAGAAGGGTGGACAAGGATAAAGAGTTACTTTGTCCAACGGCTTAGCATTGTCAATCAAACAAATCAAAAACTCGGTATCAGTAGTAAGCCCCATGAATCCAATCAATTCCACCTTCCTAGTGCTTAAATCCCGGAGGCTTACATATGGATGATCCTTGACAGTTCGTACAAATCCTGATGAAGGCTCTACCTTGACTAACTGCATGCCACGAGATAAAATGACACAGTGTAGAAGTGATACTAGATATCGTTCTAGCGTAAATTCTTGAAATTTAAGAAAGAATAACTCTCAAAGTCAGAAAACGCCGAATTAACGACAAAGATTAACCCAAAAGGAAATAATCTTAAATATTATTAATGAAAAACTCAAAGGTCTTACAATAAACTAAGATAACAATCTTATTTATACTAATAGCTAACTTAATCTTAATTCTTCTCAAATACGAAAAATTATCTAAAATTCTAATTAGACTAGAATTACAAACATGACTCAAATAAGCTTATTAAAATAAGAAAAATCCTAATAAAATACTAAATACTATATTGACTAAAAATCTATAATTCCTAATTTATTCTACCCCTTAACTTCCTACATCATAAAAGAACCAAAAAAATTTATAAATAATTATATGCATAGAGAAAATGATATTCTAAAAGTACTAATACAGCTCCCAAAGTATTTACCTTGAGTGTAAGTCTATGTAATGAAGGAGATGCTCTCAAGAAAGCAGCACAAGGAAGAAAGCAATCATCATCCTTGACTTTAATTGTCAACTCCAAATGCTTAAGATTAAATAATATGGGAATATTGTATGGGACCTCCTCAGGCACTTGAAACAATTTCATAAAGATTCTATTATTGGTACATACATATATATTAAACTATAATAGTAGATAAAAATTAAAGATACAATATACAAACCTTAACAGAACGAAGTTCCAGCTTAAGAATTTGTAGTTGCGACAGGAAACTTGAAAACTGGTTAAGGTTATGCATGAAGTACTGGGAATAACTGCGCGCAATGTGTACCTCAGCAAGACTTAGGACATTTACAAAAGAAAAATTGGTGTCATAAGCGAAAAATTCGAATGATATGAGATTTGGAGCATCAATTTCAAGATCCATGAAGCCTGACAAATACTTCATCTCTAAGCGCCTCAACTTGAGTGATGGGCCAGAAACTTTGAGACTCTTAAAACAATTCGAATTGTTAACACTCAACACATCAAGAAGGGAACAATTAGATAACAAATTTTCAAAAGCCTCTCCCGTTATATCTAAGCATGTCAAGCGTAGGGATGTGAGAGACCTAAAAATGGAATATCTATTAAGATGGGATGTGAAATTGTATTGTCGAATCCGTGAACCAAATTGAACTTTAGTAAAATCCAACTCAAATTTTTGAACTCTTCTTTCTTTAGCAAAATTAATCCATGCAGTTAGCAATATCATCATCAGAGACAACATCGAACATATTCTTAATCCTGCTAGTTCGATATTGAAGTGACCTAAAAACAAAATTGACCCAACTTGTAAACTTGTTTCTTTCTACATCAAGTGCCTCACTTCCCATACCCAAATCGTATTTCAAATCTGCCATTGTCAGTGGATCGTCAAAATCCAAACAACCAGAAAAAACCTTCCACAAATATCTCCATCTAATTGATAGGACGCTGGCAAGTACTGCTTCTTTCATAGTCCATAGTCAATCGAGATAACACATTAATCTATAAGAATTTAATGGGTAATTCGCTAATGCCGCCATCCATACAATTTCCTTTTCTTCCCTGATATTTTATGGGTAAAATAGTAGTATAATCTCCATCCAAATTGTCTGTTTTTCTTGTGTTATCTTTGATCAGAAGCGAAATCCGGTACATGCCATTATTGTCTCTCTTGACACACTAACCACGGCAGAAAAAAAAATCAAATATCAATGTTTCAGCTTAAAAGCAAATAGCAACATAAAAATCCTAATTAATAACATGGATTTCTAATGAAGTAAATATGTCAGAGAGTATTATAATTTTGCTCTGTTTAGGCTTTAAAACTTAAGTTAAAGCTTTAGGAAATAAATATGATGAAACAATAGTAAAAATTACCTTTTTGAGTGAATCACATTCTGCCATCGTGATTTGCTTTGTCAAAATTTAAAAAAGTCTTTGTTTCTCTTCAGCAAATTGTTGTTTCACAGTGCCTTTTCTGAAGGTTTAAAATTTTAAATAAGGTGGTTTTTGCGTAACGTAAGGTTCTTTAGCCTTTACTCAGACGGATTGGATAAATTTGCTAAGTTTTCTTTTCTGAATTATAATAACAACATTACTAGTCTTTTAAATCTCTAATAATTTTTTTCTCTATCATTGTTCTTTTAATATCAAATCAATTATATTATGGCGAGACCAAAATTGCTAACACCTACTTTCAAGAGGAAACTATTTCCATTCTTTTTAAGGAAGAAACTAATCCCCTTTAACGAAAAATTTAATACGAGGCCCAGTGGCATTTTTTAAGACAAATTTGATAATGACATATAAAAATTTGATAATAAAATATAAAACACACCATTAAAATATAGGTAGAATTAATTATTTTATTCTTTTAAAGTAGGTGTATAGTGTTAATAAACATACTTGTACAAAATTTTACCAACTGCCATCTCTAGTTTCAAGTCCCTTTTGGCGTGTTTACTGCTCTCATATATTGAGTAGGTTTGCATTTCCGAAAATGTTTATTGTGGCTGATTAGTAAAGAAACACAAGGATTGATTGAAAACAATTTGTTTTCTTATTATTTTGTATTTGCTTGATAATTACAATATATACACAAATTATGTGTAGTACAAATGGAAAGTTATCATAATTGTATCAATTACAATAATTTCTAAAATTATGACGTTGAGTGCTTGCTGTCAAGATTGGCTAGTGACCGTTGGACTTCCTAAATCATGCACATTGATTCTCTTTTGTCCGTTGGTAGTGTATCATGGATTGTGTCTTGTTCTTTACTTAATTTGTCTCAACCGGTGGCTCTTGTTGCTTATCAGCCCCCCTCAAACTGTGTACGTTCATGCAATGAATGCCCAGTTTGTAACAGAAAGTGTTGAACACGGCTCGGCTTAAAGGTTTGGTGAGAACATCTGCTATTTGTCTTGTTGAAGGTACATGCTTGGTAATCAACAAGCCTTGGCTTACTTTTTCACGAACGAAGTGGAGGTCAATTTCAATGTGTTTAGTGCGAGCATGATTGACCAGATTTTTTATCATGCAGAGCACGCTTATGTTGTCACATAGAAGAGCAGGGGTTTGTTGGTTTTTGAGGCCAATGTCTTTAAGGAGGAAGGTGATCCATGTGAGTTCAGCTGTTGCCGAGGCAATGGATCGGTATTTAGCTTCAGTACTTGATCTTGCTACTGTGGTTTGCTTCTTGGAGCTCCAAGAAATACAATTGGCACCGAGATATATGCAATATCTTGTTGTGCTTCGTTTGGTTGTTGGAAAGCCTGCCCAATCTGAATCAGAAAATGCATACAAGTTAGAAGAGCTTTGGGACAAATATTGCAAACCATAATCGAGTGTGCCTTTCAAGTACCGAAGGATTCGTTTCACAGCCTGAAGGTCAGCCTTGGTCGGTTACTGAAAATGTTGACACACACGGTTAACTACCGAGAGAGATTCTCGGTAGTGCTTGCTGAATTATGATTTTCTATGAGTTCATTTTGAGATTCTATGTAGGGCGATTTTGGTAAAGGAATATCGGTGGTGGTGTTTTGTTGAGGGCTGGATGGATTTGGACATCCTTCAATTTCAGCTTGAGGCAAATGCTTGTGGACATGTTCTGGTATGGAGGCGGCATTCAAGAGATCACAAAAATTTGGTCTTGAAATAATTTGAGATTCAATAGAATTTTCATCGATCTGTTACGGGCTTGATGAAGTTTTATCTTTAGTATATGAACCAAGCCACTCATCACACGTTGGCTAGTTTAAAAATTCACCTTGCTGCATGTAAGAAGAAGAACTGAAGTTAGCAAAGGGAAATACTTTTTCATCAAAAACTACGTGCCTAGATATATAGACGCGTTTTGTATTAGGATTAAGACATCGATAACCCTTATGCAAAGGACTGTATCCAATAAATATGCAAGGGAAGGAGTTTGCTTCAAATTTATTTTTCCTATAGTCCCGTAAATAAGGCAAACATCTACACCGTTAAATTTTTATGCCATTGTAATCAGGAGTCTTATGAAATAATTTTCATATGGACTCTTCATCTTTAGCGTGGACAAGGGCATTCTGTTGATGAGATAAACAGCCGCCAGAAATATTTCTGTCCAAAGTTGCAAAGGTATCGATGCGTTGAACATGATTGCATGTAAGGGCTGTCTCAACTATGTGGCAATGTTATTTCTACAACACCATTTTGTTCAGGTGTATATGGACATGATATTAATCTGACGATTACACATTGTTCCAGGTGTGTACGAAAAGCTGTTGATGTAAATTCACTTCCCCCATCACATTGGAAAATCTTAATCTTTCTCTCAAATTGGTTCTCCACCTGCTTTTGAAATTGAAGAAAACATGTGAAGAAGTCAGACTTTTGTTTGAGAGGATAAAGCCAAGAAAACCTAGTGCAATCATCAATAAAGAGGGCATAAAAACGATAGCCTTGGTTAGTAGTTATAGGAGCTAGACCCCATAAATTTCTGTCCACAGTTGCAAAGGTATCGATCCGTTGAACATAATTGCATGTAAGGGCTATCTCAATGATGTAGCGATGTTCTTTCTGCAACACCGTTTTGTTCAGGTGTATATGGACATGATATTTTTCTGAGGATTCCACATTATTCCAGGTGTGTAAGAAAGGCTATTGATAAGAAAGGCTATTGATGTAAATTCACCTCCGTCATCACATTGGAGAATCTTAATCTTTCTCTCAAGTTGGTTCTCCACCTGCTTTTGAAATTGAAGAAAACATGTGAAGAAGTCAAACTTTTGTTTGAGAGGATAAAGCCAAGAAAACCTAGTGCAATCATCGATAAAGAGGGCATAAAAATGATAGCCTTGGTTAGTAGTTATAGGAGTTGGACCCCACAAATCACAATTTATTTTGTCTAATGGAAATGCCAAGATTTTATCTAATGAAGAAAAGGAAAGTTTACAATTTTTTCCTAATTGACAAGAAACACATATATTAGGTTCCTTAGTCCATTGGGAAATATCAATTTTTCTTTCTGTTTTCAGAACATGTAACACTTGGCGTTGGGGTGTCCAAGCCTTTTGTGCTACACGCTGGAATCAGCGGCTTTTCCTTTTATTGTTGACAAGGCAGCTTCATTATTTTCTTCCAAAGCATATAAGTTTCCTCTTCTATTCCTTTTTGCCAATACTTGATTAGCCTGGTTCTTCACTTCACAACAAAACCATCAGAGTCAAATATAAATGAACATTTATTATCTCTAGTAAATTGTCAGACAGATAAAAGACTTTTCTTTAGTCCAGGAACAATAAGAACATTATTAAGTGTAAATTTTCCATAGTCAGAATTAAAGGATGCATTGCCAGTATGAGAAATATTAAGTGCTTGACCATTCCCTATGAATATTTTATCATTACATCTATAGGGAATTATTTGATCAAGGTTACCTGTCTCGTTCATCATGTGGGAGGTGGCACCTAAGTCGGCATAGATTTGAGGATCTTTTTCTTCTATGTTCGTGGGTGCAAAGGCCTGAGTAGCCTTTTCATTATTATATTCATAACGGAAATAGCACTTTGTGGCACTGTGTTTCTTTTCTTCCACAGATTTGGCAAACAACTACCTCTTCTTCCGCTTGTTGATTACGTTGGTTTTGTTGAGTTGGTTGTTTATTGTAGGGATTCCTTCTTCTACCTTGTGAGCCTCTCCCATGATGATTTTTTCGTCTACATTGCTGGCCCAAAAAGACCTCATTATGGTTAATGCTTCCTTTTTCCTTTTGACTTATTACCGATTGTTCATGATTCTGTAATGCAAAAGTAAATTGTTTGATAGATGAATAAGGAGGTTTTGTCAACATTGCTATTTTAAAATCAGAGTAATTGGAGCCAAGGGCATGTGACATATGAAATACTTGATCTTCATCTGACACAGGCTTGCCGATTGCGGCAAGTTTGTCACAAAGCCCTTTAAATTTCTTAAGGAATTCTTCAAGCTTTAAGGAACCCTTCTTTAAGGAGTACAAGCTGTTCTTTAACCAAAGTTCTTGTTTTTTGGTTGCAGGAAGCATTTGCTCTTCCACAGATAACCAAATATCTCTAGTGGAAAGGCCTAATGGTCATGGTTATCACATCCTCATTCATCATTCCCCGAAGCCAAGTCATGAGTAATCCATCATTATTTTGCCAAATAGCAAATTCAGGATTGTTGACTTCTTTTCCATCTTTAGAAATAGTTCTGGTGGAACTATTACATCATTGATATGATGCTTTCAATTAAGGCTTCTTATGAGTGGCAGGATCTGCGACTTTTAAAGAAGGTAATTGTTGTTGTTGAGTTTGATGGAAATTAGGTTTGCACATTGGTGGAATGATTGGATCGAGAGTTTGGGCTCAGTTTGTGTTTTTGTAGCCGTAAGCTTTGATACCATAAAGAAACACAAGGATTGATTGAAAACAATTTGTTTTCTTATTGTTTTGTATTTCTTGATAATTACAATATATACACAGATTATGTGTAGTACAAATGAAAAGTTATCATAATTGTATCAATTACAATAATTTCTAAAATTATGACGTTGAGTGCTTCATGTCAAGATTGGCTAGTGACCATTGGACTTCCTAAATCATGCACACTGATTTCTCTTTTATCCATTGATAGTGTATCATGGAGTGTGTCTTGTTCTTTCCTTAATTTGTCTCAACTGGTGACTCCTATTGCTTATCAATTAGGTGAGGATATCTATACTTTTTAAAATGCGAATTCAGCATTTTATAATGTCATAAAATAATTTTTTAGCTTGTAAAGATTTTAAGTTGTTGTAAAACGGAGTTGGATAATAATAGGAATGCCTGGTTTTGTACAACAGTTGGCATAATAACAAGAAAAAAGTGGAGCTGGATTTAATGTTGTTATGAGTTTTTATTCTAATCCTTTTATAAGGTAATGGTTTGTAGTTTATGGGGAAGAATATATATGTGATTGAATCTTAATTTGAAAGAATACAAAGTTTAGATCAATATTAAATGATCCAAATTCGGGGAAAAAAAAAAAACCAAGGTTGAAATCTATTTTAAAAATATGAACTTTCTACTTTTTGTCTCATCGCATTTGTTCATATCATTTCTGATCCGCGAACAAATAAATTAGATTGGAAAAAAAATTATAATTTCAAAATGTGGATTGGATAATTGGATGTGTAGATTTGTGTTCAATCTACATGCAAAATCAAATCAGTGAACTCCCCATCAAAGGAAGTGATGAGAAATATTTATACGTACAAGAATTAGGACAAACAATTAGAAGAAAAACACGTTACATAAAAATAACATTTATTTAAGGTAAATAATCTTGAAAAAGTTACATGATATGAGTTTTTCCCGCTTGTTGAAGAAGGAGAAGAGAACGAAATATCCCAACGAAAATGGTTCTCTTTTTAAAATGGGTGGATTAATGGCGATATAATTACAGGTGGGGCAAAATTAACATTAAAAATGTGAGATGAAACTTGTAATAAAATTTTAAATAATAAAATTTATTTAAGAAGTAATTATTATCATCATCAACAAAAGATGTCAAACAATGTATAGTTATTACTATCATTATCATTTTCATTCTTAATCAAAGGTTTTCTCTGATTATTAAATAAGTAAATTATTATTGAACATTAACAATATCATGTACGAAGAGGGATTGCTTCCTGTAGTAATATGAGAAGGGAATTCTAAAAAAGTAAATAGATTTCCATTCTATTCCAACTCTTTTAGGTGCGCTTGCTCTTTTATAGCAGTATGAGGATATTCTTAAATTGAAATTTTGAAAAACTAAATTAAAATTACATATTTGAAGTCGAAAGTATATTATGAAGTGTAAACCGAATAAATTAGATCAAACAGAACACAAATTGCCCTGTGTTTAAGCATCAGTCACCACAGTACAGGTTAGTGCTTCATAGCCGGCCTTCTAATGCTTCTTACGAACTAAATCGGAAGCACTCCAAAACTGAGATTAGTTAACACAAATACTAATTGCAGTTCAAGCATGTTACATGTCTTGTCAAATTGTAGTCATGCAATATTGACGAGTGTTGGCAGTTCATCTGATTATGTTCCACATCGACCGCATTTGTAAATGTTTGACTATTATTTTTCTTGATAAACTTACTGGAAAAATGATGCAGCGGAAGTTTTATGTTTTTATAATCCGTTGATTTTGCAGAAACTACCGGAATAAAAAAATTAACTAAATTTATGTTGATTCCAAAGAATACCGTGAACCTAGGGGGTTAAGACTCGTTGATTCCGCAGAATGCCAAGAATTAATTAAACTAAAAAACTCACATAGAGCTTTGAAATATGAAAATATTGTTAAATTCAAATCTCTCTGTCTTCAAAGGTTACAAGAGGGGCCTATTTATACTAATCATAATTATCCTAAACTATAAAGAAATAGGAAAACAATTCCTAAACTAGAAATAAAACAAATTCCTAAACTAGAAAGAAAAATAATAATAAACTTTAAACAATAAGGAATATTAATTTAAATAGGATTATGATTGATTAGGATTCCTAATCCACATCATTCCCCCCAAGATGGAGAGTTCGCCCTCGAATTCGGATTGTCAGTAACAGCATCTTCATCATGATCACCTCTGAAAGGAATAAGATGCTTGACATTAAATACATCTGCGGTGCGGATATGACTAGGAAGCTTCAGTCTATAGGCATTAGGATTTATCTTATCTATAACCTCCAAAGCTCCGATTTTCCTAGCAGAAAGCTTGTTGTACTCCACAACTAAGAACCTGTCTTTGGTTAAGACAGCCCAAACAAGATCTCCCACCTGAAATTTAAAGCTCGACGCCTTTTGTCTGCCTCAAACTTATAACCTTCAATAGTCTTCCTCAAAGACTCTTGCGTAGTTGTATGAATTTTATGAAGTTGCTCAATAAAGTCTTCTACCTAGCTGCTTTTGCGAACTAAATCTGGAACTGGGGCGAAGTCGATGGGAGCCCGTGGATTATATCTATAATTAACCTGAAAATGGCTTAAACCAGTACTACGCTTAACAAAATGATTATAAGCAAACTCGACTTGGTATAACTTTCGATCCCATGTCTTCAGGTTATCGCCAACTAGGCTACGTAGATGGTTTCCCAAAGAGCGGTTGACAACTTCAGTTTGACCATCTGTCTGTGGGTGATAAGCACTTCTAAAATTCAGGTGAGTATTAGTCAACTTCCATAAAGTCCTCCAAAAATGGCTAAGAAATCATGTATCTCGGTCAGATACGATAGAACTCGGTAAACCCTGCAATCTATAGACCTCCTTAAAGAATAGATGAGCAACAATTAAAGCGTCTGTAGTCTTCTTGCATGCAATAAAGTGAGCCATCTTCGAGAACCAATCTACAACGACAAATATTGAATTCATACCGCTTTGAGTGCGAGGTAATTCCAAAACAAAGTCCATGCTAATGTTAACCCAAGGTTGTGTTGGAATTGGTAGTGGCATATATAATCCAACATTAGTTGCAGTGCCCTTAGAAACCTAACAAATATGACAAGTCTCGACATAATGATAAACATCACACCTTATAGTAGGCCAAAAATAAGTGTTGGCTACTAAAGCCAAGGTTTTGTCACGACCGATATGCCCTTCTTTATGTAATTCTACAATGATCTTTAGTCTCAAACTTGAATTCGGAACACATAATTGATTACCCCTGAAAAGGAATCTGTCATGCAAATGATAATCTGAGCGAAATCCTACAGCAATGTCTTCTAATAAAGGAGCGTAGAAAGGGTTAGCTGCATATAATTCCTGAAAGTTGTCAAATCCGAGGGCTAGATTACTCATTTGTGTCAATAAAGAAGATCGTCGGCTAAGCGCATCTGCTACCTTATTGGATTCACTAGAAGTGTGGTTTACCATAAAAGTAAACTATTGAAGGAATGCTGTCCATGTGGCATGTCGATGAGAGAGCCAATGTTTTAATGCCTGGACCACTGCATAGAACTCTATATCATAAGTACTATAACGGGCCTTTAATCTATTCAACTTCTCGCTGAAATAAGCTATAGGCTTGCCCTGCTAACGAAGAACAGCTCCAATACCTATCTTGGATGCATCACAATGTACCTTGAAAGTGAGAGAAAAATTTGGTAAGGTAAGTACTGGGGTAGTAATAAACTTTTCTTTGATAACTTCGAATGCCTTAGTAGTTGCTTCTGTCCAAGAGAATTGTCTTGCCTTCATGCAATCTGTGATTTGTGCCATAATAGTACTAAAATCAGGAATGAATCGCCTGTAAAATGATGCCAACCTATGGAAACTCCTGACGGCACATAAAGAAGTTGGTTGTGGCCACTCTCGAATAGCATTTACTTTCGATTGATCAACAGCTATACCATCCTTTGACACCATATATCCTAAAAATAATACTTTCTCTGTCAAGAAAATACACTTGTTTATTGCAGTGTATAAACTTGCTGCCCTTAGATTTGAAAGTACTTCCCTCAAGTGTTGTAGATGCAATTCATGGCTGGTACTATATATAAGTATATCATCGAAGTAAACAACCACAAATTTTCTAATTAAAGGATGAAGGACTTGATTCATAACTCACATGAAAGTACTCGGAGCATTGGATAAGACAAATGGCATTACTAACTACTCATATAACCCCTCACGAGTTTTAAAGGCTTTTTTCCATTCATCTCCAGGCCGAATCCGAATCTAATGGTAGCCACTCTTCAAATCAAGCTTGGTAAAAACCATTGCTCCACTGAGTTGATCCAATAAGTCGTCCAATCGATGGATTGTAAAACAATACCGGACTATAATTTTATTAATAGCTCGACTATCCACACACATTCTCCAAGAGCCATCTTTCTTTGGAGTCAATAATGTAGGGACTGCATAGGGACTCAGACTTTCACGAATAAATCCCTTTCCATGTAACTCTTTCACTTGACACCTTAATTCCTCATGTTCTGGAGGACTTATATAATAATGAGGTCGATTTGGTGATGTAGAACCCGGTACTAAATCAATTTGGTGTTGTATATCCTTGAGAGGTGATAAGCCTTGTGGTAGCTTATTAGGAAACAAATCTTGAAATTCCTCTAGTATAGGTACCTTCGAATTACTGTAACTCTCTTTTCCCAATAAAATATAGATCCTCTTTATCTTTGTTACAACATCTATAAACTACTTCTTGCCTAACAAATAATTATCCAATTCTTGTTTGAGGGTGAGCTCCTTGTTAGGTAGAAGAACAATCTTGGTGTTGTTAAACATAATGCTATAGGTATTTCTTTTCCCATCGTGTACTACGTTTCGATCATACTACCAATGTCTGCTTAGCAATACATGACAAGCATCCATAGCCACAACGTCACACCAAACTTGATCTTTATAAATTAATCCAATAGATAAAGAAACTAAGCAACGTTTAGATACTGTTACTTGATTTCCTTTCTTCAACCATGTGAGCTTGTACTGAGTTTGGTTAGGTTCCGTCTTTAAGTTTAGTTTCGTTACAGCTTCCTCTGAGATTACATTCTCACAACTACCTGAGTCTATGACCAAACGACATACTTTACCCCCAATTGTGCAAGTAGTCTGAAAAATATTTTGGCATAACCACTTGTCTTTATCTTGTCCTTTAGGAGTGAAAAATGCTCGATTTACTATCAACATTGGCCCAGTATCACCATGTTCTTTGATGGATTGTGTACTGTTACTGGTATCAAAAGTTGGCTCTTCAGTGAACTCTTCACTTTCTTCCTCTTGGTACTCTTCACTTTCCCCAGTGCCTACAAATAAACCTTTACCATACTTTCCTCCCTTTTTACATTCTATCATTCGGTGTCCACTTTCCCTACAATTAAAGCAGCGTATTCCTGAGCCCGAAGATTGGGTCTTGCTGCTTTGACCACTTTCACTAGATTTACTAGTTTTGTTTGGAGGATTTGGAGGAGTGAAATTATGAAATTGGGAAGGTTAACTTGGATTATTACGAACAACACTTCGAGAACCACGAAAGTTTAAGTCACTAGTCCGCCGATTAAATTATTTCTCCAACTGCAAAGCCTATTGGTGTGCTTCAGAAATAGAGTCTGGATCAAGTAAATTTAATTGGTCTTGAAACTGTGATCGTAATCCTCCAATGTAGAGGGAGATTTGTTGTTCTTCTGTCTCTGTTAAGTCATTGTGCGCTACCAACCAATGAAATTCTATGGTGTAATTATCTACTGATCGATTACCTTGCTTTAAATTCTATAATTGCTGGTACAACAATTTAGCATAATTATGAGGTAAGAATGCTCCACGCAAGTGCTTCTTCAACTTTTCCCAAGAATCAATCTTCTTTTTGCCTTGCCTCATCCTTGTGAGTTTTGTTTGTTGCCACCAAACTACTGCTCTTCCACAGAATTGAGTTACAACAAGCGAGACTAGTTTGTTATCAGGAACTTCCTTATATTCAAAAACTTCCTCAATGGCATTGATGCAATCTAATAATTCCTTTGGCTGACCACTTCCTTGGAATTCAGGAATGTCAATTCTCAGCCCAGATTCCCACCTTCTATCTTCAGTGGACTCAGTTCTATATCGATGTCTGAAGAATGGGCTAGCGAAGGCTTCACTTAATTTATCTTTGTGTTCTGGTGTACGATGACGTTCAGCGAGTAACTCTGCTATTTATGCAGTTAACATATCAATTTTGGCTGTCATGCTAGCTATAGCTTCGTCTCTAGGAATATCATTCTGGTCGGAAAGAGCTATATGAAGGGCGTTACGGGCTTTTCTTGGAGCCATTTTCTATTTTGGTTTAAAAAGGATTGGGGGCTAAATTAAAAATCGGGTAAACTTTTGGGATAAATAGATAATTAATGAAAAGTTTAGGTTTCCGGTAATGGTGGTCTGAAATTGGACTAGGATGGGTGGATTTGGCAGTTTTAAGGGTGTTGAGTATGATGTTGGTGGCGGTTTGTCTAAAAAGGCAGTGGTTTGGTTGGAATTTGGAGATCACAGTAGCGGTTTTGTGTGGTCTTCAATTTCGACGATTGATGCGTCGATCGGGGGTGGTGAGGGGTTAGATAGGTTTTGATGGTGGAGAGGAGTGGATTGGTGGTGGTGGTGCTGGCCAACACGCGATGAAATCTGGCGAACGAAGGCAGCGGCTTTTGCGACTGTTTTGATAGTTTTCCGGCGGATAAGGTGGCAAAAAGGTGTTGGGGATGGCTTGGTATGGTTGGACGGTAGATTCTGATTGTTTTGGTGGTGGTTGATAATCAAACGACGATTGAAAATGATCGCCAGCAGCAGTACGCGGCGGTTGCTGCAGTGACGTGCGGCTGCTCGATTTTTTTTTTTTTTGTTTTTTCAGTTAAATGGGTTTAAGGAAAAAAATAAAAGGATAGGTATTGACAACAGTTGAGAACCAGGCTTTTAGCTTTGCTACCAAATTGATGCAGCGGAAGTTTTATGTTCTTATATTCCGTTGATTCTGGAAAAACTACCGGAATAAAGAAATTAACTAAATTCACGTTGATTCCAAAGAATACCGTGAACCTAGAGGGTTAAGACTTGTTGATTCCGCAGAATGCTGAGAATTAACTAAACTCAAAAACTCACACAGAGCTTTGAAATCTACAAAATATTATTAAATTCAAATCTCTCTCCCTTCAAAGGCTACAAGAGGGGCCTATTTATACTAATCATAATTATCCTAAACTATGAAGAAATAAGAAAACAATTCCTAAACTAGAAAGGAAAATAATAATAAATTTTAAACAATAAGGAATATTAATTTAAATAGGATTAGGATTGATTAAGATCATAATAAACTTTAAACAATAAGGAATATTAATTTAAATAGGATTAGGATTGATTAAGATTGTTAATCCGCATAAAAAAATATGACCTCTAACTAGAGCTCCATCTTTGTCCAGACGATGATTCCAGAGTTGTATTTTGTTACTAACCATTTCTTTTGCAGACATATTGATGATTGTCTCTGGCTTAACATGCCCAAGCAGAACTTTTCTTCGGAAATCTTGATTTTCTAGATCCTTGATGTTAAATAGTAGGCACCTGTACTTAAACTTATACATCCCATTGGATCTGCCCCACTTTTCATACATTGCAGACTCCATCGATATAGCAACTTGAATTGGATCGCATGCCTTCACTTGATCAATTGTTTCTGTCAGCAGCCTCGTTAGAAACCTTGGACAATGCATTGTAAAGTTTTTCCCTTACGATCTCCCTAATACAATCATTGCATTTAATAATACAACTAATCGACTTCTTGGGCACATTGCCAGAATCTTGCCGCCTCTCTTCTCCATTAGCTACTTCGTCAACTTTGGCATTCTCCGCCAACTTGGCTTTTTTTTTGTCACAGCAACATACTCGGCATCTTCAACATCCCAGCACATGTCTCTCCACGAAGAAATCAGATCATATGCTAACTTCTGGATTTTCTGACTGGGTGTTTTAGCATAGGTAGAATATGTCTTATAACCCGAGTGATTATGAAATTTAATTAATTACCATAATCAAGTGCATTCAAATGGATACGTTTTGAAGAGATGGTTAAAGTAAGACACTAATATTAGAACATAATCTAAAGAACGAAACCGCAAATTTTAAATTACAAAATTTACAAATTTGAAAGATTTCATTCCCGTAATACATGCAAAGTAAAAGTTAAAATTCTTAATAGTTAAGACACATCACATGTAGCAGTTCTCTATCGCAGTCGTCCCCATATTTTAAAATGCCGAATTGAGGTTATATAAGGTTGTCTAGCTACAATTTTGAATCATAATTGTAATTAAAACAAGGCTGTAGCCTCAATCCAAATGTTAAAAAGTGTTTATATTTGCATCCGATCTTATAGATGGAGTGATAAATGATAAGTACCTGAGTAGAAACAAGAAGTTGATAAGTAATTGAAAAATTCTTGAGATCAATGCACCGTGCTTCTTCCACCGCTCCCTCCTTTCTTACTGCTGCCACTGCAGCTTTTTTCGCGGCTTCACACAACTCCATCACTTTTTTCTCCATCACTAATATTAGTTCTAAGAGTAAAACATAAAAACAAATAGTCAAGCTCAATATAAATTTCTTATAACTAGATAAATTGTAAAAACTTATTTCTAACCCACTAAATAAAATGCAAGACATGAGACTTTCAGATTTGTTAATCAACATAAAAGGAGTAAGTTTTGGAGTTGCAACTATGCTAAAGCAAATATAGTGTACCAAAAATTTTAAAATTCATTCCAAATTCTAATTATTATCAGCAGCAGCACTATAACAGCATGAGGAACATAAAAAAGGCAATTAACTTGAATAATTAAACATTACAAACAAAACCCTAATCAAAAGAAGAAATTTTGAGCCTGAAGATTCGATCAATAACAAAAAGTTCAGATCGTCAATTCAAGACGTAGCACAGTTAAAACCCTAACTAATAGTAACTGAAGAATTAAGTTTATGAAAAAAAAATGAACAGAGTTAATATTTATGAACAGAGAGAGTACTCAAAGCGATATGAATGATCAAACTGAAATTTCACCACCACGTTATTTTCAACTTCACATCGATGATCCAACTGAAGGGTGATGAAAGGAAGTAATTTTTGTAAATTAATAACTTTATTTAATTTCTATTAGGTTAGCTTATTTTAACCGTAATTGCTATTATTTTAATATTGCAAATAATAGCAATTGACAGTGATTCTAGCCTTCTAGGCTTCTAGCTAGATAACAGAATATAAGAACGAGTCCGGTGAGGCCCGAACTCATCCCTGAAATATAGGTTGGGAGTACGAGTATTATTGGGCTATAAAACCCAAATAACTCATGCAATGTGAAAAAAATTAGCATCACTTTATAAAACCTTTCTCTTATTAATGTGAAAAAACAACTCATGCAATGTGAAAATAATTTTGCAGATATTTGATTTACTACTTGTGCTTTTAACACCCTTCAAAATATTGATAAAACCCTTCTCTTATTAAAATTTCATTTAAAGATAAACACAAATATTATGAACCCACTTATGTTTTCTCTCTCCCATCTCTTTTGCTTGCAAAAGTAAATGATATGTCATTATATTTTAATCATCAATCTATTTTCTTTATTTTTTCAATTTATAACTCTCATCTATTCGATTGATTTAGAAAATTTAAAATTATCTGTTTCTCCTTTTTATTTATTTTTTAAGATTAATTATATTAAGTTATGGGAAGTTAGTGTTATTGAGTTTTATATAAAGAGAAAATTTGAACAGAAGAATAAAGATAACAAAATTTCAAAAAATTTATCACCCATATAATTATTTTTATGAATAGTGAGATAAGAAGACTGCACGAGATTGTTTTTTCAACTAAAAAGAATTTTAAGAGTGAGAAAGTAAGGATGGCAATGGTACCCGCAAACCCGCCCGCTGCGGGTAATTTTGCGGGTTGCGGGCGGGTCTGGTATTTGGCAAAAATTCGGCGAATATCTGCATGGGTATCCGCCAAACGCGCGGGCGGGTCTGGTATTTGGCAAAAATTCGGCGAATATCTGCATGGGTATCCGCCAAACGCACCTTTATAATTTTTTTTAAGTTTTAATTTAAAATAATATTTAAATTTAAAAAAATATAAATGAATAAATGGTTAAACATGTAGCTAATGCCTAATTTCTAAAGTCGTAACTTAAAAATTGGTTGTGTGCTTGGTATGAAAATGCATTTTTATTTCAATAGAATATAATATCTATTGCATTATACATTACAAACTTATAATCATTTATCTTTTTTCTCGATAAACTTATAGATACAAATTCTTCTACTAAAACATGGAGTAATAAATTCTCCGAAGATGAAGATATTGTTGATGAGGTAAGGAACTAAGATTCTTTAACTTAATACATGGATTATTATATACTTATTATAATTTCGTATGGACTATTATTCTTTAAATTAATGCATAGATTATTTCATTATTTTATCATGATTTTAATATTAATATTTAACTTAATATTAATATTAATCATTTTTGTAGGAATTATGTTGATGGGTGTTAATGGCGATGAATTAATGAATGAAGATCTTAAGTTTTGGAGCTTTTGTTGAATGATGATATGAAATGATAATTGTTACTCTTGGATACTAGCTTGTGTGTGTTTTTTTTTTATGTATTTATGTATTTCATACTTAAATTTGAGAAATTATTTTAGATTGATGTTGAAATTTAAAATTTTCATTTACATTGATTAAAACTAGAATTGACTATGTTATGTGGAATGTTAGATTATTATTATAAATTTATATATTGAACATTTGTTATTTTAAATGTGGGAACCCATAAAAAATCCGCTAGGTAACATTGCGGGTTTGGTAATTGTTAAAACCCGCAGAGGCCTGGTTTTCTTAAAAAAATTAAAACCCACAGTGGGTTGCGAGTGGGTTTGGTAATTTAAATTTTGCGCAGGTGTGGGTTTGGTAATGGCAAACCCTCTACGGACGGTGCCCATTGTCATCCTTAGACCACCTAAAAAGCCTCTTGTTAGTCCACAAGTGGTTATTTCACATTCCTTATAAGCTCATCACTCACATCCTTCCTAAGTGATGTGGAGTATCATAAAATATATTTAATATAGGGTTAAAATATAAAAGGGATTTGTAATAATGGTATTAAAATTTTGTAAAAATAACAAGTAATATGTATAACATGTGTTGTATTAATGCTGTGTTTACTTTCACAAAATTGGAATGGGAATGTCGGAATCAGAATGATTCACGTGTTTACTTACAAATTTAAAGTTTGGAATCGAAATGGAATTCACATGGGACCCACGATTTAATGATTCATTACCGGGGTTCTGATTCCCAAGGGAGGAGTTGGGAATCAGAACCCTATTCCCTTGATTGAAAAAAATACCCCCATTCCAAATTATAAGTTCCTATTTTGTCCTAATTAATTAACGAAAATATAAAAGAAAAAAAATCAAATTAAAATCGTGAAAATGGAATTGGGCATGTAGCATCCAAAATTGAACCACTGACGACCGGCCATGGACCTCACGTCGAGTAGCAGCACACTGACACTGCCATTGTTAGCGCACCGAACCAGTAGCTTCCCAAATTGCAGCCGCAACACTTGCCGTTGTAAGCACACCGAAACAGTTCTTCCACAAATTGTAGCAACAACACCTGGCATCGCTGGAAACAGCAGCCGCTGATGCATTGTCAGTTGATATCGTACGGAAGCAACAACCGATCTCATCCTCCTCGGTAGTCGTTGCAAAAATGATGATGATGATTTTTTTTTGTTAGAAACAACGATGATGATGATTTTTTTTAGGCAAAATGATGATGATGATGATAATTGATTATTGTTGTTATTTTGATTATTTCGGATTTTGATTATTATTATTACTATTATTATTATTATTATTATTATTTTGGAAATGGATTATTTTGTTAATGATGATGATTTTTTATTTTGATTTTGATTATTATTATTATTACTATTATTATTAATGATAAAAAGTATTATGATTAATTATTATTATTATCATTAATGATAAATTATAATTAATTAATATATTAACAATAATTTTACTTTTATTATTATTATTATTATGGACTTTTTAATAATATATTACGATCTAACTCATTCCAATTCTAATTCCAAGATAAAGTAAACATATCAACAGAATTCTAGTCCATTCCGATTCTGATTGCTGACAAGTAAATGCAGCATAAGAGTTTTTAGCAAAAGTTAATGTATTTAATATGTGGGTTTTTTTTAAATATGTGTATTTAACACATGAGTTAAATTAAATATTCTGTCTACAGTTGAATATAACTTCTATCAAGGCTAAAATTGTCAATATTGAGGACAAACTAACTGACGAAAAAGCATGAACTTTAGTTCATTAAACTATAAAAACATATTACAAAGGAGTAGGTGTTTTTATTTTCTTTTAGTTAAGTCTTTATTTATAAAAATAAAAATTTCAACATTGAAATTTTACTATTATTATTTTAAAAGAGATAGAGGTGGATAAAATTCAAATTAATTTTTTAACCCATTCCTCTTCTAGGATTCGAATTCGAGTTGTCCTAAAAAAAAAAAAAAAAACGCTGCTTGAAAGTTGGAAACTAGTTGAGCTAGTTTGGAGATTGTGATGGCTCATGAAATAATCTGCTCCTACTATTAGGAACGGCAATGGAGAGGGAAGGTGAGTGCACCAACATCCCCATACCCATCCTCGATATTATGCATATGTTGTCGTTCCTGTCAAAATTGCTTGAGGGGATCTGTTGGCATATACTTTTCTCTAATAATGATTTTGATGATTAACAAACATGTTTTGAATTAATTATTTTTTTAAAGAAATTTTATAATTGAATTCAAATTCTTAAAAGGAAAATGTTTTAAACAAAGAACAACTTTCTGGAAATAAACGGTTTCCTGTTAACCGGTAAACGGTTGGCCCTTAACATCCAGAGGGCTATGAAAATGAACAAAATAAACGGCTTCCTGTTAATTGGTAAACGGCTTCCTGTTAACTGTTAACGGCTTCCTGCTAACAAGTTAACAGGTTCCTGTTAACTTCCAGAGAGCAATATGTTTTTTGCTGAACTTTAACGGTGACCCGATAAATAGTTAACGGCGATCCGACAATTCGAATTTCTGTGCAACGACTAGTTTTCAAAGTCATAACAGCTACTGGACAATAATTAGCAGTAATCCGATAATTCCCAAAAAGTCAATAACGGCTAGTTTTCAGCTCCAACTATAAAAAGGCTCAATCAAATTCAAACATTAACAATTCCATAAGCTATCATTGAGCTTACTACTGAGTATACAATTGTTCTTGAGCTTTAAACTTGTCTTTGCTTCATTGAATCACACTTTGAGCTCTCATTTGTAAACATATACATAGTGTGAGGGAAATTGCTTGTAATCTCTGTTGTAAAATCAAAGTTGAGTGATTGTAAGTGTTGGGATACACTTGGGTTAAGAGATTGGGGATAATCTCTTGTTGTAAAGGTCCATTGACACCTTGGAAGTTAAGTGTAAGCATTTTTGAAGCCTTGGAGGCACGCTTAGTGAAATCCTCAAGCCTGGTGAGCTTGGAGGCGTGGACGTAGGCGGGGATTGCTGAACCACGTAAAAATAATTGCGTTTGATCTCTCTTCCCTTACTCTTTTATTTTTAAACTTTGCTAAATTTGTTGCTTTTGATTTCATTAAGGCTTTAGAATAAATTGTTGTGTGATTTGTTTAGCTTGATTTTAAAAATCCAATTCACCCCCCCTCTTGGGTTGCACACTTAGAATTTCAAGATCTCCGTCCCCTCCCCAAATACTAACAGGGATCCCTGAGCGTCCTCAATTCCCAAATAACCTATAAGTTTTTAGTTTTCGAACTTGATTTAATTATATTAAAATAAAAAATTTTAAATAAAAGTAAATTTTGACAATATATCTTACATTAACATTAATCCATTTCATCACACTACAAAATATAAATCATCAGAATAATTATCTTTGTCAATCTTCATAATCCTATCATAAAAATAAAAAGAAATTTCTTTATATCAATAATGAAATAAAAGAACTTATGATCTTGAATATCTATAATGAAGTGCTGGTGACTTGTTGCTTTAGAAATTAGGTTTTACGATTTTGCTTTAGCTTTTATTTTATTTAAAATATTTAATGAACATTATAATAAACATTTTGCTTTAGTTTTTTTTATAAAATAAAATCTAAAACAAAAATTTTGGGTAAATGCCTTTTGAATAAGGTCCGTCAAATAGTAATTCAAGACTACAACTAGTTAAATAAGCTCAAAAGTTTCATAGTATATTTGTATAAATATTTTTTATATTTGTTATTTATACTAATATTTAATATTTTACATTTTATAATTTAAAATTTCTTATTTATTCACTAATAATTGTAAAAAATAAAAATAAAATTAAAAATTGAAATGGGAAGGGATGGGAATTCCAACTCATCCCCGTCCCTTCCCCGAATAAGAAATTAAGAATAAAATGACTTTTCACGATGGAACTTTTACGGCACATAAAATATCAATGCTGTTAAAAAATAACAAAGAAGGCAGATATAATTTATATGCCATTGAAAATATTAAATAATGGCAAGCATTTATTACTTGCCGTTAAATATGGAGGTAACCTAAAATTTAACGGCATAAGAACAATAATTGCCATTAAATTAATTTTTGATGGCGCAAATAATTTTGCCGTTAATTGGAATATTTATAATGGCATCGATTATACTGGGGCATTTGAAATATGCTGTAAAAAAGTATATCAACCAATAAAAGAAAATCACCACCCTTTCAATCCTTAGCCGCTCCTTTCTTTCTCTTTATTTTTCTTAATTGATTTCTTCATGGTTAGGAATTAGGGGCTGCCACCATCCAATTTTCTATCCTAATCAAATCTCCTTACTTGTCCTGCGACTCCCCTCCTCTCTCTTGCTCTGCCCCATTAATTTACTTACGGTAGTTTTTTCTTCTTTCAATTTTTAAAATCACATACCTTGTACTGATTTAATCAATGTGGTTCAAGTATGTGATTTGATTTATTATACTTTCTATTGTTTAATTTTTTTAATGGTTAATTTTTTTAGGTTGTTTGTGTCATTGAATTCTACTTAGGGTTTGCTTGTTAATTTCAATCTGCTTAAGATTTGTTTCATCAAAAGTAATAGATTTAGGTTTTTTTTTATTTAGATATATGAGGGAGGCATAAAATTGGGTTCTAACGATTACATTAGATGAAAACAATGTGGGTATTACTTCAATTTGAATCTTTTTTATTCTTAATCAATTTATTTTGTTTAACCTGCAGATTATTTTATATTGTTAATCTTACATTAGTTTTCATATTAAAAAAAAAAATCTTATATGGGTTTCACTTTTATTTTGTAAGAGCTAGCTCTTGATTTGATAGTGGCTACTTGGTATTTTTCAATCTTTAATTGCTTTTTTTGGCTACTTGGTATATGTTGTCAATTTATATCGAAACAATTAACCTTTCTCTTTGTGTTTGTTGTTAAACAACAAGGTGAGTGGTGTTAGATATTAATTGACTTTTGAGTTTCAAAATTTTTCAGATTGCCAGTAAAGTGAATGATATTTTTGCAGGCAATAGACAACTCTATGTTCCAATGGTGAGTATCTAATTTTAACAGTTTGATTACAAGTTGCTTAAAATATCTCCATGTATTAGAATTTTTTTTTTGATATATTCTTAATATTATACAAATTTGTCTTGTCAATTGGACTCATTAGATGCTAGGTGAATAAAGTAAGAAAGTTAGTTTCATTGTAAGCGTTCCTTCAAAATGAAATTTTGATTTGCCCTGTTACATTAGATTGGTTGCTAATACTTTTTTACTTAACTAGTTAACATAACTAATGGATGTTTATATATGATCAGTTTTCCAGCAATGGTAAATATCTAGAAGCATAGTGCCAATGAAATACTTTTTTCACTGAGTAACATATTCAAAGCTGGTATTTTTTCTTTTTCTTCTTTTGTTTCCATAGACCTTCTCTATTAATTTGATGTTTATATTAGATAAATCCTCTTGAATTTTGTTTCAATGATGATTTCCTTATGTTTTCAGGGATTTTAGAACTGTATAGAAGGATCATTATTCGAGGCAAAGAAATTTTTATTCAAGGAGAGATAAGAACTATTTTTCTCTTAATTTGTTGTAATATTTCTGTCCAACTTTTATACTTGATGTTTTTTCAACTCCATTGAATTCATTTGTTAGTTGTCAATTGACAATTTGCTAATGTATAATTTTCAGTTTGATGTAATCAATATTTATTTTTATTTTAACATTACTAAATTTGTGATGTATAACAAGAAATTATATTATTTATTAAAAAATAAAATAAAATAACTAATGGCAATTTTGCTCTACCATGAACTAATATTATTACACAATTATCTCAAAATTTCAGTGGCAATAAACAAATGCCGTCTTTAGTTCTCGTGGCATATTGGTAAATGCCGTCTTTAGTTCTCGTGGCATATTGGTAAATGCCGTTAAAATTTTTTAACCAAAAGTACTGTTTTGGTTACAATAGCGAAATAGTTGTTGCTCTTTAAATGATAATTAACGGCCTATAATTTATGTCGTGATATACTTTTAACGGCAAAGTTGATGGCATATAATGTATGCCGTGGAAAGTAAGTTTATGAATCAACAGCATATCAATCTATGCCGTCTTAACCTTTTAACGGCACATTTACAAAGCCGTTGAAAGTCCTTCTTGTTGTAGTACCTTCCCTTAATGGGGAAAATCTCCCAGCCCCCATCTCCGTGGTAATTTCTACCATCCCTATCTATTGTGCAATTAAATAAACTACTAATTAAAAAAATAATTTGATATTTGGTAAATTGTATTATTGTACTTGCTGTGAGTTTAAAAAGTTGAGTACATGTGTTTGATAAATTTTATTATAAAATTAATTTTTTTATTTATATATTGACTAAAATATAGACATAAATTTAAATTATTTTTTATTTATATATTAAGGTTTATGAAAAAATAAGACATAATCATCTTTTTGTTAAAATATTAAGGTTATAATAAGAACTTTAAAAAAGAATGTGGGTTATTTAATAAACTGCTTATAAGAAGTAACCCCCTAACTGCTTTAATTTGAAGAAACTTATGAAGTAAGTAACTTTTACAAAAATTTATCAAACACTATTTTTTATCAGAACTTATTAAATAAGTCATTTATAACGTTTCAACCTCAATCCCAAATGGGACCTAGTCAAGCTCTTGGGAGCATTATAATAATTACCACTAATATGGTTGTCATTAATTTGTTATTATTATTGTACACACAAGTATATATATATATATATATATATATATATTGATGCAACGGAAGTTTTATGTTCTTTATTCCGTTGATTTTGGAGAATACTGGAGCAAAGAAATGAACTAAATTCACGTTGATTCCAAAGAATACCACGAACCTAGGGGGGTTAAGACTCGTTGATTCCGCAGAATGTCGAGAATTAACTAAACTAAAAAACTCACACAGAGCTTTGCAATCTGAAAATATTATTGAACTCAAATATGCCTTCAAAAGCTACAAGAGAGGTCCATTTATACTAGTCATAATTATCCTAAACCATGAAAAAAAAGGAAAACAAATTTCTAAACCAAAAAGGAAAAGAATAATAAACTTTTAGATAATAAGAAAACGAATTTAAATAGAACAAGAACTCATAATTTAAATGGAATAAGGATTCTTAATCTGCATCATATATACACATACACATATATATACATACGTGCGTTTATATATTATCTTTTAATATTTTAATCTCTGAGATCCTTTCTGCAAATAGAGAGAGCCCTGTGATCAAATTCATGTCTTTAATTAATTAGAGACTAAACGAAACAATTAAATTCTTTAGCCAGCCGGCCAGCTAGCCAGGGACGTGAGTTTGAGTTGATAATATAACGCATTATCAACCCTTCATTCTGGGAAAGCCGATGGAATTGTGCTACAGGGACACTAAAGAGTATCAATCTGCTAGAAAGGGTGCTATTGAGTCGGCAAAAAAATTACTTCAATTGAAATTTGTTAGACTATAACTTATCATCAACTATTGCGTCTGTTAGAACAAGCTATTTGATGTGGTATTGTCAAGAAAAAATTGAGCTATGTTTAAGTACTGATGTTTGCTGAGACAGTAAGATTTGTGTGACTAGAGGTTGCATTGATCATTAGAAGAGGAACTAGGCCAAAAATCACAAGACAAATGCTAGATGTGTTTCATTTTATACTATCAACTTTTTTTTTTTAATAGAACCTCGACTAGGGTATAATATTATTAACAAAAATAAAAAGTTGCAAGAAGACAAGAGGCAAGAGGCTAGCTGTACCGCTTACATAAAGAAAGAAAAACATTCCGTACAAACCATGAGATGAAAAACAAGACAAGCATAAACTCCAATACAAAAGAGTTAAAAGAACCTATAACTAGGAAAGCCATTGTCATCTTTAGAAAGAAAAGGTAAAATAAATAAAAGAATATTTTGCTCCTCCCACCACGCAAATTGAGGTGAGTCGAAGTTTGCCAAAGCATATGCTGCACCATTTCCTTTTCTGTAATACTAGACATGAGAGCTAAACGTTTATTCCATCTATGAAGGTGCTGCCAAGGAGGGGCTAAACAATGATTTTTCTAGTGAAGAATAGAGAGCATAAAGTCACTCTCAATACACAAGTTAACCCAAATCATGACCAAAAGCCTTTTCCACTGCTATTATAACAGCTATAATTTCTACATAAAATGAAGTTTGCACCCCCAAAGGGTGAACAAAACCGCCAATGAAACTACCAAGTGAATTTCAAAAAACACCTGCACTAGCGGCCAAACCCGAATCATCTTTCGACATGCCATCAGTATTGACTTTCACCCAACGTAAGGGGAGGGAGCCAGCGTACAATTTTGGCTTTAAATTATCATCCGTACAAAACCGATTATAACAAACACGCCAAAGCTAGAAGACAATTCCTAGGAGAAATATGAGGACCCCGCAGGTATTTCGACCTCGTATCATGCAAAGCTCATATATATTCCTAATGATGTCATAAGCTGTCTTAACAGAGAAACAACCATCAAATGAATTTTCTCAAAATTAACTTAATTAATTAGTCTCTAATAAATTTTACACTATCACCTTAATTATTTCCTGTCCCTTTTAATTTTGGTGTTTTCTCTAGCCGTATTTTGTTCTCATGAATATCCACTGCAACAATATCAGTCTTTGGTGATGAAAAAAATTTCGTCGCAATAAGTGCTTTTTAGCGAGGACAATAAAGTTTTGCCACCAAAATAAAAGCAAAAAAAAAATTTAACTCTTTTTTTTAGCGACGAAATCTTCGTCTCTAGAATTACATATTGTGACCAAAAATTTGTTCGTCATCAAAAAAATTTAGCGGTAAAAAATATGTTGGCGCCTATACTTTTAGTGACAGAATTTTGACATATTGCGACCAAACTTTTTGTCGTAAAAAACATATTTAGCAACAAAAAAATACTATATTTTCATTACTAAAGAAATTTATAGCGGCGAAATATATTTTGTCGCAACAGGCATTTTTAGCGGCGAACCCTTCATCACTGAAGAACACTATGGTGACGAAAATGGATTCGTCGCTAAAAGTTGGAATACTTGTATAAATTATGTTAAAAATAATGATGCTAATATATATATATATATATATCTTATAAAGGTTAAAATAAAAATTTACCCGTAAGGTTGATAAAATATATAGTTTAATTTATGAGCAAGTATAATATATTTTATTTAATTTTTAAAACAATTATCAATAAAACTTGAAATAAATATATATTTTTACATAAGATTCATATAAAATATAATTTAGAAAAAAAGCCACCAGCACCCCCAAGGTTTGATGAAATGGTCATTAGACCCCCTTAATTTCAGGAATGTACACCAACACCCCCTTCCGTTAGCTCTGTTAGGTTGGATGGATTAAAGGGTATTTAAATACTTTTTTTTGTTGACTAATCACTTAAGAAAATTTTGACTAGCGTGCTATGTCAAATTTATTATTACAACTTAGCACCACATGTCAAAAATTAAGTGGACAATATAAAAGTATCAAATAAAACACATGCCTTTGTCATTCGGATGGCTTTCTTCTTCTCCACTCTAACAAAATTTTTACCGACACAAATATCAAAATTTTTGTCCTTTAAAAAAAAAAATCAAACTTTAAGAACAAAACCTATTTAATTCCTAATTTGGCCTCATACCCATGAACAAATACACTCTCATAACCCACATTATCATCTCTCATTTCATTCGAAAAAGCTCACCCTCAAAGTCCACATCATCATCTCAATTCATTAAAAAAATTAAACACCAGAATTGAAAAAGAAAAAGAAATTCACTTACTTTAGTACCCAATTCAGAATTGAAGTCATACTTCTCAAGAGCAGAGTGAAACTCCTCAAGAGTGAAAGAGATGCCTTCCATGGGAGCAGTACGACACCGTTCGTAAGCTTCTTCAAAGAGCTGCTTGAGCTCCTCCCTCTCTATAGTCTGTGCATTTGATATTGCCACTGCTGACACTATCATTTCTTTTGCTATTAAGAAGCTTTTGTTGAATTTGGGTAATTGATTTTCTTCGTGAGAGGCGTGTGTGTGAGATTGGTGGGCATCTTAGTCTTGTGAACTGTTGAGCCAAAGTAGCCATTTTCGCTTTCTCTTTAGCTCGCCAAGTTTTTAGCTTTGCTCTGGTTTTGGGTTTGGCAGTTATTAATCTGTGGCAAGACATTTAAAATTAATTTCGACGTACTGTAGACCATTGTGCCATCATGGGGGTATAATAGTAAATTTAAGATTTTTGATAGGGTGGTTTTAGATCATTTTAATAATTAAGTTTAGCATGAGATTTGCATTGTTTTTAATTATTTTAAAGTTTTTTTACTTGTTATATGTGTGCTTGTGTAGGCATTGATGATTGGGAGCATGTGGTGCAAGTTTTGATCGACAAAAGCGGAGCTGAAACGAAAAAACAAATTGGAGCATGATAAAATTAAATGTCGACTATGAAAGGAAAAATGGAAGAATAATTCTTAAAGAGAAATTGTTAGATTTATTAATTAATTAATTCTACAAGTCACATGCATACATTCACGTGGATTAGAAAGAGTTTGGAATTGTTTGGAACTAAAGAATTTGACATAAGCTTGGATTGTAGGCTTCACGTGATGGGCTGTTGGTTTTAAAAAGAATTCTCTGCATGCATGAATTAAAGATGCAGCTTGGTTTTGTTGGAATCCGTTGAAGATATGAATTAGGGAAGCAAATATTCTTTGTTTGACTTTAAATGGCATGCACGTGAATTTGGAATTTGGGATTTTTGGATTTGCTTTGATTGGTGGGCAAGTAATCTAAATCTAATAAGGATTAGCCATGCACTATAAAAGGAGAAGCAGCTGCAATTGAAAAGGGGGAATTCGGCACCCGCACAAAAATAAAGGAGAGGCAGGACGGAAGAGAAGAAAATAAGAAAAGAGAGCTGCAGCCACACAAAATTGAATAAAATAAGAGGAGCAGCAGCTGCATAAAGAGGAGAAAGAGGAAGAGCAAATTGAAGATCTTTTTCAAGAGTTTTTTTTACTAAACTCCTCTTCTCTTGTTTTAATTATAAGGATGTTTTATTTTATTATGGATGTTATTTTCTTCTTTATTATGAACTAAATATTTTTATCTAGGATTGTAATGGAACCTAGTATGAACCTTAATTGATTGATGTTTTTAGTTCTTCCAAATTGCCTTCTATTGATTATTTATCATATTTTGTGCTTAATCTATTTGATTGCTTGATCACCAATTAAATAGCACGTGTGTAGTTGCATAGATATCGGAAGAGTCATGCATCTATAGACTTAAATATGATAACATGTATTAATATGAGATAAGAATATACTTAGATTGCATATGCACTTGTTAAGGAGCTTGAACTTAATGAATTGCTTCTAATTGATCCTCATAGAAATATAGTGGGTTGATTTGAGTAATATATTTACTTGACCATTGGAAGAGGCTTGTAAAAATTTTAGTGTTCTTAGTGATAACTGAATTAGGTTAATTAGAAGAACTGGACAAAGATTAATAAGGGGATTAGTAGGAAAAATTACATACCTAAGTTTCATCATCCATTGATTATCTTCTTGATTTATTTTGCATTTAATTTGCCGACATAATTTTAGTTAAGACTTTTTATTCAATTGTTTGGATTAGACTTGGGAGGTATAAATTAATAGATAGTGATAGGATAATAATAGTCTCTGTGAGTTCGACACTCTCATTTATCACTTTATTACTTGTTCGATACGTGCACTTGCTTGATTAGATTTTTAAACAACAATTTTCCATCCAATCTAACGGCTGAAGCTAATGAAAAGGGGTGTTGGTGTACATTCCTGAAATCAAGGGGGTCTACATGACCATTTCATCAAACCTTGAGGGTGTTGGTGGCTTTTTCCCAATAATTTATTATATGAAATTGGGGAAAACCCACCCACACCCCCAAAATTTGCTTAAATAGTTACACAAACCTCCTTAGTTTCATAAATGGTCACATAGACCCCTTTTTTTTTACTATTATACCCTTAATTATAACAATCCAATATAATTGGCTATAAATAAACTTATATAATAAATATAAATTAAAATAATATAATATAGTATATAAAATAAGATAAATTTTATAAATTATTTTGAATATTAGAGAAGTTATTTTTAACATTATTAATCTGTTATATTATTTTAATAATAATAAAATATATTTGACATATTAATAATATTAACATAATTATACCTAACAATTAACATTCATATAATTTATAAAATTTATATTATTTTATTTACAATATTTTTTTAATTATGTCTATATTAATATAAATATTAAAGTCAATTTTTACATTAATAGATTTTAGTATTAATAAATTCCATCATGATAGACAAATAATCACTTAATATTAAAAACTAATTTTCATTATATACGTTGTTTTATTAATTATACTTATTGTAATATTTTATTTATATCACATGATATTTATTTATTATTTTTATCTTATTATTATATTTATCTTTATATATATATTTAGGTTATTATAATCAAATGGTATAATAATTATTTAATCAAATTTAAGGAGGTTTGTGTGGCCATTTATGAAACTGAAGGAGTCTAAGTGACTATTTAAGCAAACTTTGGGGGTGTGGGTGGCTTTTTCTCTATGAAATTATATAATTATGAATTATCAATTCAATTTCATTAGATTTATACAACATTGCAATGTAATTTCAAGAAGCGATAAGAACCAAACAAAATGAACCGAACCGAGTTTTAAATTAAACAAATAAGTAAAAATCTAAAATACCCATTTGATCACGATCCTCCTAAATTAAATCCTAATGCCTAGCCTCTCTCACAAAATTAGGGATGGCAACAATCCTTGCGGGAAATTAAAATTTTATCACTACATGCCTGTTCTAGCAACAAAATTATAAGTTCTTCGTTAAAAATATTCATTTAAAGTAGTTAATTTTCTGCCAAATTTTAGACCTTTAGCAACGAACTTTGAATTCATCGTTAAAAGTGCTTTTAGCTTTTAGCTATGAAAGATAAATTTGTCGCTAAAACTATTCATTTAAAGATTTAAATTTCCGCAAAAAAATTAGCTTTTAGAGATGAAAGATAAATTTCGTCACTAAATGTATACTTTTAGATTACTTTTTGCAACGAAATGAACATTGTAAAAATTAAAAAAAATTGGTGGATTAATTTCCACCAAAAATCTGGCTTTTAGCAATGAAAGATAAATTTTGTCAGTAACGATTATTGGTAAACATTGTGAAAATTAAAAAAAAAATTGGCAGATTAATTTTTGCCAAAAATTTAGCTTTTAGTGACGAAAGATAAATTTCTTTGCTAAAGAATACTTTTTGCAATGAAATTCATTTCCTCACTAAACATTGTAAAATTTAAAAAAAAAAAAAAGAATTGGCGGATTAATTTCCACCAAAATTAGGTTTTAGCAATGAATTTTAAATTTCGTCGCTAAAATCTCTAGTTTTTCAATTTATATATCATTTTCTTCATTTCTTTCATCCTTTCATTTTCTCATTCTCTAACTTCTACTCTTTAATTCTCTCATCTCTAATATATAATTCTCATTCTCTTATTCAATCTCCACTTACTTTTCTATTTTATTTTTAACATAGTAATCTCTACTTCCTTTCTCTTTTATTTTTAACATGGGGTAATTTTTTTTGTTTTTACTTATCTTATTTTTTACAACTTATATTATTATTATGTTTAGAAGTTAAATAATTATTGTTTGTATTTATTTGTAGGAAATATTGAAGATCAAGTACACCAAGATGAAGAAAATCAAGAAATTTATATTCATTTGTAAAATTTTTCTTTCAAAAGAATGGATATTAAATTTTGTAATTATTTTTGTATTTTTCACCAACAATAATAATTGTTTAAATTACTTATTCTCTTTTTATCATAATAGTAGTAATTATCATTATAATTTAGTATTAAAATGATAATATTTAAACATTCGTAATAATAATTAAATATTAAAAAAATGATACCATTCAGTGACAAAACACCTTTCAGCGACGAATAGGATTTCGTCGCTAAAAGACATTTTTAGCAACGAAATATTATTCGTTGCTATAAATACTTTTAGTGCACATATAAGCGACGATTGTATTCGTCGCTAAAAAGGAGACATTTAGCGATGAAATTTGAAAATTCGTTGGCAAAAACCTAACGCGACGCTCCTATTGTGATGAAGTGGCGGCAAAAAAAATTTTCATCGCTATAGTCATAAGTGACAAAAATTATATACTTTAGCGATGATAAAATCATCGCTAAAGCCCTTTTTTGTTGTAGTGATCGTTATCTCCCTCTTAGTGTTTTTCCACATCTACTTCAGTCATTCATCAAGAACAAGCATTCATCAGAGCCAAACATGAAAGCTTTAGCTGTAGCAACAGCATGTATCTATCTATATATCTATATAAAGCTAAATATTAGAGAGGTGAGGTGGCATCACAAATTTTTTCCTTTTAATATTATCTATTATCTCATGAATTCATTATCTCTCCTCGCTATTTCATGAACAATTTTCATCTTTTTATCTTCTCAACAGCAAGAAATCAAACATTAAATTCTATCTCCTCCCTATTTCATCATCAATTTTCATCTTTTTATCTTCTCAAGAAATCAAGCATTAAATCCTATAGTTAAATTTAATAATAACAATAAATTCTATAATTTGGTTCCCTTTCATATTCTTTCTCTCTTTCTCGCTCTCCAAACAGAGAGAAGTGAACTTTGCAAAATTCTTCATTTCAATCCAAAATCATGAGCAACTTCCTCAACGCTTTGCTTTCCTCAGTCTTCGTGATCTCCGTCGTCCCCTCCCTCCCCCCGCTCTCTCTCTCTTTTCAACTTCAAATCTCATATCTTTATTCAATGGCTTCAGTTACAGGAACTTCAGCCTGCATGACCTCTCTGTCTTGCTCTTTCAAGCAGACCCAGGTCGTGTTTTTGTCTTTTGATGATCTGATTTCTCTATTCCTGTATTTGATTCATTGTATCGTTTCGTGGGTTTGTTTTTATTTCTTTGTTGATTGATTTAGGTCCTGAAAGTTTTTTTCATATTTTTAATGTTTGAAATGTTATGCGTTTAATTTTCAATTCACTGATGCTTATCTTAGATCAATTAAATGTTTCGATATGAAATTGAATGGTAATTTAAAAATTTATATTATGATTTGTATTTTTTGATTCTTGTGACGGGTTGGAGATATAGAGCTGATTATTTTTTATATCAGCTGATGTTGTTATTTGCGTCTGCGTGTGAGGACGAGGAGAAGGAGAAGGAGATTCTCTTTTTATGTATGTTGCATTTTTTTCCTTTATTTTTTTGGCTTTCATACGTATTGCAACATTGCACGAGATGCCATGTGAGATGTGACAACATGAACATATATTATATATATATATATATATATATATATATATATATGTATATAATTGTTACTCATTTTTAATGAGCTGCTGATGAGTTGTATTTGGATTTTGATAGATGCAGAACAGAGCTGAGATTCAATGGCTGCAGAGGAGAAGTTGAGAGAGCCATTTTTGAAGAACAAGAAGACATATCATGAGAATTGCTCAGGATGTAAAGTTGATCAGCTTAAAGAGTTAAAAAGGTGTTTGCCAATTAGGGAACTTTTTTCTAAATGGATTGTTGTGCTTTGCACTGGTAAATTCTCACTTTTTGCTTTAAAGGGCAGTTTTGTTTTTTTCTATTTGTCTTGCAAATTTACCAAGTTTTAATGACTTTTGTTGTCAAACAGGGTGATGGGTAATTTTTATTTTTCTGCATTACATGTTTCTTGGAGTGTGATGCTTTTGGCATTATTTCTGTGGTTAATTTAGAGGTTGTGAGTGAATTCAGGTCATTGAAGGAGATTAATTGAGTAATAAAGTGAATTAAAACAATTTCCTTCGAGTTTGAATTCAAATTTCTAGCTCAATTTGATAGTTTCTACCCATTAGGTTCTTATAAAACTTAACAAAAGTAGTTCATATTACTCCTCTGGTTTTGCATAACAAAAGCTAAACAGAAAGGTGGTAGTTTTTAGCCACCATGATGAAATTTTTTTTGCTTGCTATGTTCATTGAGTGATAGTTGTGTACAGTGCATATAGTATTCAAAACAAGTTCTGTGGTTGATTTAAGGTACTGCAACAATACCCTGTTGCAGTACTTTGTTGGTTTACTGCATCGCTTGTTTTTCTGTTAAACTTTTCTTACATTGTGTGATTACTGTTGTTTATACCATCCCTTATACCCTTCTTCTGTTCAATTTTTTCAGCACTGCCAGTTGTGTAGAGGTGTGCTGGTGATTTTGACAAAGACAATACAGGTGAGTCCCAGAAGGAAGGGGTACAGACACTGGATGCTGGACTCAATTCCAGAAGATGAGGAGATTGAGAAGGATTTGAAGGGCAGTAATGGGTTGGTTCGACAAAGGAAATTGCAGGTATATTGAGATTCGAGATTTTGATGTCGTTTCATTTTTTTTTTTTGTGTTGAAATTTTTAATGGCATGCTTTTATATTGCAAATGTTTGTTTGGTAGAGAGATGAAAGTTAGGGATTCTGATTAGGATTTTGTATCAGTTTAGCTATGTAGTTAGTCTTGGCGATAACGATCAGTTTTTCGATCATTACACAAAATTTGATGATTTGAAAAGTTGGAATATGTTTGATGGCATATAAAAAAAAACTTATTGTGGCTAATGGGTTTGTGGCCTTAATTATAGTCTGCTTTGAACTTCTTGAGCCCATGACTGATCTTATTAATGTCTGTACTTTTACATGATGGCAATCTTTATGGAATGCATATGAATTTGATGTCTGCCCTGTATATTGAATTCCTGGTTTGGTCCAAGAGGTGAATTTGTTCTCTCTCCCACTATGTCTATCCTCTATGTAGAGTAAGTTCTATTGCATCAAAAAGTGGATGCATGAAACCAGTATGTTAATTTATGTTTCTGTAATTTTAGAAATGAAGTGAGATCTATAAACCGGTGAACTCAACACCTTTGAGAAACATGTCCAAACCTTTATTGGTAAGCTTCCGCCTTCCTTCCAAATGGCCATCTTGTCTGTTTATTATTATTATTATTATTTCCTATCATTCTATTGGTTTTTAACTCCAACCGCACGAACCCCTCTTTGGAGATCTGAAAAAAGCTTATCATACATAGGACTCTGAAGGTTTTTTTGTTGCCTTCTTTTTTATTATTTATTTATTTTTTGGGCTGCATGGATGAATGCCAATAGTATGATGTGTTGATGTCACGGCTTAATTTAATTTTCAAGTATGGCTTTTGGCTTTAGATTATTGATACAGAAATTTATGCTTTTCATACATATTTCTATTATTTTCTTGTGTATTTTTTTAGATTTGTAGTATTTTTTGAATCTTTAAGCATTTTTTTCACTTAAAATTTGCATGCAATTGCATTTTTAATCAATGTTTGTCTATTCCATTAAAGGTTCTCTATTTATTTTCGTGGTTATTCAGATTACAGAAGCTGAGTTCAATGATTATGAGTCCGATGGGAAAATTAGGGAGAATCTCTACTCCGAAGACATGTACTACGGTGAGGATGGCCAACTTTCATGGTTTAACGCTGGTGTTAGAGTTGGTGTTGGAATTGTCTTAGGGATGTGCCTCGGGGTTGGAATTGGTGTTGGTCTATTGATGCATTCGTATCAAGCAACTACTGGGAGGTTTAGGAGGAGGTTTTCCTTAACCTAATCATTTCTTTTGATATTTGATATTCTGATTCAATAAAAAAGGAAAGTAAAATTCGTTGGGATGTCAAAGGAAGTTGGAGATACCTCACAGCTTTAGCGGAGTTAATAAGCCATGCATGAGAAAGTAACTTAAAACATGTTGGACATGAATTTTTGTAAATGATACGGAGGTGTATAGTGTATCTGTTAGTAGCTTTGAGTTTCTTCTTGTGAAAAAGCTGTTGGGGAGCAGATGAATCTTCTATCTCATTCTCATGGCTGCTCTCTAGAGTATGAGGGTGTTTTGAATTAAATATGGATATGATGTAATGTGCTGATCAATCTTTGCACCAGCACACTTTTAAGGTATTAGCTCTGGAGCTCTTAGTAAATGATAAGTGTGTAAGGGATGTAGAGACCACTTCAGTAGCCAGCATAAATTATCTGGGTGTGAGAAAATTGTATCTATTTTGCATGTCCTGTAGAAATTTTGCTATTCTGATGTGAAGTTTTTAGTCTTGTTTTGAAGTTTTCATTTTTAATCTAACAGTGTTCAAGTTCTGTATCTACTTTGTGGTAATTCTTTTATTTTATTAATTTTAATTTGTTGGGAGCTACTTGTTTCTTTTTGAAATTAATGAAAATTTGTTTCAATGCCGATTAGCAATTTTATTGACCGCAGTTTCTTGTCTTTTCTACTGGAAGCATTGAGAAGGTGGATGAGTTTCTTCGTTAGACCACCACGGATCTGTTGGTTTGTGGTTGACAGCACATTTTCGGATAGAAATTGTTAGAAATTGCAGAGCTCATTGTGTCTCTTTTGCTGTAGGCTTCTGTACAGATGATTATTATTGTTATTATTTTTTCTGAAACTACTTCCTAGCTTATGTTTTGTTGACTATTCTTCCAGAACTGTCCACTTTTTCTCTATGATTCTTCTTGGTTTATGTTGATAATTAGCAAGTAATCTCATGTGGTCATAAAGCAGGTTTGATTATTGTATGTTGAGAACAGGGCAGATTCTTTTTATCAAACAATGCAATAGCAAAAGATGCCAAACACAATCATCTCCCGAGTGTTGCTTTTACCAAGTATCATAACTGTATCCTAACTCTGTGATGCTTACCACTAACTATGTTTAATACGCACTTTATTACATTAATTTTATTAAAAAAAATATGAAAAAAGAATTTATTTTCACATTATTATTTAATAAATGGAAACATATAGAACATCAAACCTTACATATAAAACAATAATTAAAATAATTATTAAAATAAATCCAAAGGAGTTTATATATTATTAATTTAAAAATAATTATTAAAATTATCTGTGATAATTTTTTTATATTATTAATTTAATAATTAATATAAATTTTAAGAATATTAAAAATAATTAATTATTTAATAATTATTATTTTAACATTTTAATTTTATTAAAAAATTTGCTTGATTATTAGCAAGTTCAATCTAATTAGTCATACAAAACTCACTAATCAATGCATTATAACCAAACACATCAGGCTCACCATATTTCTCCAAAATTTCCATGACCCTCACAGCTTTTTTACTCTTTCATTCTTGAAAGAACTTATTAATGAGCTTTGTACACATAACAACATCAGGCTTGCAACCATTAGCACCATAGACTCAATAAAATAAAGTGACTCTTCGAACTTGCCTGCCCTGAAGGATTTTTTAAGAAGTTTCATGAACTAGGTCTCTTTGACATCAAAAGATATCCAATGGATGTTGTGGTCTTCAGGAAATATACAATTCCTCTCCCCTTGAACCTAACATTATTATTAAGAGATCATCATCATAATCATTAAGGGTTTTGCTAAGTTACAACCTTTGTAACATGCAAAAATTAAGAAGCATGAATGTTTCTTGGCTTTAATTTTTTAAAGAAATTAAACATGTTTATTTAATTTTTTTGGCCAATATTTATTGAAAAAAAAAAGATAATATTAAATTTTTTTCCAAAACGCACACGAAGTGCGGTTTTATTTTCTAGTATATATATAAAGCAAAATATTAGGAAAAATGGTAGCCATATCCTTAGGGGTTGGTTGGTATGCCGAATTGAATTGGACTATAAATAATAATGTCTTTTGTTTAGTATGCCATGGGATTGGCTAGTAACTAATAATATATCTTATATATTAATTTATCAAAATTATCTTAGATTTATTTTAAAATGACATTGAATATAATCTAACTTAAATCAATAATTATTGGTAAATTTATTCCTTAATTTTTTTTTATATTTAACATGTTATAGTTTTTAGACTTATATTTTACTAAATAATATCATCATAAACATAACAAGAATATTATCAACAAATATAATAAGAATATCAGTCTATAAATAAAAAAAATTACATAACAATGTCACTAGCTTTATTTAACATAAACTGAAATTTTTAACACAAAAAACATTCAACTACTATATAAAATATGAAAATTCATTCTATTAAATACACTACAAGAAATTTGACTTTTTAAGACCATTTTTTTATGACATTTGGAACTTATTATGATGGTTTTTTAAAATCGTAGCCAATAATCTCATCCTGACTCATATTATATTTTGTAACCAATGATATTTATTTTAGGACCCATTAATTGGTCACCTAATCAAGTGTTTTGCGACAAACATAAAATTAGTCACAAAAGGACATGCATTTTTTAGCTCCAAAATTTTTTTCCAAAATTGATCATTTTTTGACAAAATATCATCTTTTATGACAAAAAAATGGTAGCGAAATATAATTATAGGTGACATAATTATTTCAGAATCGAAAGAGTTATGTAAAATTGATCAAACCATTTATAACAAAAAACATTAGTCTCCAAAGTTATTATAGTTTTGATTAATTTTAAGACCTTATTTTTTTGTCACAGATAATTACCTATTGTGACAAAACTAAAAGATAGTAGTTTAAAATTTTGTCTTGAGTAATATTGTATTTCATGACCATTTTTTTTTCAAAGACACATTATTTAGTATTTAATTCATTTTTTTTGTGACAATCTTTACAACACTAACAAAAAATAAGAATAATAATTCTTAATTATATATTATTTTTTGACCAACAAATTTTTTGTTAAGTATTTGATTTAATAGTTGATATTTTATCTTATTAAAGTGTGAAAACATAATTACCTCCATTTACTGTTTAGGGTTTATCCTAAACAGCATAAATTGAAATTTTCATACTAAATTGATGATTGTAATTCTAAGTAGAGAGTAAATTGAAGTTTATCCTAAAAAATATTGAAGGAAAATTTTTAAATTTTAAATAAAGACTTGAACTTGCTCGAATGAGAGCTTCCCTCAAGACTAATCAGTAAAATATCTTTTTCTTGAAATTAAAGTACCCACATTATTGTTTACTATTTAGCTTCATACAAATTTTGGTTACCTATGTTTGATTAATAAAAATTAAAATAATAACCTTAAAATAATTAACTTGGATTAATAAAAAATGATAGTAGACTTGGATTTTATATATATATTAGATTAATATTAAAAAATAATAAAAGAAAAACTAAACTTAAATAGAGCCTATCTCACCTAAATCTCTCTTAATGAAATCGTGAATTGAAACACAAATTAATCCCCTCCCACGCCCTCCCTTGCAACTTTTGTTTTAATCCAAACAAAACAAATAAATTCCCTCCCACTCCCACCCTGGCCACTTCACTTTGATTGGTTTAGTATTAAAAACTACCCATCTTTATCTTTTTTTCTTTTTTTTTTTCCTTACCAATTTGTCCGTGTGTGTTTGAATGATATCTTAACAGAACAGAAAACGCGTGACTAGGGAGGCAACAGATTAACTCTACCTTAGCCGTCGAGCAGGCCTTATAATCACGCCCTTTGCCGCTGCCCAAAAGCACGCCACCCTCACCAGTCCACTCACTCATGCCAAAATAAGCCACTCAACAAAATTCACTCTCATCTCTCCCTCTGCTTCAAAATTGTGAGTATCATTTATAAACTCAGCCAATTTAATTTTGATTAGTTTAGTTGTGATTGGATTATGTAAAATTCATATTTTTTTGTGTTTAGTTAAATTAGGGATTGAAATTCTTGGATCTATTATTTGAATATTTTTATGCTTATCAAGTGTTTGATAAAATTCCTAAAAGAATCTAGAAAAGAAAAACAGAAAATATATGCAAATAAATAAAGGAAATTGGAAGCAAAATTTAGCAGGTTTTGAGAAACTTTTGCAAAATTAGGATATTAAGATGAATTTGCTATTCAATTTGGGAAGCCTTTAGCTAGGTGTGATGACATTTTTTTTCCTTCTAATATTCCTTCGTAAGAACTTTAGAAAATTGGGATATTTCTATTGTTGTTCACTTCAACTTGGTATGTAATTATCTTTCTTTATTTTTTAAAGAAAATTGTAGCTAATGTTTAATCAAAATTAATATATTTTTTTTCTTTTGTACTGGAATAACAAAAAAGCATGGAGAGTCTCCAGCATTACTTTGTTTCAAAAGGTGTATTGGAGTGAGCGAAAAAGGTTCAAGTAGTCTCCATACAAAATCTAAATGTATAAGTTATCTTATAATTATTATTATTTTTACTTTATTTTTTATTTCTTTCAACTTTATATTTATTGTATTGTAAATGTTGATTCATTGCCTGCTTAAAAATTTAATTTAGTTCAAATTTGACAGCAACTAATTAATAGATTAACTTGAAAGTTTTGGATGCAAAATTTGTCCAAGTGAATCGAGATGGATTATGTGCTTGTAGTCTTTTGATTATATTGTTAATCTGAAGTAATAATGAAAGCAAGTATGTGCTTGTAATCTCCTGGTCTTTCATTTACAATTTTTTTTTGGTTACATATTTTTATTGGATGAAAGAATTGATTTTTCTCAGAGCTTTCTTATTATTAATATTATTTTTTTAATCATGTAGGGCCAATTGATAGATGGAGGAAAATGATGTACCAATAATAGATGATCAAGTTTGTGAAATACTTTTGCGAAAAATCTTTAATTTTATGAAGATTGAAGATGACGGGTACCTTCAAAGTCATTAACTACTAAAACATTGTCTCAGCAAAACAAGGATCAAGAATTAAAATCAAGGAACAAGATAGCAAGTTAAGGAAGTTGAAGCATTCATGAAACAATAACCGTTGTTAACTTAATTATCCTTTTGTGTAATGTAACTTTTATTTTTCTTCTACAATGTGTATTTAGATTTTAGATTTCTTTGTGAAGAATTATATTTACGTTAATAATATTTTTCACTTTGAAGTTCTTTTGTCATTAAATTTTGAATTCTATGACTACATATTGTGTTCAAAATTTATGTGAGATTATATTAATTGTCTTTAAAACAAATTCAAGACTAAATTAATTACCAATTGTATTTGTAAAAATTGTCACAAATGACAACTACTTGAGACAATTATGTAACGCCGCGATATGTAAACTTCAACAACAAAAAAATAGTGTTCCTAATTGTATTTTCGAACATTTAAAATGACAAATTTTAGTAAATAATGAGACTATATTTGCATACTTTTGAGACAAATATTATAGTCACTATAAATCATCCATTGAGACAAATATTATAGTCACTATGAATCACCTATTAGGACAAATATTATAGTCACTATAAATCACTTATTGTGACAAATCTAAAGTGTCATTGATTGCATTTTTTAATTTCTAATTTGACCATTTCGAATATCATTTGTGACTATTTTAACTTAATTTTAAGACAATGATTTTTGTTACAAAAACATATTTTTAACATGATGAAAATAATTTTGGTAGCTAAAACTTTTTAAGACAGTCTTTCCACGACTAATGTGTGACGATTTATTTTTCATCCTAAAAAATATAAAGTGACTAATTTGTTATTTTTAGTGGCTAAATTTTTTGTAATAAATATTATTTTTCTTGTAGTGATAATTACAACAAATAAATAAAAGAATGAAAAAATATTTAACATAAATTGGTTTTTTGAGTCAAGATTTGAGGAGACTTTTTCCATGAACAAAGGAGATTGGGCAATGAGAAGAGAGACTTTGGCGTTAGGAGGGATTGATAGAAATTTTGGGATTTTTTTTTTCTTATCCTGTGAACAATGATAGATTAAATTTTAGCTTATATATTATTATCTTAACCCCCCCCTAATTATGAAATTTTAATATAATATTGGATTAAATGGTGGGCTCTAATAATTTTATTTTATAACTACTTTTGTGTACCAACCACTACATTAGAATAATTTAAAATTATCCAATCCCATTATTTTATACTCTATCCAAACCAACCCTTATAATTCAAGAATATGATCACACCAACCTTATGTCAAGGGACATCAAGACCACCAACCTTTATTTTTTACCGTTTGTTTGAATGGGAAAAATGATATTTTGCTTTGTGTTGACATGACCTGACACGCAAATCAGAGCAAGGTGTCAATTTAATTGGCCAAAAATTAATTCGCAGCCAACAACAATTAAAACACACTTCATTTTAATTACTATTCTTCATCTTCTCCTCTACACTTTAAACAAAACAAAGAAAACCTAACCAATTCCACAAAATCTTCTTCTCTCCTATTAGGAATAATTAGAAATTCTTAGTGTCTGTAGATTTTAATATTTGTGTTTTATTGTTTGAGGCTACATTAAGCTAGGTTAGAGCTATAGGTCTTTATCCTATTCATAGTACATAAGTGGAATATAGCCTTGTATTCACACCCGATAGCATTTGTATTGTTGGCCTTCTTGGTTTCACGCCCCATAGCATTTGTATCGTTAGCTTTCTAGTCCTTGAATGATTCTTATTGAAAGAGGAAAAAGCAACAAATTGAGAACTGTAACGTCCAAGGAAAAAAAAAAAAGTTTTCTTTAGGCCTTATTTGGTAATGATGAGATATTGTAACTTTTAAGCTACAACTGTTGTGAAAAAAAATTATAATTATGAAACAAAAATTAATAATATACAGTAAATATAATTTTTAAATGTTAATTTTGATAATACTATTAAAGATATATATAAATTTTTCATCATACAAGTGTAAAATTAAATGAACTTATCTTCCAAACTATAACAGTTAGTGTTTATCAAATATTTTAATACTGTAACTTTTAATTACAGCTATCCAATCTCAATCCTAGACGGGCCTAATCAATAAAAATCAAGATCATCTTTCTCTGCCTTTGATTTTCATATAACATTCTTGCACAAGACTGGTCCTACCTAGCCTGTAGCCGTGACAAACACGTCCCACACGGGCTTTGGGCCTCGACAAACAACAGGACGTGGTTTGTCAAAAGCCCATTTAAGATTTCAAAGGAAAATTATTGGCGACTTGGTCTGATGCTTGGAATTTTAATGTTAAAACTTGGAATATTATTGGAAAAACTCCAACAAATTTTTTGTACTAGTAGACTAGCACTTGATCCTAATCCTATTTAAAGAATGCACATAAACTCAAATGAAAAATTCAGTTAATCTTAGTCATATTTTTCTCAACAGAACCATAGCATATTGTTCATCAAACAACCGATTGATAATAATTCACGGTATTACAAAGTCCGACTGAGGATAGTGTGCTGCAAACTCAATAGCACGCTTTCTAATAGAGTGATACTCCTCGGTTTCTCTGTGGCACAATTCAATTGGCTTTCCAAGGAAGAAGGGTGGACAAGGATAAAGAGTCACTTTGTCCAACAGCTTAGCATTCTCAATCAAACAAATCAAAATCTCGGTATCAGTTGTAAGCCCCGTGAATCCAATCAATTCCACCTCCCCAATGCTTAAATACGGCCGGAAGCTTACGTATGGATGATCCTTGACAGTTCGTACAAATCCAGATGAAGGCTCTACCTTGAATAACTGCATGGCACATGATAAAAGCACAAAAGAAATTTATAAATAATTATATGCATAGAGAAAATGATATTCTAAAAATACAAAAAAAGCTCCCAAAGTATTTACCTTGAGTGTAAGGTGGCGTTTGTTTTTTTTAACTGAATGCTGAATAGCGCTGAATTTAATTAAATCTGAATAGAGCCGAATGTTGAATATTGAATATTGAATAACATGTTTGTTTTTATTTTTGAATGTCTGAATTAATATATTAATTTATTTATTTTTTTATAACAGAAATGTCTGAAAACTGTTATTTTACATTTATACCCTTATTAAATATTATGCATATTATTACAGTTATATATTAATAATTCAATGAAAAAACCAAATAAAATAAATAAGCTATTATATTTAATAAAAAAGAAGCTAAAGTTATTATTTAATAACAAAAATAAATTGAAACATTAATAAATAAATAAAAAATCAACTAAATCCGTTAAAAAGTTGATTTGCAACGTTATCTCGCAATTGTTGCATGAATAATTAAACAAATTGCAGATTTTAGGAAGCAATGAATATGCATTGTTTTCATGTAAATAAAGGGGGCCATTAGCAATTTCATAATCTTCTAACTAGTACAACAATAACTCATAGAGATTTCAATGAAATTTCAATGACTACAGTACCTAGGAGCTATAAATATTAAAGAAAAGAAAGTATATAATTAAAAATTAATTGGGGAATAGGAATAAGAAACAAGTGCTTGGAATTAATTTCCTTTAGCGATCTGATTATTGACTCAAAATATTTGGTAATATGAAAACTTGAAAGCAAAAAGAAAAAAGGAAGAAGATGGCATCAAACTGAAAAGAATGTATAGGAATATAGGGTTTTATTTGTGAGAAATAATTGGATATTGTTGGGATATTGTTGAAAAAATAAAAATTAACTTCTTCAGTGCTTTTTTTAATTCAGCATTAAGTTAGAATTTTTTGCTTAATTTTGAGTGTTCAGTTAAAAAACAAACACATATAAAACAGCTGAATGCTGAAACTGAATTCTTTTAAGCATTCAGTCAAAAAAACAAACAACCCCTAAGTCTATGTAATGAAGGAGATGCTTTCAAGAAAGAAGCACAAGGAAGAAAGCAATCATCATCCTAGACCTTAATGCTGCATTTACTTGTCAGTAATCAGAATGGGAATGGGAAATGAGAATTAGAATAAGTTGTTTACTTTAGTGTAGGAATCGGAATCAGAATGAGCTGGAATCCCATTAATGTGTTTACTTTATCTTGTAATCGGAATCAAAATAAACTGAATTGTTTCAAGTTACTAAAATGTCCTTAATTAATTATAATAATAACTATTATTATTATTTTTTTAAATGATATTAATTAAAATAATAAAATTAACAAAATTTAATAATAATAATAATAATAATAAATAATAAAATAATAATTTGAATAATAATAAATCTTAATAATGATAATATTAATAAAAATAATAATAATAAATAAAAATAATAAAATAATAAAGTTAATATAGTTTAATAATAAAAATAATAATAAATTAAATTAAATAATAATAAATGTTAATAAAATTATTATTATTATTATTATTATTATAATAAAATCTAGGTGCAGCTAGTTGGCCGTCAGAAATTAGTCGGCTAGCTGCTATCTTTCTAAAATTAAAAAAACAATTCTGGGCCCAAGCGGCTAGCTGCTTCCTGAAAAGCGGTTAGCTGCTATCTTTCTAGAATTGAAAAACCAATTCTGGGCACAGGCGGCTAGCCACAGGTAGCAGAAAATAATTATGGGCACAAGCGGCAGTTAGTCGCTAACCCTCTGCCTTTCATACACTATTTTCTATATCATTAGAATTTGGCCCCAACTATCTTTATGAAATTATATTATGGCCCAATTCTTTAACAATGGTCTCAAAAAGGTCTATTTCAAAAATTTGAAAAATAACACTTATGGATTTCAAAACTGAAATCTTTTCAAAGTGGTCCATAAATCTTAAAATAATAATAAGCAAACATAATATGCATATTTAGATCCAAAATAATTCCCAATACGAAATAAGGTCCACCAACATCAATCTCGACATCCTCACATAACACATATGAAAGTTCAACCATCACTAGTTAAATAAGTCACATATTGATATATATAAGTTCAAAATCCCAAAATAGTAGCAAAAGTACATAGTTTCATCATCAAGTGATATCGCACTACACCCCACAATGAAGCATCTGAATGATATATCCTTTCTTGAGGTGATCGGGTAAGGTAAAGAACACATGGAGCAAATCATGTTTCGAGGCCAACATACAAGTTGCATCATATATGTCCTCATCAGCCAAGCCTTCAATTTTCCTCATTTCTCCATACAACTTACCTTGTGAATCACTGGCTGCAGTCACCATTCACAACATAACAAAAAATTAATCATCAAAACAGTCATCAACCATGATAAGAAGAACATAAAATTATGCATTAAGAAAATAAAGTAAGAAGATAAACTAATTCAACTCACAACAACATTACCTTGTGCGCATAATCTATAATACTAATTCAACTCACGCCAACATAATTATCGGAACTCAGAAGCAGCCATTGACAAGGAATTGGAATTGGCAAAAAAAAAAAGAAAAAAAGAAGCTTAAATTGTATAGCCCAAAAATTAAGAAAAAGCAAAAAACAGCAATATCCACCTTTAACTTGAACCCAGTGCACAAGCCATGCACCAAATTCAACATGCATTTCATAGAAATATTCATATCTTCTTTCTAACTAATTCTAAAAAAGCCGATCATTCACTAATGTCAATTCGGCAATATAATGCTGAGTATCAAAACTAAAAAAACAGACACATATATTATTATCAATAAAGATCCAAACCTGTTTTCCCAAACAAATAATGCATCCATATCTCCAGAAACATTAACTTCATTTGCAAAATGCACAAGCAAAATCAATTCCCTAATATACTGTAACTGACACCAAAATTCAGCCACTTTCCCACATTCCTATATGTTACAATCCCCCTTATCCCAAACAAAGTAAATACTAAACAATACCCAAAATATAAATACAATAAAGACTCAAAAAATTAACACTTTTGGCATAAAAAGCAATGAGAACCCAATGCTTATCACGAACAGCTCTTTGTCATGCTAGGTCCAAATCAATAAAAAACGGAATGAAACACAACACAAACCACTAGCTATAGGCAGCAACAACATATAAATTTAAGAATCCCCATAAGCATCACTTTATTTTCTTTAATACAATAACAAATCAAAGAAATAATCTAATTATTCAAGAAATAATAATCTAATAATTACAGAAATAATAATATAATTAATTCAAAAGAATAAAACAATGAAGAATGGTGAAGACAGTGATTGACTACCGAAATTACCTAACCGTTACCTACAGCGTTGAAGACGGTGCTGGGAAGCTTCAAATTCGCAGTGAAGGCAAGCTTCGAAAACCAAAACCGGCAAGAGGGGAGATGTCCAAGAGCAGAGATGAAACAACTTTGACGGAGAAGAAACCCAGAACCTCTAGCTACTTCCGTGCCGAGGAGCACCGATGATGATGACGGCCATTGATTTCGGCAGCAACGATGAGAATGGTGCCTATGGCGTTGTGCAAATTCGATGAGATGGTTGTGTTGTTAGGGATTTGGCTCTTTTTTTCAGTATTTATATTTTTAATTTTAATGGGGGGCATTTTAGGAATAATAGAATGTTTGTAGGGCATAAATGTAAGTCCTGAAAACGAGAGACTGATTCCCAAATTCTCCCACTGAATCAATCTCCCCTTAATGATTCTCAAATTTGGGAGAGATCCACATATTTGATTTTGATTTCGGACATTAATTTGTGAAGTAAACGCAATAATAATTTTAATTTCGGACGCCGATTCCCCAATCTAATAAGTAAACGCGCTATAATTGTCAACTCCAAATGCTTAAGATTAAATAATACCGGAGTATTGGAAGGGACCGGCTCAGGCATCTGAAACAATTTGATAAAGATACTATTATTGCTACATACATATACATTAGCGAACAATAGTTGTTGAAAATTAAAGATCGAACATACAAACCTTAACAGAATGAAGTTCCAGCTTAAGAGTTTGTAGTTGCGACAGGAAACTCGAAAACTGGTTAAGGTTATGCATGAAGTACTGGGAATAAGTGCACGCAATATGTACCTCAGCAAGACTTGGACATTTAAAAGAAACAGTGGTGTCATAAGCGAAAAATTCAAATGGTATGAGATTTGCAGCATCAATTTCAAGATCCGTGAAGTCTGACAAATACTTCAGCTCTAAGCGCCTCAACTTGAGTGATGGACCAGAAACTCTGAGACGCTTAAAACAATTCGAATCGTCCACACTCAAAAACACCTCAAGAAGGCGACAATTCGATAATAAATTTTCAACAGCCTCTCCCGTTATATCTAAGCATGTCAAGCGTAGGGATTTAAGAGACCTAAAGTTGGACATACTATCAAGATGGGATGTGAAATTATATTGTCGAATTCGTGAACCAAATTGAACTTAAGTAAAATCCAAATCTACTTCAGTAAAATCTAACTCTAATTTTCGAACTCTCCTTTCTATAGCAAAATTAATCTAGTTAGCAATATCATCATCAGAGACAACATCGAAACATATTCTTAATCCTTCTATAGTTCGACATTGAAGTGATTTCAAAACTTATAAATTTATCCCTTTCTACATCAAGTGCCTCACTTCCCATGAGCAAATGGGACTCCAAATCAGCCATTGTCAGTGGATCATCAAAATCCAAACAACCAGAAAAGAACTTCCACAAACATCTCCATCAACTTGATAGGACTCTGGCGCGTACTGCTTCTTTTATAGTCAATCGTGATAACACATTTACAAGAATATCATCAGGTAATTCGCTAATGCGATCATCAATTCCGGTATTTTCTTGATTTTTTAAGGGCAAAACACAACTATAATCACCATCCAATTTGTCTGTTTTTCTTGCCTTGTTGTTGATCATAAGGGAAATCCTGTCCATACCATTATTGTCTCTCTTGATACACTACTTAGGAGTGGGCAAAACAACCGACCCGATCCGACCCGAAAAAATAAAGTTATGGTGGGATTGGATGGAAGTAAAAATTCGATCAGATTGAGTTTTGCCAATCCGATCGGGTCGGATGAAACCCGATCGGGTTGGTAGCAAAAAAAAAAATTTTAAAAATATAAAACGTTCACTTGCTCAGCTCAGCCCTCACACATACCACTGACCACACATAAAGAGCACAACCACGCACCACACACACACGCTGCTGTGCTGCAGCTGCACTCGGCACTCCCTCTTCAAGTCTTCAACACTCAACTCAACAACTACAACAGTAGCAACCAGCAAACACACACAAAGAAGGCCACAGTGCGACCAGATCTGCCGATCTGCAGCAAGTTAGCAACCCACGCAGGCACGCACCTCACTTCGGTGATTATCGGTGGAAAGACTTATTGGAAAAATATGCTCTTTAAAGCATATTTGTTTGTTTATTGTAATAAATACTTTTCTGATTAATAAAATAAATGAGGTATTTTATTCAAGCATTTCTATTGCATTAATATTTTGAGTAAAGTCCATTTAATCATATTATATGTATTTATGTGATCACCATGTGGATTCACAGAAGACATAAATACAAGTTATCTTATGATTAAATAAATTAAGTTCATGATTGATAAATAAAGTTGGGCGCTTTATTTAGGTATAGACTGTAATAAGTTCATTGAGTGATTTGTCTTAATCATGTATGAATTTATTGATGTAGTGTAACTACATTGAACTGGATCAGATATGAGATTTAATTAACTTTGTAATAACTGTCAGACTTATTAAATCTCATAGGCATTGATTTAATGTAATCTTAATATTGAGTCAGTTATAATTTCTTGATTGTAATTGTCATTTCATTTGAGTTACCAATGGGCACGACATACACTTGTAGTCAAGATTACCCGGTATCTTGGTGGGAGCAATTACAAGTATTGAATTTATAGATTGACAATATAGAATTTGTACGACACATCTCTTGATGGGTTTCAGTACTTGATCATAGAATTCTCTGGCCAGAGTGTGTCAACATATATAAATAAGTATGTTGAAAATGATCATTAGAGAAAACCAATAAGTATCAAGGAACAAGATGTAATTAAATTGATTGGACAGTTGAGATATCAATTTAATTAACGATGTGGTACAAAGGATTGTGCAGTAAAGAAATCAATGTGGCTTGGGCGAATTATTATTCGAGCATACAATTATGGAGGTCAGTTCCAATCTTATAGTGGAGTAGAATTGGAATTAAATAATTATATTTGTTTAATTACAAGCTTAATTATTGTAGCCACTATTGTATGTTCCCAAATGATCCCCGGGTTAGCTAATTTAATTGACAACACCATTACTGGACCCAAATGCGAGAAAACTGGCATATAAGGTAAAAATCTTAATTATAATATTTGTTAAGGCCTAATGTGTTATATACAAGTGTGAATGGGGTCTTGTGATATTTTACAAGGTAGTTCCCTAGTAGGTTACACATTCTCTTTACTTTTACGTTAATGGAGAGATAAATATTTAATTTAAAATATTTTAATATTTTAAATTAATGAGATATAATACTTAATAGGGTTTTTTCATAAGCTATTATAAATAAGGATTTTTCTCAAAACAAAAGTGGGAGAGAAATCTTTAATAAAAAAAAGAAAAAGGACGCCAGTTGCAATTGGGAGTGGTGAAACGGACGCCCACACGTCCAGTGTTGATCAACTTTGAGTCATAGCCTGAAAGATCGTTTGGTGGTGGATCTACAGCTTTCGATTATCCATATTCTCATATAAACAAGGTACGAGTTTCTAGATTACTTAATTCTTATATATTATATGAGATCCATGTTAAAAATCAGATTTTTATCCAACAAGACTAACCGAGCCAAGGCTGAATTTCCAGACGACATGAATCGTTTGCTTGATTGGGTTCCAGAACTAATCGATTCATCTCTTTCCAAGCAATCTGATGGCATCAATGGCTAGTTTTCCGAGGCAATATTTGTTCAACGTAATGGAGAAGCTCTTAGTGGCATAACATAAGTCGGAATTTCAGATATTGACACCAAACCAAGATTCTGTACCCATTAAATTTGATTGTCCAGCTTGACAAACAAGCAAGAAGCAATGCCATGGCAACTCAATTCATCAGTTCTAAGCTTTATGGGCTACTGGGTTCGCATAACAACTCAACTGAAATGCCCACATCAGTTGTAATCGTTTGTAGCCACTAGCCACTAGCCACTTGACAACTCAATTCTTTTATCCGAACCGATCTGAGCCGAACTCAACCCGAATAATGAGTTCGGGTTGAGTTCGGGTTGAGTTCGAATAAAATCTTTGCCAACTCAATCAACCAGAAATCTTATCGGATCGACCCAAACCCAAAAATGCCTAGTCCTAACACTAACATGGCAGAAGGGGACAAAATAAAATAAATAAAATATTACTGTTTCAGCTAAAAGCAGAAAAGCTACATATCAAAACCCTAATTAAAGACATGGGTTTATGATAAAGTAAATATGGTAGGGACTAATATAATTATGTTTAATTTTAAGATAAAACTTTAAGAAATAAATCGGATGATATTATAGTAAGCATTACCTTGTTGAGTGGCACAGATTCTGCCGCCATTGCTATTTGATTTGGCAAAATTTAAACAAGTCTTTGTTAGTCTTCTGCAGATTGTTGTGTTACTTGCCTTTAGAGTTTAGACAGAGACTTTGTGTTTTTGCGTGAGTAAGTTAAAGCATGTCGGCGTGAAGGGTTCTATAGTCTCTATGCAGACGGCCAATTGGGAAATAAATTTGCTTAGACCAGTTTTATTTGGAATTATAATTATAGTACTATTGATATTCTACAATTAGAGATTTATTAAGATCAATTAGCATTAATGTATTTACTTTGTCTTGCAATTAGAATCAGAATGAATTAGATTGTAACAAATTACTAAAAAGTACTTAATGAACTATTGTTATAATTATTATTTTGTATTTTAATTATTATAATTATTTATTCAAAAATTATTATTATTAATAATATATTAATGTATTAATTAATTTTAAAAATTTATCATTAATAATTATAATAATAATTAATATTATATTAATTAATTACAATAATTTCAATCATTAATAATAATAATTAACATAAATATATTAATTAATTATTTTTTTTGTCATTTACAACAACAATAATAATAAATTCAAAATATATTAATTAATTAGAATAATTATATTAATTAATTATTATAATAATATATTAATTAATTATAATATATTCATTAATTATACTAATTATATTAATTAATTATAATATATTTATTAATTATAGCAATTTTTTTGAACTGAGGACAAAAAGGGTTTTTTTGGCTTCCCATTCCCAAATGCAGGTGGGCCACATGATTTTGATTTCGATTCCTGCCTTCAATTTGTGAAGTAAACACCATCAATGATTCCAATTCTCCAAATCAAAAAGTAAAAGTACCATTTAAATAGTAGTGTAAAATAAATTTAGATTCTCTTTTCAATTTTAATCAATTTAAGTATAATATCCGATCTGATAGCCACTCAAAATCCAATTCTGTTCTATTTATTTTATAATTAAAGTTAAAGTGATATTGATAATATATTATTGATAATATATTATTGATAACTATGAATTGTCTTTTCACTTTCCTACGACACAGCACTTCATAAATGTTTTTATTATTTAATTTAATATCTAAAAAATCAAAAGATCATTTAAATTATAAAACATTATTTAATTTTCCATTTTCGAAATTAAAAACATTATTTAATTTTCCATTCTCGAAATTAACACAGTAACGCTCTCTGTCTCTCTTGCATCGTGGCGGATTTCACCAAACTCTATCAAATCTCTCTCTTTGCGTACGATTGCACCAGATTTCATCAAACTTCTCTCATCGCTGCAATTGTCCTAGTCTCTCTGCCGCACGGTTTTATGACGATGCCATTCGCTGCTGGTGTAAAAATTTCGTTCCTTTTTTTTTATATATAATTTATGATTTTTACATTATAATTTATTTTATAAAAATAATTAGTCATGTCATGTTCCTTTTTCTTTATAATTCATTTATTCTTTATATATTGTTTAAGTGTCTCGGCTGAAACTTTCCCCGTTACCAAAGTTTTTAGGCTTAGCTATTCAAGCTTCAAATTCAATCTGTTTTTAGGTTTTTTGGCTCAGAATTAGAAAATTCTAGTTCATTGTAATGCTTTTTTCACTATACTGAAGTCTCTTTGTATTGTGTCTGTAATTGTGGTGATGATTGTCTTCCTTGATGGAACTGACGGTGGTTTTAGTGAGGGTAGTGAACCTAAGCGTGACATAGAAAAGGGATAAGGGTGATGCTTGTGTGTTAGAGGTTTACACTTTTGTTCCATTTTGTAGATTTAGGAATTAGAAACTTTTTGTAAATAGATGATGCAACAGGCTGGTTTTGTAACTCTTAGAGTTAGGGTTACACTTTTGTTCTGTATTGTGGATAAACTTTTTGTATATGCATGATGTAACTCTAACACACATGATGCAAAACTTAAATGCTTAATGATATCTTAAAATTGACTTTCTCCATATATGTTATTTAAAGTTTATTAAAACGTTGTGTTATTCATTCTTTCTTAACTTTATTTATTAGATCAACTTTATGTGCTGCTGGTTGGTCGAAATCAATTAAAAAAATCAACCTTTTAATAAGATCATGGTAATCAAAATTTTATTGTTTATGAAATTTTTTTAACATATGTTCTCGGTTTATCACCCGTGCATATTGTGATTTATTTTTCCCTTTCTTCGATTTAAAAATGTGTAAGGAAAAATCTTTTGCTATGTTTGAGGGTCGCAAGCCGGGGATCTATGACTCATGGGATGCGTGTAAATAACAAGTCCACAAACTTTGTAATGCACAACACAAGCCATTTACTAAGAAGAGGCAGAGAAAGAATATAACCAGCATTTTATGAAAAAGAGAATCGCTTCCCAACTAGCTCCTTCCAACTCAAGGTCAAGATGTATACTTTTACTAGTTCTAGTTCCAGTTCAAGTGATGCATCAAGCTATGATGACATATGGTTGAGTCATCAAATAGCATTAACTGAAGCAGCATGAGACCAATTGGCTGAGAGTCTAAAATCTCTATCCCTCGAACAATTAGGGCAAAATAGTCAACTAAAATTATTCTTTTACTAATTTGTGGATGTAGATGTAAATATTGTTTTGAAACGATACTATTGTTTAGATTTTTACTAATCTATAATTATTATATTATGCTGTTGATTGATATGTTTTCTTATGTTTATGGTTGTTAATAATTGTGTCTCAAAGTTCTTACAGATTGATTTTTGGTTGTCTTAAATTAAGAAGAAAAGATGAAAAGCAAGGTAAATTTTGCGATTTTATAGATTTATCTTGAAATATCATTTATGATTCCAATGTGCCTATGAATTGATTTGGCGTTTCAGGATATGAGGTTTTCTTCATCAGATTTTCATCCGAACAATTTTTTTCTTTTTTATTTGTGCAGGTAAGGGTAAGGACAAGTCAGTGGTTTCATGGAGCATCGAAGACCATATAACGTCATCGGCCAATGATCCAGCAACTGTAAATCTGCTAGATCAAGTGGATCAATCATTAAACAAATTCCCAGGCCTGGAGACGATAATGATAAAGCTGTAATATATGGCCCTTCAATTGGTCCGCGAGGTATCTAGTATGGGCATGAGGATACAATTGAAGATGTGACATTCTGTCCATCCAGGTAACTGGCATATAGTGCATTTATTCTCTATAATTTATTAGTATTTATAAGTGACATTACTTAACTCTCGTCTTTCACTTAGGATTTTAGGCTCAGTTTCAATCTTCAAATTTCCTTTGATGTAGGTCAACAGAATCAAGGAACTTTCATAGAATACTAAGATAGTTGCCACACACATAGACATCCCTGATGTAAGAGGCAATTGTTGTTTCTTCTTTTTTGTTTTTGTTCACTTCTCTTGGTCCCAAGGGTTTTCATAGCCAGGATTTCTTATTGGACAAAGTTTAATTTGTTTCGTAACTAGAACTTTTCAAAATTCTTGTGATGACTTCTTTGGTAATGTTCGAATTGGGGCACTAGCCCAGTTGTTAAGGTAATGTCCCCTATATTTATCTCTTTAGTCTTCTTTGGTATTCTTTGTTACCTAATTTTTATTATTTAGACTTTGGTATTCATTTTTATATGATGTTTATTCTTTTGCTTTTAACTATAGATTAGGAATCCATGTTTGTCATTTTCCAATATAAGATAATATTTCAAACATTCTCTATTTTCATTTGTGTCTGCAAGCACATTTGTGGACTCTTTCCCCTACTTGTTTGAGTACTATAGCTTAATAGCATTTTGAGATTGAGAGTATGTCTTTGGAAGAATTGAAGTTTGGCACTTGAAAAGTGGAATCTTGTTTCAAAGATTTTCAGACTTTGAGGGCATTTCTTTTTTCAATATATATATATATAAGTGAGGTCGTAGCAGGAGGTTGTTATTCTGATGTTTCTATGCCTGAGCTGCTGGGTTACTATGATGCAGGCGAGAATTGTTTCAAAATATTTGGTACTGTGAAATTCTGGATTCTCTTGTAAAAAAACTCTCATATGCTGCAATTGTTCAAGAAGCAGAATTTTTATGTGGTAATTAATGAGAATAGTCACTTATATTTTCATCTATGCAATGAAAATAAAGTTGGATAAAGGATTTTAAATTGACATACTGTACTTATCAAA